>JBAIAA010001410.1:0-382726 GCA_037893245.1 Crossaster papposus | reverse complement strand
TATCAATGATATCAATCGGGGCTGACGACTCGGAATGGTGAGAATAATGACACCAGCCCTTCGGGTTTTCGATCCCTCTCTCTACCGTTAGACCTCGGTGTCGATGCTAAGGTAAAAGAAAAAATTGTGTCCAACTAGTAGTTAGAATTGCATCGACTTCTTGGGGAGACGAGTGATGAGGGGAGATCGCCAGGACCATGAAGCCACATCTCATATTTATGTCGATAGCCACATAACTTAAAGTACAAAAAGGCACATCCCACAGTTGACACAATACAAAAGTGGATGGATGCGTTCTATGTTTTTTATTTCAATTTACACTACCAAGATGAATGCCTCCCGCAGCTCCTTGCATATGTAAAAAGCATCCGCAGATTACATGCCCTAGGGTGCAATTGGAAGTTATACGATTCCCAATTTCGAAAGTGGATCCCGACCCTACCTAACCCTATGTGGGACACTTTGAATTATGAGCTTTGGGATACGTGTCGACCACTCCATTCTACGTTCAAACCACTCAACCGGCCCTTTCAGGCTGTCCCCTCGTCAAGGGGCAGATATAGAAAACGGTGGCCTGTCACAGATACAAAGTTCAAGTTCGATAGGAAACATTTCTGGCCATCGGGATCATGTTTCGGTTATCAGAAATTCGGCAAGTGTAAACGAAATAACTGCGAATATACGCACGAATGTTGCTACTGCAAGGCCAAACAAAAGTGCCATGGAGCCATCTGCCCTAAAAGGTCAGATGCGCGAGCAGCTGCCAACTCCAGTTATTCCAAGTAGATTGGCTGAATTCCTGCAAGGATACTAGGCCCCTAAATTCCACTATCTCATTCATGGTTTTACATTTGGTTTTTCAATCAGACACATGGGGTCACCCAACACAAATGAATCTCCTAACCTTAAATCGGCAATCGATATGCCTGATGTGGTTGCAAACAAAATCATGGTTGAATTATTACACCAACGACTACTTGGGCCGCTGGAAAGACCCCCGTGGGATACGTATGTTATTTCACCAATTGGTTTGTGCCCCAAGAAGACCCCGGGCGAATACCGACTTATACACCATTTATCTTAAGCTAAGGTCACATTACCCAAAAGTAACCTGCTCGGCGGCCGAGCGGCGAGTTTTTAACCAATTCTGCCCGGCCACCGAGCGGCGGCCGCCCAGGCACCGCTCGTTTTTATGGCATCGCTCGGTCGCCGTTGAAGTTTTATCGCGGAGTTAAAATTTGGGCGGCGCCTGCTCACTTTTTACTCGCCGCCCAAAATACGCTCGGTGCCTGGGCGGTCGCTGCCCGGGCACCGACCTAATCGAGCGTTTGCCGCTGAGCGATTTAAGTCAAAAATCGAAGCCGCTAGGTCAGAGGCTGCCGAGCGGTCGCCGCCCGGTCGCCGCTGGGAGATCAATCGGTCACTGGGAGGCGAGTTCAAAATCGGTCGGCGTCCAGCAGCGCCAGCTCCATTCACCGCGAGGTCTAGCCGATAATGGCTGACAATTACAATGACAATGGCAATGACAAAGCAAAAGCGGTTTGGGTGAAGACCAGTCTGGGGAAGTCACATCCCAGGTTGCCCGTGAGAAATTTTCGGCAGAGCCTGGTGGGCCGCCGCCAGTACGCATACGAGACACCCGCCGATGCCCCGTCGATTACCGGCCGGCCGCCGGGCAATTTCTTTAAAATCAGCCGGTGGCTGGTGGGAGACCGCCCGGCAATCGGAGGGTCACCGGTCGGTCACTGCCAGGACACCGCGCGAAAAAGCTCCGATTTCGCCCAGTTTTGACCTAAAATCGACCGGCGACCGACGGGAAATCGACAGGTCACTGCCCAGGCATCGCTGGGGCTCTACAGCCTGCTCGACTTCTCAAAAAAATCGCTGGGCGATGCCTAAATTCCAGCAGTGACCGAGCAGGCTACTGATCGGTCGGTCGCTGCTCTGATTTGTGACCATAGCTTTACCCAAAAGGTTTTTCTGTAAACTCTGGTATCCCTCGGGAGCTTTCGGCGGTACAGTACTCGAGCATTATTCAGGCTGTGTCTTCAGTCAAAGAAATTGGGCCGGGATGTTTTATGGCAAAAATGGATATTGAATCGGCATTCAGAATAATCCCAATCGATCCTTGTTTTATCGGTTTTAAGTGGAATAATCAATATTATTTTGACTGTTGTTTACCCATGGGCTGCTCCTCCTCGTGTGTGATTTTTGAGGAGTTCAGCTCATCTTTGGAATGGGCCGCGTTAGACATGTAACCCCGACCCAAAACAGGTCTTGGGTTATAGTATTATTTAATATTTTCTATTTTGTATGACTATGTTTCCCATTTGTAAGATTCCCTTTTTACTCAACTTTTATGGTTCTTTATCTTTTTTTTCTTACTGGTGAGTTTGTTCCAGTAGACCCTTTGATATCTGCCTACCCTTTGTAGGGATAGTCTTTGATCTTGTATCTTTTATCTTTCCTGGAAGCTCAGAGGATGTTCTTTGTGTCCTCTGCCTTTTATTGGTGGCTGGTACACCAGTGTGTACACACACAATAAACTTCCAAAAAGTTAAGCAGGATGTGGGGACTCTTAACCCCTGCTTGTTTATTACATCTTGCAGGAGCTGTTAAAACAACAAGCTTCTGTTGATTTCAGATCTCCCTGGTTACTAAGTGACCAATCAGTTTAGAGTCATGTGTGACAATTTGAAGTTTGACCAATGAGAGCCTGGGTTGGTCATGTGGTCAGGGCATGCTTGGGTGCCAGCTTGCCCCAAATTTTAGCAAGACTTGGCATAACCGATTCTGCCATCGTGCTGACTGCATGTCTGCCATTTTCACCCGCTGTTTTGAGCAAATTGTTGTTGTTTCGATTGGAGGACCCCGATCCCAAGTTTCCTCCTCTTGCACGAATATTGGCTCTCTGTTTTAGGTGAGTTTGATTTACTATTTATATTGTGTTTAGATTATTATATGTTTGCTCAGATTTTTAGTCATTGGCATTTCACTGTGTTCATCCTGACTTTTCGTAAATTATAAAGAGATTTTTCTGAGTTGTATTTCTATGAAGTCTGGACTTCAGGACTTTGAGAGAGTCCAGACATATTGGTGAAGTAAAAGACTTTGGCGATTAAATATATTGTCAAGTTTGATAATGTGCCGAGAGATCCAAAAAGGATACTCTCGTGATTTTGCATTTTTTATATTAACTTTAGGTAAAGTGTTTTAGCAAGATAAGTGTGTAGTAAGTTGGATTTGCGCCTTTTCTTTACTCTTGCATGAAGCACATGCAAATGGTTTAGAGTCAAACCAAGAATAAGTAATGCTCCAGATTTTATTCAGCATTGTATAGACTTTTGGTGTTTTTATGAAGTCAGGGTGAACAACTGACTATGGTCCCAAATTCTGGGACGATTAGCTATTTTTAATTGAATTTCTATTCCGCAGTTATGATTTACTTGTTAAAGTGTTTGGCGGACATTTTTCTTGTGGTTTTGATTAACCCAAGCTAAAGACACAAACTGTTGGCTGTATGCGAAAAGATGCATATTCTGTATTTATTTATTCGTAGATTCCGGTCTTTAGTGCCGTTCGTATATTATTATGTTATGGATCGAAACTTAGAGATACAAATTGTTCTCTCCTGATCAAGTTTTGGAACTTGTTATTCCTGCATTTGAACAGTTCGATTAAGAGTTTTCTATTTTTGATTTGTGTCTCACGTATGAGACTGAGAAATGTAGTCCTTTTTATCATGTTTAGTTTTAAAGTCGTTCCAAGGAAATACCTTTGAGTATTTCTGAGAAGTACTAGACAACAAATTGATTTCTTTTATATTTTTTCTATGATAAAGAAGTTCATGCAATACATGTCAATATCGTGTACATGTAGGTTGCTGTTGTTGAATTTTAAAAGCCTTCCACATGATGGATAGTTATGAAGTGTGTTAAATTTGCATATAGAAAAGTCAGCCATTTTGACCTGACTCTGTAGTAATTAGATGGATTTAGTAATCTGGCATAGACCACTATGCGACTCTCTGTTTTAGACTAAAACGACTGGACCGTGCCATTTGAAGGGTAACTTAGACCGGACCGTCTGCGTGTTCCTGACCTGCCCTCCAGGCATCCCATTCTGTGCTCCAGTACGTCCAGTACGCCAAGCCTACTGCTATCCTCGACGCCCAACGCCAAGACGTTCGAGCGATCCAGGCACCCAAGAACAACCCAGCATCGCCCTAGACATAGCCACTTCATCTTTTTGTCTTGTTCAAGACCCCGCAAGTATCTTTACTTTGGTTTCACATGTACATGTAGCAACAAATGACGAGAGTTGTCATTTCTACTTCTATCTTCGATTGAACTCTTCTTCAAGTGCTCTACTTCATCATCTCGTTCTACATATTCTTCAACTCCTTCTACCCCATATGACTCCGATCTACCGAGGATGGACGAATCGCGAGCGTAAACTGTCTTTTAGGTTTTGGCGCCTTTTTTATCTGAGCTCAAATTTTGTATTTTAAATCATACAGGATCCTGTGTTTTGTGTAAATTATCCTAACCCAGTGCATTTTTTCATTTGTATTGCTATTACCTGAGATTATTTTCTTCTTGAAATAAAACATTTTCTTTGTGTATGCAAATCCTGAATTGTGTGAAGTCAAGAGTTTTTACCAAAAGGGAGTTAAATTGATTTAAATTTGGTTCCTGTTATTTTGGAATGTGAACCACGGGTTACATATATACCAACAAAAAATTGAGAAAATTACACATCAGTTTGTCGTCTTGGTTGCAAGACGTGTAATCGCGGTATCGTAGGCTGCCTATGCGGGCATCCTCTAAACGTAGACCATTACCTTTGAATAAGACGTCTTGGCTATCCAACAAACGCTCGAAAAATGTTTGCATGCGCGTGTGAATGCGTGCATAAGGCATAAAAAAAATGTTATGTTGGCGTAACGGGCCCAAACAAATAGGGTAGGTAGGTCGGGATTCTTTCTTTTTTTTTTTTTTTTTTTTTTTTTCCCTCCCAGCAATGAAAATGATATGTTTTCTAATTGTTTCAGCCGGTAGTGATACACGATAGCGTGTCCAGGTTCAATATATACACAATCCACACACACAACAATGAGAAACGGTCAGAAATGGTTTCAAACGTATTTATAACTAGATTTATATAGATTTTAATCATTAAATTTCGTCCCTTGAAAAAAAAAATATCCAGGGTCGGCCGTATTTTTAGGGTCGGTCGGGTTACGCCAACATAACATTTTCTTTTTTTATGCCTAATTGCGTGACGTAACAGAAACTTGACCATGTTACGTCACTCGATTATACACGCAACGTCACACGCGCGCGCGAATTTTTCGAGCGATTATGTTTGTTAGCCAAAACGTTACATTCGAAGGTTAAGGCGTGGTCTACGTTAGACGTTAGAGGGCGCTCGCATCGGCGGCCTACGAGCGCTGCATACCGCGATTAGGACGTCTTGCAACGAAGACTTATCAGTTTGCAATCTTTGGCTCTTAAAAAAAAAAAATGTTTGGTATCTTTACTGATAACTTCTAACTACAAGGTGTCTCTCAAAAAACCGCAACAGTTGCTAAAGCCGTGATTATAGGAAAATCCAATATCATAACCGTACATTAAATATTAATGTATGTTTCTCCAAAAATTGATTGTTATTAATTCAATGTTTTGCACTAAAATTTCCCACATTGATTTTACTTTTTTCTTATGAAATAAACAAGGGGGGGGGGGGGGGGGGGGGGGGGGGGGCAGTACAATCTTTAATCCATGTCAGATGTTTTTAAGGCCAAATAAAGAATATATCGTTTCTCATCCTCGGGTGGATCAATTTTTGCCTGCAACAACAGTTTTTAAATAAATACAAAATGACAAACAATCTAGACTAGAAACTAGTTTTGGTTTTTACCTGGGCTAATCATTCGCTACGTTATTTTTGAAATGAATGTAAATGTTCCTGTGTGCTTTAACACTATTTGAGTAGAAGTTCTATCTTTATGATAGACTATGTTCACATGATTTGGTATGACTAAACAACACCAAATAAGACTTATATCCAAGGGCCAATGTCCTGGCGCTGCTCAGCACAAAATAAATTGCTTTGCATTAAATTATTCCCTCGCAAAAACAGGGTTAATACAATATTGTTTGTGACTGGTACTCAGCTGCTTTTTGCATAAAAAGCACAGGGAGTTTTGGCTTGTAACCTGTTTTTACTGAGCAAGACTGTTTTGTGCTAATTTGTGTGCTTGGCAGATACAGGAAATTAGACACTGGATTTTGAAAATCTAATAGAAAATTGAGGTTTTAAGATTTTAACCTAAAGGGTCCTGAAATCTCTGATTTGAATACGACTTCTAAGGAGGTGGGGGATGAAGGGGTGTGGTGGGGGATGAAGGGGTGGGGTGGGGGTGAAGGGGTGGGGTGGGGGATGAAGGGGTTGGGTGGGGGAGGGGTGAAGGGGTGGGGGAGGGGGTGAAGGGGTGGGGTGGAAGAGGTGGACGAAGGGGTGGGGTCGGGGAGGGACGAATGGGTGGGTTGAGGAGGGACGGAGGGGTGGGGTTGGGAAGTGACAAAGGAGTTGGGAAGGGACAGAGGGGTGGGGTTGGGGAGGGACGGAGGGGTGGGGTTGGGGAGGGACGGAGGGGTGGGTTTGGGGAGGAACGGAGGGGTGGGGTTGGGGAGGGACGGAGGGGTGGGGTTGGGAAGTGACGAAGGAGTTGGGTTGGAAAGGGACAGAGGAGTGGGGTTGGGGAGGGACGGAGGGGTGGGGTTGTGTAGGGACGGAGGGGTGGGGTTGGGGAGGGACGGAGGGGTCGGGTTGGGAAGGGACGGAGGGGTGGGGTTGGGGAGGGACGGAGGGGTGGGGTTGGGGATGGACGGAGGGGGGGAACGAAGAGGTGGGGTTGGGAAGGGACGGGGGGGTGGGGTTGGGGAGGGACGGAGGGGTGGGGTTGGGAAGTGACGAAGGAGTTGGGGAAGGACGGAGGGGTGGGGTTGGGGAGGGACGGAGGGGTGGGGTTGGGGAGGGACGGAGGGGTGGGGTTGTGAAGTGACGAAGGAGTTGGGTTGGGAAGGGACAGAGGAGTGGGGTTAGGGAGGGACGGAGGGGTGGGGTTGTGTAGGGACGGAGGGGTGGGGATGGGGAGGGACGGAGGGGTCGAAGGGGTGGGGTGGGGGGTGAAGGGGTTGGGTGGGGGAGGGTGTGAAGGGGTGGGGTGGAGGAGGGGGACGAAGGGGTAGGGTCGGGGAGGGACGAATGGGTGGGTTGGGGAGGGACGGAGGGGTGGGGTTGGGAAGTGACGAAGGAGTTGGGAAGGGACAGAGGGGTGGGGTTGGGGAGGGACGGAGGGGTGGGGTTGGGGAGGGACGGAGGGGTGGGGTTGGGAAGTGACGAAGGAGTTGGGTTGGGAAGGGACAGAGGAGTGGGGTTGGGGAGGGACGAAGGGGTGGGGTTGTGTAGGGACGGAGGGGTGGGGTTGGGGAGGGGCGGAGGGGTCGGGTTGGGAAGGGACGGAGGGGTGGGGTTGGGGAGGGACGGAGGGGTGGGGTTGGGGAGGGACGGAAGGGGGGGGGGTTGAGGAGGGACGGAGGGGTGGGGTTGGGAAGTGACGAAGGAGTTGGGTAAGGAAGGGATAGAGGGGTGGGGTTGGGGGAGGGACGGAGGGGTGGGGTTGGGGAGGGACGGAGGGGTGGGGTTGGGGAGGGACGGAGCGGTGGGGTTGGGAAGTGACGAAGGAGTTGGGTTGGGAAGGGACAGAGGAGTGGGGTTGGGGAGGGACGAAGGGGTGGGGTTGTGTAGGGACGGAGGGGTTGGGTTGGAGAGGGACAAAGGGGTGGGGTTGGGGAGGGACGGAGGGGTGGTGTTGGGAAGTGACGAAGGAGTTGGGTTGGAAGGGACAGAGGGGTGGGGTTGGGGAGGGACGGGGAGTGGGATTTGGGAGGGACGGAGGGGTGGGGTTGGTGAGGGACAGAGGGGTTGGGTTGGGAAGCGACGGAGGGGTGGGGTTGGGGAGGGACGAAGGAGTGGGGTTGGGGAGGGATGGAGGGGTGGGGTTGGGGAGGGACGAAGGGGTGGGGTTGGGGAGGGACGGATGGGTGGGGTTGGAGAGGGACGGAGGGTTGGGGTTGGGGAGGGACGGGGGGTGGGGTTGGGGAAAGACGGAGGGGCGAGGTTGGGGAAGGGACGGAGGGGGTGGGGTTGAGGGGTTGGGGAGGGGCGGAGGGTTGGGGTTGGCGAGGGACGGAGGGGTGGGGTTGGAGAGGGACAGAGGGGTGGGGTTGGGGAGGGACGGAGGGGTGGTGTTGGGAAGTGACGAAGGAGTTGGGTTAGAAGGGACAGAGGGGTGGGGTTGGGGAGGGACGGGGAGTGGGATTTGGGAGGGACGGAGGGGTGGGGTTGGTGAGGGACAGAGGGGTTGGGTTGGGAAGCGACGGAGGGGTGGGGTTGGGGAGGGACGAAGAAGTGGGGTTGGGGAGGGACGGAGGGGTGGGGTTGGGGAGGGACGAAGGGGTGGGGTTGGGGAGGGACGGAGGGGTGGGGTTGGAGAGGGACGGAGGGTTGGGGTTGGGGAGGGACGGGGGTGGGGTTGGGGAGGGACGGGGGGTGGGGTTTGGGAAAGACGGAGGGGCGAGGTTGGGGAAGGGACGGAGGGGGTGGGGTTGAGGGGTTTAGGGTGGGCACCGCGCGACAAACGGTTGTGCGCGTGCGTTATTTACACGCTGTGAAACAGCGCCCTCTTTCGGCTGATTCATACGCGTATTTGACAAAGGTCACGATATTATGCACACAGCGATAGATGATACGTCACAGAAATAACTTGTTTTTGAAACTTGGCTCAACAAGTCCAAAAACGAACAACTTACAGTGAGCCAGTTTCGTTCAATGCTGACTGGATATGATTTTCTTAGCTGTCCACGGAGTCGTTCAAGAGGCGGAGGTGTTGCTGTAATTGTGCGCCAGAATTTAGCTGCGAACAGGGATCATACTCCGTCTTATAATTCCTTTGAGTTAATGGACTTAAGTATACAGAATTCGTCAGATCTCATCCATGTCATTGCTGTTTATCGTCCTCCCCCATCTGTTAAGAATAGAACTACTGTTAATGATTTCCTGCAAGAGTTTGGATCTCTGCTAGAAACAGCTGTTATTAGACCAGGTCGCCTGATTATATTGGGCGATTTCAACTTCCACATGGAGGATTCAACAAGGTCGGATGTGAAACAGTTCCATGAACTTATTACTTCTTTTGGTCTTATTCAACATGTCCAAGTTCCCACCCATGAGAAAGGACATACACTGGATTTAGTAATAACTCATTCAACAAATAACTGCACCTTGGATTTCGAATTTGAAAATACCCTACCGTCAGATCACAGCACGATTCATTTCACATCAGACATGATAAGACCACGAGTTTCTCAAGTGAAGCGGGTCAGTCGGAAAACATCATCTGTTTCTGCTGAGTCATTAATAGAATGTCTTAGTACTAACCCATTTCCCATTACTGACGGTGACTCTGTCGACCAATTGGTCCAAAACTACAACTCCACATTGAGACGTGTTATTGATCGTCTTGCTCCTGAAACTACCAAGTTCTTTGCGGTCAAACCTAGAGCGCCGTGGTTCTGTGATGCGATCCGTCAGAGCAGACAAGAAACTCGTCGACTAGAAAGAAACTGGATAGCTAATCCTCTGCAGGTAAACACGCAGATTTTTAAAGTCAAGCGGTCAGGACACAATCAACTTGTAAAACAGACAAAGGAGTTGTATTACAGGCATAAAATCCAGAATTGCGACCAGAGAAAACTATTTACTGTAATAGATGACATGATTGGCAACAAAGCAGCTGCGGCAAAGAAATTGCCTCAACACGACAACGATCAAAAATTAGCCGAACAGTTTTTAGACTTTTTTAACAGCAAAATAAATCGTCTTCGAGGGCAACTGATGCATGTTTCTGGTGATATTACATGTGTTTCTACTGAACTTGGTCACTCATTCATGCATTTTAGTACAATTAACGAAAAGGTTCTGATCAGATTCATGAAATCAATGAACTCTAAATCGTGTGTTTTGGATCCGATCCCGACTCACTTTTTGAAAGCTGGTCTTCCTTATGTTTCAACGCATTTGTTATCAATTGTAAACAAATCTTTTGTTTTGGGCGTTTTTCCATCAGAATTAAAAACGGCTATCATAGGACCTCTGTTGAAGAAGTCTGGATTGGATCCAAATGAATTGTGTAATTACAGACCTGTGTCAAATGTTCCTTTCGTTGGTAAATTAATCGAGAAAATAGCTGCTGACCAGCTTCATGCATACTTGGTCCGATTCTCATTGTTATCCAAATTTCAGTCAGCTTATCGGCAGTATCACAGTACTGAGTCAGCACTGTTGAAAGTTCAAAACGATATTTTGATTTCACTTGATAATCGGAAAGAGATTGTTTTAGTTATGCTTGACTTGACTGCCGCTTTCGATACCATTGATCATTCCATTCTACTTCATAGATTAGAAAATAGGTATGGGATTACAGATTTGGCCCTTCAGTGGTTCACTTCCTACTTAGTGGGTCGTACCCAAAGGATTTGCATTGGGTCAGCAAAGTCAGAGTTGAATCCTTTGCTTTTTGGTGTGCCACAGGGAAGTGTACTTGGGCCAATTTTGTTCACATTATACCTTGCACCGTTAGACGATATTTTCAAGAAACATGACATAAATTTTATGTTGTATGCTGATGACACCCAGCTGTACGTATCCTGTAAGAATGGTAATAATTCAAAGGTTCATCTTGAAGCATGTGTTAAGGAAATTAGACAATGGATGTTTTTGAACAAGCTTACTTTAAATGATTCGAAGACTGAGGTGATTCATTTTCATTCCTCGTTTCGTAAATGCGACCTTTTGTCAGGTTTGCACGTTGGAAATAATGATATTACTCCTAGCACAGTCATTAGGAATCTCGGTGTGTATTTTGATAAACACTGTAATATGGCTACTCATGTCTCTAAAATGTGCCAATCAGGATATTTTGCTTTGCATCGCATTAGCAAAATTCGCAATGTTTTAGATCGCACCACTACTGAACGTCTTATCCATGCCTCTATTACGTCACGTTTGGATTATTGCAATAGCCTACTTTACGGCCTTCCTGACTATTTAATCCATAGGCTACAATTGGTTCAAAACTCCGCCGCTCGCCTTATTACTCGTACTAAGAAATATCAGCACATCACCCCTGTTCTCCAAAGTCTTCACTGGATTCCTGTGGCACAGCGTATTGAGTTTAAGATCCTTATCTTGGTTTATAAAATCTTACATAAACACGCACCTGGTTATTTGTCGGATTTGTTGACAGTTCGGGAAAGTTCTATAGCCACTCGCTCCTCCACTGAAACACGCCTAGTCCAGCCCCGTTTCAATCAAAATCACTATGGCATGCGTGCGTTTTCAGTAGCAGCACCCAGTGTTTGGAATAAACTTCCTTATTTTATTCGTAACGAACCTTCTCTTTTATCTTTTAAGTCTGCATTAAAAACGTATTACTTCCGTCAGGTTTTTAAATAACATCCATGATGACTAACTGATTGTGGTTTTAATGTATTTTGAGTATACTTGGTATTTAAATTAATCGATTGGTGATGTATTAGCATTTTTAATGTGCTCTTAGTGTATTTAATGATATCTGTTGTATTACTTGTAAATTTGTTGTATTTATTTGTAAAGCGCATTGAGATTGTGCCAATGATGTAATGCGCTATATAAGAATAAATTATTATTATTATTATTATTAAGTTCGATCCAGAAAATAACCCTCGGCGCTCATTCAAGGCATAATTGCAGACCTTTGATGATTTTTTTTTGACGATATAATGAGCATTACCAGTGAAGATAAACTCATGGGGATTAATTCTACGCTGATGGTAAAGCAAACCCCTACGGTAAATGTGGCAATTATTTTAAAAGTGGTTTATATTACGACTGCACGCTATTTATACTGCCAAGTTTTGCTACTTGTCCTCAAAAAATTAGCAAACGTTGGTCGAATTAACGTTATATGACCCGCTCCTACGAAACCCGATATAAGTCGCACAGGCTATTTCGAGATACAAAGTTGAAATGGGGTGAACAATCTGGCGGACATTGATTTTTGTTTTTCGTTATTTTTGTATTCTTTAATAAGTATAGTCTAACCCTCACTTAGGTTAAACAAAATACAATTTATTAATGAGAAAGAACAAAAATCATGATTTTATTGAGGCAAACTGTGTCCTAAAAGTGGTAATTTATTTCCCAAAAACATCGAAATTAAATCCTCGTAAAATGTGCAGTATGTATAGTATAAAGGTGGTTTTGATACCAAATGAAAGCTGAAGATGTGTACTAAATGAAAATAACAATATGTCACTTTAAAAAAAAGCCACTTATGTCTGGTTTTGTGGGAGCAGGTCACATTAGCTCTATCACTTTGATGTTTTCATGTTTAATTGATGGATCGATTATATATCTGTATATGGATGCAATTTGTAAAAAGTAGGAGACCAGCCTGTGGGTCCAGTGACCAAATTCTGGGAACAAATGTTTGAAAGTGTTTTTGTGTTCCCTGATGAATACCGAACAATTTTGACTTGGGCTGCCCCCTTGAAAATGCCGGGCATTTCAGAGAGGGGTCAACAAAGGTCAAGCAGGGGTCAAATTAAATCGTGTCGATACGCGTATCAAATAACTTGCTAGTCATGAGGATTCCAAAAATGTATAGTTTGCTATTCCTCCGACCTTAAATGAGGGCGCTGTGGTTAAAAACGTCAAAAGGTGAACGCACTTTTGATTCGTGGTCAAATTCACTAACACGGTTAACATTGTCCGATTCTAATGATTTTAGTGTCTTATAATATGTTTTTTTAACATGGCAAATTCAACTAAACAACTTTTAACATTAAAAGTGGTTGCCATAACCTTGACATTTCAAAATGGCTGCTAAAAGGTTAGCATAAATTAGCCAAAAACATTTTTTCCTCCAAACCCATGGATAAGAAGTAATTAAATGTTTGTCACCGAAACGTCACGAACAATTGAAACACTCCATTTTCTAAACAAATAATGATGTTTAATTATTTGTGTATTTTTTCTTTAGAGCACATGTTCGATATAATATTGCATACAGGGATGCCAGTTTTCCGACAATTACTGAAATTCCGGTATATATCGCAAAACAACTGGATCACAAACTAGCGCGATAACACACACGCTGTTCATTGCGCTAGCGATTTGCGATCCATGCTTGCAGCTGAAGCTCAAGCGCGCATACGTGCATACAGCGCACGTGCGTATAGCTGTGTGAGCTAGCGCTAGCGTTATCCAAGTTTTATTCACTGGAAGCAGGCACCATTCTGTTGTACATAAATTCCCAACTAAGAAAGTCGGGAGTAAAAGATGCCGTTGTCATTGATGCAAAAAACACAGATGTGTTGGTTTTAATATAGTATGTGGCCGCACATCAAATTGAAGGTATGCTAGGACTGAAAAGGAAGAAAAGCATAATCGATTGCGCAACACTCCTTGATAAGGATAATCATTATCCCATTTCACATCCACACTGGTGCAGATGCTATTTCCAGTTTATATATGGCCGTGGAAAACCATCAGTCTTTGACAACGCAATGAGGTCAGAAGAGGCACAAGAGCTACTTAGAGGGCTTGGGAAATGTCTCCCAGTGACATCACAAACTCTTAAAGAGATGGAGAGGTATATCATCAAATACATACTGTACACTGTACAAGGATAAATCAAGAAGCTCGGGCCAAAAAGTGAAAGGGGATGAAGAAGAAATCGACTCTCAGGATTCCTCCTGATACAGATTCAAATAATTTGAAGGTAACACGGGCCAACTATCAGGCATTCATTATGTTAAACTTTATGAACCCAGATGCTCCATCATCCCCCCTTCAGCATGGTTGGAGCTTGAGAGGGGGCAAATGTTTGCCAATGCGGTATTCACAGCAGGCACTACCTCAATGTCTAAGTGATGCCAGAACAAACCGCACTGTAGACTCTGACACAGATTCAGATACAGTGTTTCACAATCCGATTCTGATGGATATGACACTGAGTAGGATGATACACTGTGCAACAAAGCAAGAAAGGCATCATTGGACAATGTGTTTAGAAATAACTGTGTTATTGTTGGCCAAGGGATCCCGATTCAAGTCTTTCGGTAGCCCTTTTGCCAGCCATTTTGAATGTTCATGGTCAAGGTAAGCACTTTTACTTTTGAAAGTTGTATAGTTTAATTTGCCATGCCAGAAAACATATTTTTAGGCACTAGAATCATTAGAATCGGACAATGTTAACTGTGTTGGTGAATTTGACCACCAGTCAAAAATGCGTTGACCTTTTGGACCACAGCGCCCTCATTTAAGGTTGGAGGTAGAGCAAACTATACATTTTTGGAATCTTCATGACTAGACGAGTAATTTAATATGCATACCGACACGATTGGAATATATTTGAATTTTGACCCCTGTTTGACCTTTGTTAACCCCTCCCGGAAATGCCCTGGGCCCCCAAATCAAAATTGTTCGGTATTCATCAGAGAACACAAAAACACTTTCAAACCTTTGTTCCCAGAATTTGGTCACGGGACCTACCGGCTGGTCTTCTACTAATTATATTCACGATTTCTTGCCATTTAGGAGTACATGGGCGCGTCCATATTGTTCAAATTTCCCGCCTCACCCGGGACATTATGACGTAGTGTCTGAACCTCAATTTGGCGTAGGAGTTTTCAACTTAAAATCGGCAAGCAGATCCCTCGGGTACATGCATGTATGGGTGGCTGAGATCGACCTAGATGGTATCCTGGGCTATGATTTTATGATGAAATACAACTGTCATCTAGATGTGGGAAAGGCAGAAACGAAACTACATGACGTACCCATAGCGTGCACAGCCACTACACGAACAAAATCATGACGCATCACTGCATACACTACTGTGAGCATTCCACCAGGAGTGCTACTGTTAATGGGTAAACTTGAAATAGAATCGGGGCTTACGGGACTGGCTGTAGTTGAACTAACGGCTAATTTGATAGAGAAGCATGAGATGATAACCCCCAGGTCATTGGCATACATCGACAGCGGGAAGATTCCCATTTCAACCTGACAGAAAAACATGCCACACTTTATACGAAGGTACCAACGTTGCTATACCTGTGAGCTAATAGAATAAGCGGTGACAAATGTAGACCACTGTGATGTAAGAGCCGCAACTTTACAAACAGATGAATTACTACAGCTTACAATAACACCAATTCCATGCCCTCCCATCCGGATGACATGTATACGAGATGTAGCGTTCATCTTGAAACTGAGCAGCAGCAACAGCTTGCTACATTACTGCGGCAACATTGTGATGTATTTGCAAATTCATCAGAAGATTTGGGCAAAACAGCCGTGTATCAACATACAATAAACACCGGTGATGTACCCCCAATCTGCCAGCGAGCTCGCCGACTACCAATCCACCAAAGAGTGGAATCATCTGAAGAAGTAAACAAGATGTTAAAGAGGGGAATTATCGAACCCGTCTGCTAGCCCATGGGCATCAACAATAGTACTGGTAAAGAAGAAGGACGGCAGCATCAGATTCTGTGTGGACTATCGTACACTCAACGCCGTGACAATAAAAGACTCCTACCCGTTGCGTAGAATAGACGACTCCCTTGACACACTGGCCGGTTCAACTTGGTTTTCAACTTTGGACCCGCAGAGCGGCTACTGGCAAGTTGAGATGTCTGATGAAGATAAGGAAAAGACGGCATTTGCAACAGGCACAGAATTTTACCAGTTCAACGTTATGTCGTTCGGACTTTGCAATGCACCCGCCACGTTTGAAGACTGATATACGGGTTGCAATGGCAAACGTGCCTTATATACATCGATGACATCGTATCCTATGGCTGCAATTTTCAACAAGCACTTGGGTAGCCTTTTGACAAGGCCTCGTGACTCTGGCTAAGCGGCTGAGATGAGTCTAGATACCCGGGGTGAACGCGCGACCGAGTGACGAATGTCACGAGGCCTTTTGCAATGTAGGTTTCACTGCTCGGCATGAATTATTCATAGATACATATTAGCATGCCAATACGCCCAATCAGAACGGCGATCTCCCAGTTGGCTTCGTTCGTGATTCGTTCAATATCAAAGCATGTAAGAAAAGGTAAAAAAACGTATATAAATTTTGCTTCTGATTTGAATATATGAATGATAAATACAAGATATCACATTTAAATCTATTTTACATGCAAAATTGCAATAAATTAGGAAGCAACTAATGATTTGAGCTAAATATTGTAAGTGACATGATTGGACATTCCCTGTTTGTAAAATGAACTAGTCCAACTCAAATATAAGCTGACGTCACGCGGAGATACGTTCGCTGATTGGACGCTACCATTTCGGTAGCGATTCCAGTCGGAAACAAAGGTTAACATAAGAAATCCAAACCAGATTGATAAAGGCCACTTGTCTGGGCAATTCGCACTGGCGTTCACTCAGGTTTTCGCGATTAGTCTCTTTTTAGTCGCTCGGCGTCTATCAGACATGTGGCCTTGTTTAAAGTCTAGCACTTGGGCGACTTGGAGAAGTATTAGTTCGACTCGAGACAGCTGGGCTGAAACTAAGCCCAAAGAAATGCCATCTATTTCAACGCAGCGTTTCCATCAGTGAGAAGGGCATAGCTGCAGACGACGCCAAGACAGCGACAGTAAAAAACTGGCCGACACCAAAGAATATCACCAAATGAAGAAGTTTCCTTTGGCCTATGCTCGTACTACCGAAGATTTGTGAAAGGCTTTGCAGGCATTGCAAAACCATTGCACCGGCTGACAGAAATACAAAAGCAGTTCATCTGGACAGACGAGAGTGAGAGAGCATTTCAGCAGCTTAAGGCGGTCTCACTTCCACTTCAATTTTGGCGTATCCTAATGAAGACGATGAATTCATACTAGATACTGATGCAAGCAACTATGGAATTGGTGCAGTGTTATCGCAGGTGCAAAACGGCACAGAAAGAGTCATTGCATACTTCAGCCGTACATTGGCCAACGCTGAGCGCAAGTAGGCCCCTACTGTGTGACGAGAAAAGAGCTTCTGGCTTATAATCAGTGCAACGAAGCATTTTCATCACTACCTGTGTGGCAGAAAATTCCTGATACGCACAGCCATGGGGCATTGAGATGGTTGATGAATTTCAAGAGCCCAGAAGGAAAGACGGCAAGAAGGCTAGAAGTGATGGGTACTTATACATTTGACATACAACACAGACCTGGCAGGCAACATGGTAATGCAGACGGCTTATCTCGTCGGCCATGTGACGAATGTCAACAGTGCAAACGAATTGAGCACAATGACCATGACATGCATGATTATGTCATCACACCAGAGCCCACAGCCACCAATAACCGAATAATGTCTTGCTTGACTGCAAAGAGAATGAAGAAGTGATGGGTAACACACCCAAGTGTATAAACAAAGAAAAGTTGTCATGTAATGACGATGGTGATGAGGTGGATGGTTACACAGCCCAACCCGTGTGCACATGAAGTTGACAATGATGAAGTTAACAAAAATGAAGACATACAAGATGTAAGCACTAACCCCAACGGAAATACCGAGGCGCAGGATTCACTACGAATGTACTGTAACGATTCCGGCTCGCCTAATGTCAGTATGGGCTGAGGCCTAAGTAAAATCAAGTCCCAGATATCTGCCGGAAGCTGTAATGAAGTGTAGATGAGTGAGACAAGATTCTTGGAGGGGTGTGGGGAGCAATAAAAGGTAATGTCCACTAGAGGGAGTAATTCTTTCAACCAATCAAGATGGTAATTCAGTTTATTAAAATTTCTCGAGTACATCTATATCTGAGCTAAACATCTATAGATCAGCGCCCTCTATTATTGTAAACAAAGATATTCCAATAAAGCTGTTGCATGAGATTATTTTGTGGTAGCGTGGATAGCTTTAAGGATTCGATGGCCGCTATTTCTGTCGTCTTTTATACTACATAAATATAGCTCAAAAAACATTACAGCGCATAAACTACTTTCTTATCTTTATTGCGAGCCTCGGATTTTACACACACAGAAATGTCCATGTGGTTTTCTCCGACAAAGCCCAATAGCGCAGATCTAGGCACGGTTGGGGGCTTTCTAAAGTATGCCTTGAGGTCTTGTCTTGAGATCTTGCGCGGCCTGCTCCAATGGAACAGAACCGACCCAAATAATCAGAAATCAGCGGAATTTATAGGCACGATGCGGACGCGCTCTACACGTGCGCGGAACGCGCATCTCATACAACAGCGATGATTGGCCAGATAAAACAGTACGGTAGCTCGTAACAACACGTACTGGGTCTACCTGCTGATTGAAACGTCGTAATATTCGTCAATAGTAAGCAAACTGCGAATACGAGTTGGGCCTGCAGTCATTGTGTTAGATTAAGAATTAACCACATGTTTTATGCAGATGATACGCATCTTTATCTGGTATTCGAGTCGTAGTCTCCGATCATCATCACAACACCTCCTACGCCAACCAGCACGAGGACGCACTGCTTATTACAGTGATCGTGCGTTCTCGCTCTCAGCTCCAAGGCTCTGGAACAATCTGCCGGCCCACATTCGTGACTCCAATTCACTGGAGCATTCTTAAGACACATCTTTTTAACATTGCTCTTAGTAAGATATCTGTTTTAATTCATTAACGTATTCCTTTCGTTGTTTTTGTATGTTGTTTTTAATTAAGTTACGTTTGTGTTTAATACGTGTCAATTAATTAATTACTAGTATTTTGTGCCATTATATGTGACTTTTGCCAATTTTAAATTATCATCTTTTAAGCATTAGATTTTAACTACAAAATTGTTAGCACAAGAATATGTTACCATGCTAATCAATGTTTCATTTTTTGACCTATGTACAGCGCTCTGAGGCCTTTTAATTAAGATGGAAGGCGCTGTATAAGTAATTATTGTTATTATTATGATTATTAGAGAACAACAGAGTCCAGCGAAAGGTCTATCTGACCCGGCTATCCAGCACACCGGGGTCAGCCACCCTCAGCTTAGAGTCCAGTGAAGGGGCTATCTAGCCCGGCTATCCAGCGCACCAGGTCCAGCCACCCTCAGCTTAGAGTCCAGCGAAGGGGCTATCTAGCCTGGCTATCCAGCGCACCAGGGTCAGCCACCCTCAACGGTTCCCGAGTGAACATCAGTGGAGAGAAAATCGTGGCGAAATTTAGGTGAGATACAAGTTGGTACAAAAACAAACACAGTAAAAAATAAATAGAAAAAAATAAATAGAAACAAATAAATAATAATAGAATTGTCGCTTTTGGACGCCATGGCCAAGTTCGGGCAGTCTGTTCTTGACACGCGAACTCTGTTCTCGCGCTCGAACGGCGAGAACGCGACCCGTGAACATTGTACTCGGAACAAGAACACACACCACCTATCCATCAGGGTTTTGCAAGAACAAGTTAAGGCCTGTTCATACTCGGCGCGAAAGCAAATGCGAACGCGAATTTGTGACGTCAGGGGGAGTTTTCGCGATGCGAAATCGCAAAAGTTGAACACATTTCAACTTGGGCGAATGTTCGCAGCAAATGCTTCGTGACGTCAAATTCGTATCGCAATCGCTTTCGCGTGGGGTATGAACCGGCCTTTACGCGTGTCAAGAACAGACCGCCCGAACTCGGCCCATGCGTCTGAAGCGAATGTTTTGACAAAAATATTGTGTAGTGCCCTCAAAAGTCGAGGCGCAAATCGCCCTTGGCCTGTGTATATGATTATGAAACTGCGGCAATGAACTGTTTCTTTCGCAAGTTGAAAAAATGTAAAAAGGTGCCTGTTCAGTACGGAGAAAGTTCGTTTTTATAAAAGACGTGTATCTTTGATGTATGTAGGCTATATCCCTAACTTAAGGTTCATCTGTGAATTCTTTTTTAAAGAAGCTAATTTCAACTGATTTGGGTAGGTGTGGGTATGGACAACTACCCAAAAAAAGGAAGGAGGGATAGAGGTTGGGGAATTTTTTTAATTAGAGGTCAAAGGTCATTGACCTCTGCCAAAATCACTAAGTAACACAAATATTTCAGCAACAAAATATGGTATATATGATGATTTTGGTGTCAAAATGCACAGGATTATGAAAGAAGATGAAAATCCTGACCTCCAAAAAAGAGGTCAAAGGTCAAAAATAGACATATTAGTAACAGGAAAATTACCATATTATATACAAATGAGCACAAACGAATCGAAGAGGCTAATTTCAACTTATTGTGGTGGGTATGGGGGTTATTATTTATTCATTATTTATTGATTATTTATTTCCTTTCTGAGGGTCAAAGGTCTTTGACCCTGCACTAAAACACTATAAATTGTATCTCAGCAGCAGCATGTTTTTTTATGCGCCTAGATGATCTTAGTGTCAAAATGCACAGAATTATCACTAGAAGGCAAACACAATATGAAATGGATTCTTCACCACCAAAATACGAGGTTAAAGGTCAAAATGAGCAATTGGGGGGGGGGGGGGGAGGGGGGGGGGGGGGTTAAAGTTCATTAGTGTCAAATAGTTTGTGTATGTAAAGTATATGTGCGTTTATAATCATGTTTCGTGTTTATTGGGAAGGAGCGTAATCATGCATGCGGTCTACTTTTGTTATATTATTAAAACGATTCTCGGTCACATGGGAAAGACATTAAATTGAAGAATGTCTAACGCTGGGTTATGTGGAATTGTTTTCTTTTTTCTGTGAGACTATTAGGTTTTTTAGTTAAAGATGAAGTGCTTTTGCAAGAAAATAGCAAAGGGCAAACCGGTTTATGCAGGCATACTTCAAGGAATGATCAGTTTATTTGTTGTTGTTTGTTTGATCAATCCCAGAGTTAGCTGCAGTGAATCAGAACTCATTCTACTACGGGAAGGGGAGGGTGTTTATGGGAGTTGTTACAAGTCAAAACTATTTCTCATCGTTTTCGTTATTTTTTCGGAGATGCTGCAACAGTTCTGTTGCGCGAAGTATCATATGATTTTATGTTTGTTGCTGGTCTGCAGAGATAAATTTGTATATTTATGATTTGCTGGTATGCCAGCAGTGTTGTTGCGTAACTATATTGCCCAGAGCGTAATTCTTAATATAATATTTTTTTTTTAGTGATATACGTTCTGGCCACATTTTTCTGCGAGATTGCAGTCGGTAGGAATGGGGCGGAGGGAAGGGATGGGGGGGGTGGGGGGGGGGGGGGAGGGTTACGTGTACAAGTTCCAAGAGAACTCTTCCGTGGTTTTTTTGAGACGCGGAAAAGGTTTTGCTTATAAGTATCATATGGATTGTAATTGTGATTGGTCTGCAGAGATAAATGTGTAATTGTACGTTATCTAGCGGGTATGCCAGAGAGTGGTTGTTTGACTGGCTTCTCCAGAGCGTAATTCTTAACTCTTTTTTTTCCTTTTTGGTGTAAGACACGCATCTGGGGGGGGGGGGGGGGGGGTGTCAGTTCTAGCCACATCATCTCTGCTAGATGACAGTCAGTGGTTGGAGTTCGTGGACGGTCAAATAAATCGAACGTCTACGGGCCATTTCTCTTTTTTTGGAAGGGGAGCAGGGCATATTTTTCTGTTTTTTTATGCACTTCATCAGTCGCAATTCTTTCATTTTACTTTTCTTGTTCCTTGTTTTTATTTGTGTGTCGGTTTATATGACAGATGGCAAGGACAAATACCGGTGTGTTTTGGTGTTTTTGGGGGGGGGGGGTATTGATCGAAAGGAGGGTATATTGACTTATTTATTTTGTTTTAGTCTTGAGATTCATTTCTTTGATCATTGTTTTGTTCTTCCAATAGTTCCATTCTCCTCATCCAGATTGTTTTCCTCTTGGTTGGATTGTGGAGATGCTTTAGTCCTAGATCGAACAAGTTCATCTGTTATGTTGTTGTGCCGTAAGTTGTATACCAAGTGGGTTGGGTATCAAATAACCTATTTAGGTATTCGTTTTCACTAATCCAGTGCCAGTGTTTGAGGGGGGCCTGTTCGAGGGCTGGGTGCGCGACTCGTGGGTAGTATGGTATGACGAACACCAGTGGGATATTGTGTGTGTTTTCACGCTTAGAGTCCACGGGAGACTTGCCACTTTGAGGAAGGAGGGCTAGGTCTTCGTTTGTGTATCCGCGCTTTTGAAGTTTGTCTTTGAAGAATTCAACCCTCTCCTCAAAGTCTTTTAAATGGGTACATTCACGTTTGTATCTAGTCACTTCGCCCTTGATTAAGCAGCCAAATACCGAGTTATGGTGTGCTGAATCTCTCTGCTGTATACAATACTCTCTACAAGGTGCACCAAGTCCTCTCCTTAATAATAGGAGACTTTTGGGACATCTCACTTCACTGGGGTAACTAGTCAAGGTACATGTAGGCTAACTAGGTTTTATGAGTAATCACTTAAACAAAGACCTTATTCATGTTGTTTTATGCTATATGTATATATCTGGGGTGGTTGGGGCTTCGAATAATGACCTTTGACCTTTGAGGTCATATGTGGCGGTCAATTTGCTATCCTATATCACAATAATTTACATTGGTTCTACTTCCAGTGTAATTATGAGCATTTTGACACCAAAATCATACATGTACCATATGTTGTTGCCGAGATACAATTTATAGTGTTTTAGTCCAGGGTCCTCAAAAAAGAAAGAAAGAAATTTCCCCCTCCCCCTTCCCCTCTGCTCTTGGAATAATAAATAATAACTTAAGTTGAAATTAGCCTCTTCGATTTGTTTGTGCTAATTTTTATATAATCGTAAATTTCCTGTTAAAAATATGACATTTTAGTAATAACATAGTTTTGTTTACGTTTGACCTCATTTTCGGAGGTCAGGATTTGGTCCCAAGGGTCAATAATTATTTGATGTCATCTTCTTTTGTATCTATCTATCTATATCATCTATATACTATATTTTGTTGCTTGTTTTGGTAGTTGTCCATACCCATACCCACCAAAATCAGTTAAAATTAGCTTATTTTAATTGTTTTCACAGATTGGCTCAATATATGGCTAATTTAGGGTTACTATACGGACTCACAGATTCAAAACCTCATACAGTGCGTCTAACTATTCCTCCAGACATCTTCGTACCACGCAGACATTAAATTATTTTCTTCTGTGCCCGAAGACAGGATGTGGTGCCCGGCTCGAGCCCTGAATTGTACATCAATAAAACCGTGCTGATACGGGGGAAGGTATCAAGTCTCTTCATAACTTCTATTCCCCCTCTTCGTGCAGCTTCACGAAGTACTATTGCACGTTGGATTGTCACAGCTATACAGTCAGCAGACCAGAATTGGCCGGCTGCACCGGAAGTGGACTCCAGAGTCAGAACACACGAGGTCAGAGCAGTTGCGACTTCATAGGACTACTTCAGAGGAGTTCCACTCAGTGACAGTTTCCAGGCAGCGTGTTGGAAGACGCCCAACACGTTTATATCCTGCTACCTCAAGTAGTGGCTCTACGGGTAAGATGAATGCAGTAGACCTCCCCCCCCCCCCCCCACCCCACAGAAGTATGTGTTGGTGGGGGGGGGGGGGGGGGTGCCTACTAGTAAATACTTACCCGTAGAGTATAAACCCTCCCTCCTCTCCACTGAGGGACTCGATGCAGACTTCACCCGCTAAGGCACTTGAGAAAAGAGGAAGCTAGATGGCGAGTAGACCGCAGGGCATGTGGGTAGCATATTGTGTGAACTCTGAGCGGATACATTATGCCCTCTGGGGAAATATGCATTAGTTGTGGCTCTACGGGTAAGTATTCATGTGCTTGTTTCCTTTTGCGATCGAGGATCGAAAAACAAAAGAAAACTAGACATGTGTTTGTGGACAAACACAGAGCTGTTTCGAGTGCGTGTGTAATGACCGGCAATCGTGGTCGTCGGACAAAAAAATTGGGAGTCAAACAATGGGTCCACGATTGACAAAACGTCCACGATCTTTTCCCGTGTACAAATCCTATGGCGATCATCAAAAAACGTTAGAGTATAAACAAAAGAGGGAAGACGGTCGGACAATACCCCGTCCACGATCGAAGGCCATTACACACTTGGGTGTCTTTCAATATGTGTGTGATGGTCTTTTGTGTGTCGATCAGATTTACTAAAGTCTCAAGTCGATCAGATTTACTAAAGTGTCAAAGTCAATAGTCTAAAAAAAAACGTGTACAAAACCTATGGGGGAAAATTTAACCTTTAACGTGACACCCCGTGACCTTGAATGACGTAATCGTGCCAAATTTTTCCTACGACAGTCTGTGGATGGTGGTCTATGTGTGTGCCAAGTCTCAAGTCGATCGGATTTACTAAGTGTCAAAGTCAAGAGTCTAAAGAAAAACGTGTACAAAACCTATGGGGGACAAATTAAACCTTTAACTTGACGTCACGTGACCTTGAATGACGCAATCGTGCTGAATTTCTTTCAGAAACCTCTGGTGGTGGTGTTCTGAGTGTATGGCAAGTTTCAAGTCGGTCGGATTGACCAAAGTGTCAAATTTAATAGTCTGAAGAAAAACGTGTACAAAACCTATGGGGAAAATTTCACCTTTAACGCGAAGTCACGTGACCTTGAATGACGTAATCGCGACGAATTTCTTCTAGGACCGTCCTTGGGTGGTTGTCTAAGTGTATGCCAAGTCTCAAGTCCATCGGATTTACCAAAGTGTCAAAGTGTATTGTCTGAACAAACGTGTACAAATCCTATGGAGAACAAAAGGCAAAACAAAAAAACTAGACATGTGTTTGTGGACAAACACAGAGCTGTTTCGAGTGTCTTTTAATATGTGTGTGATGGTCTTTTGTGTGTGCCAAGTCTCAAGTCGATCAGATTTACTAGTGTCAAAGTCAATAGTCTAAAGAAAACCGTGTACAAAAATGAAACTTTAACGTGACGCCCCGTAACCTTGAATGACGTAATCGTGCCAAATTTCTTTTAGGGCCGTCTGTGGATGGTGGTCTAAGTGTGTGCCAAGTCTCAAGTCGATCGGATTTACTAAAGTGTCAAAGTCAACAGTCTAAACAAAAACGTGTACAAAACCAATGGGAGAAAAATGTGCACCTTTAATGTGACGTCACGTGACCTTGAATGACGCAATCGTGCCGAATTTCTCTCAGAAACATCTAGGGATGGACTTCTAAGTGTATGCCAAGTTTCAAGTCGGTCGGATTCACCGAAGTGCCAAAGTCAATAGTCTGAAGAAAAACGTGTACAAAACCTATGGGAAAATTTTCACCTTTAACGTGAGGTCAATCGACCTTGAACTACGTAATCGTGACAAATTTCTTTTAGGACCGTCCAAGTCTCAAGTCGATCAGATTTACTAGTGTCAAAGTCAATAGTCTAAAGAAAACCGTGTACAAAACCTATGGGGGGAAAATGAAACTTTAACGTGACGCCCCGTGACCTTGAATGACGTAATCGTGCCAAATTTCTTTTAGGGCCGTCTGTGGATGGTGGTCTAAGTGTGTGCCAAGTCTCAAGTCGATCGGATTTACTAAAGTGTCAAAGTCAACAGTCTAAACAAAAACGTGTACAAAACCAATGGGAGAAAAATGTGCACCTTTAATGTGACGTCACGTGACCTTGAATGACGCAATCGTGCCGAATTTCTCTCAGAAACATCTAGGGGTGGACTTCTAAGTGTATGCCAAGTTTCAAGTGGGTCGGATTTACTGAAGTGCCAAAGTCAATAGTCTGAAGAAAAACGTGTACAAAACCTATGGGGAAATTTTCACCTTTAACGTGAGGTCACGTGACCTTGAACTACGTAATCGTGACAAATTTCTTTTAGGACCGTCCTTGGGTGGTTGTCTAAATGTATGCCAAGTTTCAAGTCGATCGGATTTCCCAAAGTGTCAAAGTGCCCTGTCTGAACAAACGTGTGCAAATCCTATGAAGAAAAATCTGAAAAAAAAAAAAAAAATAGAGATGTGTTTGTGGACAAACACAGAGCTGTTTCGATTGTCTTACTTTCAATATGTGTGTGTGGTGGTCTATGTGTGAGCCAAGTCTGAAGTCGATTGGATTTACACAAGTGCCAAAGATATATTAGTTGAACAAAACGTGTACAAATCCTATGGGGAAAATTGTACCTTAGACCTATGAAAAACATACTGCTGCTGAGATACAATTTATAATGTTTTAATGCAGGGTCAAAGACCTTTGACCCTCAGAAAGGGCATTTCCCCTCCTTCTTTGCTCTTGGAATAAATAATAACCCCCATACCCGCCACAATAAGTTGAAATTAGCCTCTTAGATTTGTTTTTGTTCATGGTAATTTTCCTGTTATTTTACTAATATGACGTTTTAGTAATACGTCTATTTTTGACCTTTGACCTTTTTCTGTAAGGGGCCAGTAGTTATTCTATGTCATCTTCTTTCATAATCCTGTGCATTTTGACACCAATATCATCTATATACTATATTTTGTTGCTATAAATATGACATTTTAGTAATAAAATTGTTTTGTGACCTTTGACCTTATTTTCGGAGGTCAGGATTTGGTCCCAAGGGTCAATAATTATTTGATGTCATCTTCTATTGTAATTCTGTGCATTTTGACACCAAGATCATCTATATACCATATTTTGTTGCTAAAATATAATTTTTAGTGATTTGGGCAGGGGTCAATGACCTTTGACCTCTAATAAAAAAATCACCAACCCCTATCCCTCCTTGTATTAACAGTACAAGGGTGGCTAACTGAGTATGGTGGCCTGTAAATGATTACAAGTCGTAATTTAAACGAATTAATTCCTACAGACCATTCTGAAAACTCAAATGAATCTAATTCATCTCCAGCAATTTTCTTGACATGAAAATGATCACGAAACAACAAAGCAGTGCCTCCCCCCACACGGTTTTTCCGGGGATGATCCAGCAATCTAAAACCAGGTGGAGTTGCTTCAACCTTGTGAGCAACATCTATATCTGTAAACCAAGTCTCTGTAAGGGCAAACAAATCAGCCTTACTATTAATAGCATAAGACACAAAATCGGCTGTTTTATTTTTAAGAGATCTGGTATTTAAGCAACAAAGTTTAAATAGATCATCAGAGGAATCGGCAGGATTTACAACAATGTGTTTAAGGACAGGAGTACGGTTACCCAAAGCTAACCTATTATGAACATAATCAAGCCGGTGACCAATGTGAACAGGAATTCTACACTTATAGTTACAATGACCCGCTCTACTACCCCTGAACCGAAAAATTCCATTCGCTTTCAGAATCGAAAACAATTCAGGCTGAATGGAGTGATAACAAGTCTTACGGATGTTAAAAAGATGACTACGGGAATACATTCTAGTTGTATTAGACATGGAAGGCGAATTTTCTGTATGCATAAAATGCAACTCGTCATTGCTAGTGCATCCAATACGAGGGCCTGGGTTAACAGAAATATCCATAAATATTGTTATATCATGTGGAGGGTCATGACCAGGAATAACTAGAGTAGTTTGGCCATGTTTGGACCATTTGACTAATGGAACTTTTGAGAAATTAAATCCAGTACGGCACAGCTGTAATGTTACCCCATGACAGGGCGTGATTGGCACAACAAAATTAGTCAGACACATGTACTGATCTGAAGACACAAAATACTCATTTCTGACAGTCTCAGCATCAGCAAAGAATTGAACCCGTTGTGAGTTATGTATGATAACAACCAGATGTAAAAACACCAACAGACGAACACGGGCACTAATGGCACCAGCCATGGTGAACACACGTTACACAATAGTAAACTCGACCAGAGATAAAAAACACATTAAAAAAACATCAAAATAACAAGCAATTCGTATCGGATAAAACACCAAAATATATCACAAAGAAGCACATAAACCTTACCAAACACGTCAACAATAAATAAAAAGACGATGCCAAAAACTCAGCAAAGATAAAACGGATAAAATAAGCAAGCACTGGCAGAGAAAAATAGACAGTGGCAGCTACAGAACAGCGCCCTCTAGGATCTGTATAATCCACTACAGTTGTCCATACCCATACCTACCCAAATCAGTTGAAATTAGCTTCTTTTAAATTTGTTCACAGATGAACCTTAAGTTAGGGATATGCACACTGCGAGAAACGATTGAAATCAACCAAAATCCTACAATTTTCATCGTGCATAAGTACCAGTGCATGCGGTCGCATGATGTTTGCAAGTACAAACGCCCAATTATTCTGCGCGTGCGCATAATAACCGACAACAAAAACCTAGCTTGCTGGAAACAAAATCAGGTCAAAATGTATGACCGGTCGTGAAATTGGATGTCAATATTTACGTAGATATTCAAGATTTTTGAGGCAAGTCGTGAAATTTGTTGCGAATATCGACGTCAAATTTGACGTAAATATTCGCGACTTATTGGGAAACTCTTGAAATTTGACGTCAATATTGATGTCAATGTTCGCGACCTTGGGAAAAGTCGTAAAATTTTACGTCAATATTTACGACGATATTCAAGACTTTGGGAGCAAGTCGTAAAATTTGTTGCGAATATCGACGTCAAATTTGACGTAAATATTCGCGACTTTCGGAGAAACTCTTAAAATTTGACGTCAAGATTGATGTCAATATTGGTGTCAATATTGATGTCAATATTCGCGACTTTGGAGAAAGTCGTGAAATTTGACGTCAATATTGACGTCAATATTAGCAACTTTTGGGGGAAATAAGTCGTAACATTTGACGTCAATATTGACGTCAATATTAGCAACTTTTTGGGGAAAGTCATAACATTTGACGTCAATATTGACGTCAATATTCGCGACTTTGGAAAAAGTCGTTACATTTGTTGCAAATATTGATGTCAATATTCACACTCTGTGTAGTCCCTCCAAGCCACCATAATTATGGCTTAAAGGTCACAAAACACAACATTTCATATACAAATCACACGGTGACGTCATCACGACATCATCAAAAACTGCTCCTTAAAGGCGACGTCATATGTTCCACAATGTTGTCATCATGACGTCACCTACATTTCGTCTATAACACATCCCAGAATACCTGTATGTACCAAGTTTGACCCCAATCGGACATTTATCTATTTACGTAGATATTCAAGATTTTGGAGGTAATTGTCGTGAAATTTGTTGCGAATATCGACGTCAAATTGGACGTCAATATTCGCGACTTTTGGGGAAACTCTTGAAATTTGACGTCAATATTGACGTCAATATTCGCGACTTTGGGGAAAGTCGCGAATATCGCCGTCAAATTTTACGTCAATATTTGCAACTTTTTGGGAAACTCTTGAAATTTGACGTCAATATTGATGTCAATGTTCGCGACCTTGGGGAAAGTTGTGAAATTTGACGTCAATATTGACGTCAATATTCGCAACTTTTGGGGAAAGTTATAAAATTTGACGTCAATATTTACGACGATATTCAAGACTTTGGGAGCAAGTCGTGAAATTTGTTGCGAATATCGACGTCAAATTTGACGTAAATATTCGCGACTTTCGGAGAAACTCTTAAAATTGACGTCAATATTGACGTCAATATTGGTGTCAATATTGATGTCAATATTCACTACTTTGGAGAAAGTCGTGAAATTTGACGTCAATATTGACGTCAATATTAGCAACTTTTTGGGGAAAGTCATAACATTTGACGTCAATATTGACGACTTTGGGAAAAGTCGTAACATTTGTTGCAAATATTGATGTCAATATTCACACTCTGTGTAGTCCCTCCAAGGCCACCATAATTATGGCTTAAAGGTCACAAAACACAACATTTCATATACAAATCACACGGTGACGTCATCACGACATCATCAAAAACTGCTCCTTAAAGGCGACGTCACATGTTCCACAATGTTGTCATCATGACGTCACCTACATTTCGTCCATAACACATCCCAGAATACCTGTATGTACCAAGTTTGACCCCAATCGGACATGTACTTTCAGAGATAAAGGGTCCCAAAAACTGCACCTTTAATGTGACGTCACATGACCAACAATCACGTCATAATTACGTCATCCTAATTTCGTATATAACTCATCCTGGAATACATGAATACCAAGTTTGACCACAATCGGACCTGTATTTCTAGAGATAGAGGGTCTTAAAAACTGCACCTTTAATGTGATGTCACATGACCCCTGATGACGTCATCATGACGATTTTCTTCTTGGTCCTACTGGGGATGGTGTTCGAGGTCTGTGCTAAGTCTCAAGTCAATTGGATGTACAGAAGTGTCAAATTTAATATTCTGAATAAAAACGTGTACAAATCCTATGGGGAAAATTTGAACCTTTAACGTGACGTCACGTGACCACGAATGACGTAATCGTGACAAATTTCTTCTAGGATCATCTGTGGGTGGTGGTCTAAGTGTATGCCAAGTCTCAAGTCGATCGGATTTACCAAAGTGCCAAAGTGCTATGCCAGAACAAAAAACGTGTACAAACCCTATAGAGAAAAGTCTGAAGGAGAAAAAAAAAAAACTAGACATGTGTTTGTGGACAAACACAGAGCTGTTTCGATTGTCTAACGTTACTTTCAATATGTGTGTGTGGTGGTCTATGTGTGTGCCAAGTCTGAAGTCGATTGGATTTACACAAGTGCCAAATATATATTAGTTGAAAAAAACGTGTACAATCCTATGGGGAAAATTGAACCTTTAATGTGACGGCACATGATACCCGATGATGTCATGATGATGTCATCTTAATTTTCGTCTGTAACACATCCTGGAATACTTGCATACCAAGTTTGACCCCAATCGGACATGTACTTCTAGAGATAGAGGGTCCTAAAAACTGGACCTTTAATGTGACGTCACATGACCCACGATGACGTCATCATGATGTCATTTTATTTTTCGTATATAACACACCCTGGAATACTTGCATACCAAGTTTAACCCCAATCGGACCTGTACTTCCAGAGATAGCGGGTCCTAAAAACTGAACCTTTAATGTGACGTCCCATGACCCCCCGATGATGTCATCATGACGATTTTCCCCTTGGCCCTCCTGGAGATGGTGGTCGAGGTTTGTGCTAAGTCTCAAGTCGATCAAATTTACGAAAGTGTCAAAGTCAATAGTCTGAAGAAAAACGTGTACAAACCCTATGGGGAAAAAATTAGACCTTTAATGTCACGTCACGTGACCTTGAATGACGCAATCGTGCCGAATTTCTTCAAGAGCCATCTGTGGGTGGTGTTCTAAGTGTATGCCAAGTTTCAAGTCGGTCGGATATACCAAAGTGTCAAAGTCAATAGTCTGAAGAAAAACGTGTACAAAACCTATGGGACAAATTTCACCTTTAACATGACGTCACGTGACCTTGAAGGACGTAATCGGGCCGAATTTCTTCTAGGACCGTCTTTGGGTGGTTGTCTAAATATGTGCCAAGTTTCAAGTCGATCGGATTTACCAAAGGGTCAAAGTGCTATGCCAGAAAAAACGTGTACAAATCCTATGGGAAAAAGTCTGAAGAAGGAAAAGAAAAAAAAGAAAAACTAGAGATATGTCTGTTCAAGGAACAGAGCATATGGCTTTTTCGCATTTTTTTTTTGTGTTGTTCATTACATTTATGATTTCATTTAATAAATTTCTTTATTTAATTTTTTCAAAACTGCAAATTTTAAATTATTAATTGGATTATATCTCTCGCGGTTAATTTTTAGAAATGTTTAAAGGTCTTTTAATTGTAATTTCCGGTCTAGTGACGTCATATTATTTTGTTTTTATCCGCCAACTTGTTCCTAACAAGATGCTGATTATAAATACCAATTATAAAGCGATTTGAGCAAACTGATCGCCACGAAAATGAACTGATTATTCATTTTAAACATTTTTCAACCTGCCACTAGAGGGCGTTATAACAATTTATGACGTCACCGGTAACTTTGTTTGTAGAGTGCAGGCTACCTAGAGACTATCATCGTTGAAAATAAATTCATATCATTTTCAACTTTCAAATTATAAGGCACTTCCGGTTTGGACCGGAAGGAAGGGTCAAGTCATTTTGCATGTAATACGAATATGAAGACCCTGGATTATTCTATCAATTCCCGTTAAAATCTAAATCAGATCTGTTACATTTGATTTGATATTGATTTTCAAAGATTAAATCTACAAATCATTAGTTGCTTGCAATCTGATACTTGATGACGTCATCGTGACGTCATTAACATACAGCTCGAGAGCTGTCTGAACTTGTCTATTTAAAGCAAAAAAAAGAATTATATCTATCGCGTTGATTTTTCAGCAATTATTTAAGGTTTAAAGGTCTTTTCATTGTAACTTTCGGTCTAGTGACGTCATATTTTTTTGTCTTCGCCAACTTGTTCCTAACAAGATGTTGATTATATAAACCAGTTATACAGTGATTTGAGCAAACTTCGCAAAACAAATCAACTGGTTATTCATTGTTAACAGTTTTCAAACTGCCGCTAGAGGGCGCTGTAACATGTTATGGCGTTACCGGTATTTTTGTGTGAAAAGCACTACTAGCCAGAGACTAACATCGTTGAAACTATAAGTTCACATTATGGTCCACTTTTAAATTATAAGCCCCTTCCGGTTTCGACCGGAAAGAAGGGTCACGGGATTTCACGCACACGAGATAAAATGAAGATCATGGATTTAATATTATATCAATTCCCACAAACTTCAAGTTCCGATCATACGCGGTTGATTTTTTTATTAATTTTCAAACATTAAATCTATTGCACGTTTAATAATAATAATAATAATAATATTTAAAATTTATATTGCGCCCCTTACATACAAAATGATCAAAGGCGCAGAACACATGTTAAAAAGCACAGAATGGAAGAAAAAGACAAAGAAAAAAGACTGATCACCAGGCCAGTGCCCAAACAAAAGTATGGGGATACGTCTGTCCCGCCAACAGAGAACTAATAGTTACTTATTACATAGGCCTATCCCTGCTGGCATCGGTAATGTCTTGATCTTTTCAGGAGACAGACGCCTCAAACCCTATATATACTACAAATCTAAACAAACTGGCAAGGCGACCATAGAAGAAAGACAAACAAAAGACAAAAAATAACAACACCAAAAACACACTAAAAAGCGGCTTTAAAAAGATGGGTTTTTATGTTACATTTAAAAGAGGTGAGTTTCTGTTCGCTACGTATATGAAACGGTAGTGCATTCCAAAGCTTAGGGGCTGCCACAGAAAAAGCCCTGTCACCAAATGTAGTCAACATTTTACCAGAGGGATAATCTAAGAAAATACCATTATTCCCTGACCTAAGTTGATATGAAGATACTTTCCGGATGGAAACAAGATCCTGTAAGTACTTTGGAGAAAGACCATGAAGAGCTTTGAAGGTCAACAAAAGAATTTTAAAATTAATCCTGTACGAAACAGGCAGCCAATGTAATTGACGAATTATAGGTGTAATGTGTTCAAACCGGGGTGTGTTAGTAACAATTCTGGCTGCAGCATTTTGAACCCTTTGCAGTTTAGCTAGCTGTGACTTTGGCAGACCATACAAAAGGCTATTACAATAATCAAGACGACTGGTCACAAATGCATGAATTAGTTTTACAAGAGAGTCTTGTGTCAGGAATTGACTAATTCGTTTGATGTTATGAAGATGGAAAAAGGCTGCAGAGCAAGCTTTATTGATGTGGGTATTCATTGTAAGTTCAGAATCAAACCATGACCCCAAATTACGAACACATGTTGTAGGGAAAACTTTAACATCGCCTATCATGATATCAGAAATATTAATTTTCTTTAACTGCTGCTTTGATCCGATGATCAAAAATTCACTCTTAGCGTCATTAATTAAAAGCCGGTCATGCAACATCCATTGCCTGATGTCCCTGATGCAATTTTCCATTACAGTTACAGCAGCTTGACAAGATATATCGTCAGGTCTAAAAGATAGATACAGCCGAGTGTCATCGGCATAACAATGAACATCAGGCAGATGATGCTCAATGATGTCAAACAATTTAGAGGCGTAGACAATGAATAAAAATGGTCCTAAGCAGGATCCCTGAGGAACACCACAGTTGATATTAAACTTGTCTGATAAGGTACCTTGAATGGATACGCGTTGGCTTCTATCTGACAAATAAGACGAAAACCAATCGAGGGCCTTGCCAGTGACTCCAAATTTAGACTGCAGACGTTTCAATAAAATGACGTGATCAACAGTATCGAATGCTGCACTCAGGTCTAAAAGAATAAGCAGAATAACATGTTGGGAATTCATCCTCATCAGTAAATCATTTTTAACCTTTATGTGCCTCCCCCCACACGGTTTTTCCGGGGATGATCCAGTAATCTAAAACCAGGTGGAGTTGCTTCAACCTTGTGAGCAACATCTATATCTGTAAACCAAGTCTCTGTAAGGGCAAACAAATCAGCCTTACTATTAATAGCATAAGACACAAAATCGGCTGTTTTATTTTTAAGAGATCTGGTATTTAAGCAACAAAGTTTAAATAGATCATCAGAGGAATCGGCAGGATTTACAACAATGTGTTTAAGGACAGGAGTACGGTTACCCAAAGCTAACCTATTATGAACATAATCAAGCCGGTGACCAATGTGAACAGGAATTCTACACTTATAGTTACAATGACCCGCTCTACTACCCCTGAACCGAAAAATTCCATTCGCTTTCAGAATCGAAAACAATTCAGGCTGAATGGAGTGATAACAAGTCTTACGGATGTTAAAAAGATGACTACGGGAATACATTCTAGTTGTATTAGACATGGAAGGCGAATTTTCTGTATGCATAAAATGCAACTCGTCATTGCTAGTGCATCCAATACGAGGGCCTGGGTTAACAGAAATATCCATAAATATTGTTATATCATGTGGAGGGTCGTGACCAGGAATAACTAGAGTAGTTTGGCCATGTTTGGACCATTTGACTAATGGAACTTTTGAGAAATTAAATCTAGTACGGCACAGCTGTAATGTTACCCCATGACAGGGCGTGATTGGCACAACAAAATTAGTCAGACACATGTACTGATCTGAAGACACAAAATACTCATTTCTGACAGTCTCAGCATCAGCAAAGAATTGAACCCGTTGCGAGTTATGTATGATAACAACCAGATGTAAAAACACCAACAGACGAACACGGGCACTAATGGCACCAGCCATGGTGAACACACGTTACACAATAGTAAACTCGACCAGAGATAAAAAACACATTAAAAAACATCAAAATAACAAGCAATTCGTATCGGATAAAACACCAAAATATATCACAAAGAAGCACATAAACCTTACCAAACACGTCAACAATAAATAAAAAGACGATGCCAAAAACTCAGCAAAGATAAAACGGATAAAATAAGCAAGCACTGGCAGAGAAAAATAGACAGTGGCAGCTACAGAACAGCGCCCTCAACAGTTTAAGACGACGTCACGTGACCCATGGTGACGTCATCACGACGCCTGTCCGCAAGGCACGAGTGCACTATAGAGTATTTACGGAGGTTAAGTTTGATGGGAATACCAATTTGTTTTCTGTTAAAAGTACTTGTGCAAACGTTCGCGTACATCTATTATATGGTACAGTCAGTCCGCAGCGCACTGAAAAGTCGTTTCTTTTATGTGCGATTTATGCATGGCACTTTGTGCGTGACCTCGTTTTTGAATACTTTTAATGAGCTGGCGACAACGCCTGGAATTTGGTCCGAAACATCCGTTTTATTCACTGGCTGTCAATATTATGTATATTTTCTTTTGGATAAGGAAACATTTTGTTATATTATCAAATCAGATTGGAATTTATATGACATTTAGAGGGTAAAATTTATAACGTAAAAAAAGCTCCCGAACCAACAAATTGACCTTTAAAAAAAGACGAATTTTGTCCATCTTCTGGCAGCGGCCACAACCCAATTTCACACTGATGTTAAAGATAATTTCATATTCTATCACAAAACTGTAGTTTTGGGGTTGATTTTAACTTAGTCCAGTCAGGGCGCAGAAAATTATAACGTTCTCAATAAATTAACAAACGGAACATCCCGCCATGACAGTCCATAGTCTTCCTGCGCCCTCATTGGTCGAAAATGACTTCATTGAAAAAGGCTTCGTGGTAACGTGTAGTTCATGCACATTTCAATACGCAGTTGTTTTTTGTGTATTTGTTTAATTGTAAGCTCGAGCGAAAAGGATTTATCTGCTATTCAGGGTTTTTTTCTTTTTAACAGTGGACTGATTAAAAAATAATAATATTGCCTGCATAATACAATGTATACAGCCAAATAAACAAAAAACAAGCGACAAATGAAGTCGTTGTTTAAAATGTATTGACAACAATAACATTGAGAAATACAAATGTTTACAACAATTTATATCAGTTTCTGTATTGTGAGGTTGGTTTATAAAGGAAACTGCACTTTTTATCTGAAACTTGAATTTTATCGCTTACATTAACATACCCTGTTGATGTTATATGGCTTGAATAAAATTGTTAAATTAAACCCTGAAATTGTTAAAACTTATTCATCTTTGGCATAATGTTCAATGTGCAAACCATTGAGATTTATTATAAAAGTAAATAAAGCTTGTTTTATCTTTGCTTGATGTTTTTGGCATAGTTTCTTTGGCATTAAATTATTGTAAATATTAAATTACAATGTATGCCCGCTTCTAACATTGCAAAAACAAAATATTTTAAATAAGACATAAATTTTGCTAATATAAGTGTTAATGCACATAAATTATATCACTGATAATAGAAATAATACAATCTGCATTAATAAAGTTATATGCCGTTTGTGTCAAATTTACATTGTAGCTCAAAACTGTGTTGGCATAGTTTGGGGCATTATTCCTAGATGTTTTGACAAACTCACCCGACTCGGCCAGACTCGGTTTTGATCTGTTTTAGCTGCATTGCGTTTGCACAACACTGACACAAAGTCATGTATATTATTTAAAACACTAAAATACAAAACCTTTAAATATACATGTACAAAGCACGTGCTGCATATCCACCAGTACATTTAAATCTTCAACTATTTTCAACACTTCTTTGGAAACCCAACTCTAGATCATTTGTCCCAACATGAATCATTACAAATACAATGTCAGGCCATGGAGGAATAAGAGCAGATGTCATGCTGATGAAGCAGATACTTTCTAAGGTCAGAAAATGTAGTACCGCGATGTGTCACTACCTGCAAATCAACCAACTTTAGTAGTGATGTTCTCTTTGAGATACTTTGTGAGAGAATATCCAAGGAGAAGAGTTGCCTTTGGCCTTCTGTAGAGGCTCCCGACATGCTGGCAATGGCTGCGATGGCTGCGGTGGGCATGGTGGTGGGCATGGCCATGGTGGTGGACGAGTGCTACCTAGTATAAGAAACATATTGGAAGACAGAAATAGGAACTATGAAGTTTAGCACAATAATAGTAGTAACTAAATTTATTATTATTAAACAATTTGTTATAATTTTGAACAAAAACATAGGCCTTTTTATACATGAAAGAAACCTAACTTTATCATATAAATAAGGCTACTGTGCAATCACCATCGCATCTAGTGCATATCCAGCACATGTACACATGTGCTTGTGTGCATAATGAAATACACGTTCTGCGTATGTAAAGCCGAAAGACATGGCCGAAAAAGTTGAAATCGCGCGCACGAAAATCGTCGCAAAATACATGAACAAAATGTCGCCACAGGCTAAATTGTATATCAAACGAAATATCATTGCTTCTTTTATCAATGTGTAGTGATCATTTTTGGTAATATTTGTTAGTCCAGTCAGGGCGCAGAAACTAAACACACGACAAAAACATTTCTTGAAATTATACTCTAACTTCGAGTGAACAAAATTCTGCCAAAAACACACTGAATCTCGTCATATTTTATATCATTCGATTCAGAAAATCGTTCGCTTTCCACTTACCACGCCATCTTGGAAAATCACTGCTTCGTTTGCAACGTGTAGCTCGTGAAAACAAAGCGGTCGAACTCCTGCAATTACTCGCGTAAATCTCGTGGCCGATTTGCGACGCCGGCCCTGCAAATAAAGTTCGGGATATGACCTTATTAACGCGTGCGCTGCGGACTGACTGTGGTACGTGTATAATTCACGCGTAGTTCTGCGTTTGTAACGACCGGCAATCGTGGTCGTCGGACAAAAGAATTGGGAGTCAAACAATGGGTCCACGATTGACAAAACGTCCACGATCTTTTCCCGTGTACAAATCCTATGGCGATCATCAAAAAACGTTAGAGTATAAACAAAAGAGGGAAGACGGTCGGACAATACCCCGTCCACGATCGAAGGCCATTACACACTTGTGTGCGTTGCCGAAGGCACGTTTACCTACCTGCCATAAGCGGCGCCCTTCCTCGTGGCCTATGTTGATGACTCTCGTGTTTCACATGTCACCGTACAAATGGATACCAGTGTCCCGCCTTCCCTTCTCTAATGTACAATGTATGGAGCGTACTGACATCGTACGTGCAAGTACGCTTAATACAATGTACACGTATACTGGGGCCTTGCAATCAAGGACAAAAAACATGAAATTTCAAGGGTGTCTCAGGGTATGTCCAAGTTCGCCTTTTGCTACAAAACACAGGGAAGTCTGAGAAGTACTTTTACATTAACCTTTAGAGCAAAAAACAAGATTATATCTGTCTGGGTTAATTTTTTAGGAATTTTTTAAGGAAAAGAGGTAATTTCATTATAACTTCCGGTCTGGTGACGTCATATTTTTTTCTTTCCGTCAACCTGTTCCTATCATGAAGCTGATTATATACATCAGTTATAAAGTGATTTGAACAAACTTCGCCACACACATCAACAGATTGTTCATTTCAAACATTTTTCAACCTGCCGCTAGAGGGCGCTAAAACAATTTATGATGTCACCGATCACTTTTTTGTAGAGCGCAGCCTAGCTAGAGACTAACATCGTTGAAAGTAAGTTCAAATCATTTTCCACTTTTAAATTATAAGCCACTTCCGGTTTGGACCGGAAGGAAAGGTCACGTGATTTTACGCACACGAGATAAAATGAAGACCCTTAATTATTCTATCGATTCCCACAAACATCTAGTTTCGGTCTTTCGCGGTTGATTTTGTATTGATTTTCAAAGATTAAATTATTAAAACTTTAAGATGACGTCACGTGTCACGTGGTGACGTCATGATGACATCCGAGTTTTAGGCACTAGCTCAGTATGAGTTCCGAGTATGTGCAAAGTTTCAATGACATTGAAGTCTGTTTAATGACAAAAGTGACCGCCAGAATGAAACGTGTACAAAGTCTATGCGATTTATGGCACAAGAAGAAGAAGAAGAAGAAGAAACTAGACATGTGTTTGTGGACAAACACAGAGCTGTTTCGGATGTCTAAAACGACTTTCAATATGTGGGTGGTGGTCTAGTTTGTATCAAGTCTGAAATCGATCGGATTTACCAAAGTGCCAAATATTTTGCTTGAAAAAAACGTGTACAAATGCTATTCAAAAAACTGAACCTTTAATGTGACGTTAAATGACCCACGATGACCTCATCATCACGAGTTTTCTCTTGGCCCTCCCGTGGATGGTGGTCGAAGTGTGTGCTAGGTCTCAGGCGATCAAATTTACGAAAGTGTCAAAGTCAATAGTCTAAAGAAAAACGTGTACAAAACCTATGGGGGAAAATATTGAACCTTTAACGTCATGTCACGTGACTTTGAATTACGCAATCGTGCCAAATTTTCTCCAGAATCATCTGTGGGTGGTGTTCTAAGTGTATGCTAAGTCTGATGTCGAGTGAATTTACCAAAGTGTCAAAGTTAATAGTCTGAAGGAAAACGTGTACAAACCTATGGGGAAAACTACACCTTTATTGTGACGTCACATGACACCTGATGACGTCATCATGACGTCAACTTAATTTTCGTCTATAACACATCCCGGAATACCTGAATACTAAGTTTGACCCTAATTGGACTTATACTTCCAGAGATATAAAATCTTTAAAACTACACCTTTAATGTGACGTCACATGACCCACGACAGTGTCATCATGACGTCACCCTAATTTTCGTCTATAACACATCCCGGAATACCCGTATACCAAGTTTGACCCCAATCGGACATGTACTTTCAGAGATAGAGGGTCCTAAAAACTGCACCTTTAATGTGACGTCACATGACACCCGATGACGTCATCATAATGTCATCTTAATTTTCGTCTATAACTCATCCTGGAATACCTGAATACCAAGTTTGACCCCAATCGGACATGTACTTCCAGAGGTAGAGGGTCTTAAAAACTGAACCTTTAATGTGACGTCACATGACCCCGATGACGTCATCATGACAATTGTCCTCTTGGCCCTCCTGAGGATGGCGGTTGAGGTGTGTACTAAGTCTCGAGTCAATCGGATTTACCAAAGTGTCAAATTCAATAGTCTGAAGAAAAACGTGTACAAAACCTATGGGGGAAAATTGCACCATTAAATATACATGTACAAAGCACGTGCTGCATATCCACCAGTACATTTAAATCTTCAACTATTTTCAACACTTCTTTGGAAACCCAACTCTAGATCATTTGTCCGACATGCTGGCAATGGCTGCGATGGCTGCGGTGGGCATGGTGGTGGGCATGGCCATGGTGGTGGACGAGTGCTACCTAGTATAAGAAACATATTGGAAGACAGAAATAGGAACTATGAAGTTTAGCACAATAATAGTAGTAACTAAATGTATTATTATTAAACAATTTGTTATAATTTTGAACAAAAACATAGGCCTTTTTATACATGAAAGAAACCTAACTTTATCATATAAATAAGGCTACTGTGCAATCACCATCGCATCTAGTGCATATCCAGCACATGTACACATGTGCTTGTGTGCATAATGAAATACACGTTCTGCGTATGTAAAGCCGAAAGACATGGCCGAAAAAGTTGAAATCGCGCGCACGAAAATCGTCGCAAAATACATGAACAAAATGTCGCCACAGGCTAAATTGTATATCAAACGAAATATCATTGCTTCTTTTATCAATGTGTAGTGATCATTTTTGGTAATATTTGTTAGTCCAGTCAGGGCGCAGAAACTAAACACACGACAAAAACATTTCTTGAAATTATACTCTAACTTCGAGTGAACAAAATTCTGCCAAAAACACACTGAATCTCGTCATATTTTATATCATTCGATTCAGAAAATCGTTCGCTTTCCACTTACCACGCCATCTTGGAAAATCACTGCTTCGTTTGCAACGTGTAGCTCGTGAAAACAAAGCGGTCGAACTCCTGCAATTACTCGCGTAAATCTCGTGGCCGATTTGCGACGCCGGCCCTGCAAATAAAGTTCGGGATATGACCTTATTAACGCGTGCGCTGCGGACTGACTGTGGTACGTGTATAATTCACGCGTAGTTCTGCGTTGCCGAAGGCACGTTTACCTACCTGCCATAAGCGGCGCCCTTCCTCGTGGCCTATGTTGATGACTCTCGTGTTTCACATGTCACCGTACAAATGGATACCAGTGTCCCGCCTTCCCTTCTCTAATGTACAATGTATGGAGCGTACTGACATCGTACGTGCAAGTACGCTTAATACAATGTACACGTATACTGGGGCCTTGCAATCAAGGACAAAAAACATGAAATTTCAAGGGTGTCTCAGGGTATGTCCAAGTTCGCCTTTTGCTACAAAACACAGGGAAGTTCGAGAACTACTTTTACATTAACCTTTAGAGCAAAAATCAAGATTGTATCTGTCAGGTTTAATTTTTTAGGAATTTTCAAAGGAAAAGGAGTCTTTTCATTCTAACTTCCGGTCTGGTGACGTCATAATTTTTTCTTCCCGTCAACTTGTTCCTAGCACGAAGCTGATTAAATACACCGGTTATAAAGTGATTTCAGCAAACTTCGCCACACACATCAACAGATTATTCATTTTAACAATTTTTCAAACTGCCGCTAGAGGGCGCTATAACATGTTATGACGTCACCAATATTTTTTTGGAAAAATACATTGTAGCCAGACACTAACATCGTTGAAAGTAAGTTCATATCATTTTTCACTTTCAAATTATGAGGCACTTCCGGTTTAGACCGGAAGGAAGGGTCACGTGATTTCACGCACGCGAGATAAAATCAAGATCCTGGATTATTCTATCTATTGCCACAAAAATTAAGTTTCGGTCTTTTGCGGTTGATTTGTTATTGAATTTCAAAGATTAAATCAATTGCACCTTTAATATGACGTCACGTGACCCCTGATGACCTCACCGTGACGTATGTCGGCTAGGCACGAGCTTACTATGGGGTCTTCACTTGGGTTAAGTTTTATGGAAATACGACTTTGTTCTCTGGTAAAAGTACTTGTGCAAAAAAACGTGTACAAAGTCTATGGAGTTTAGGTTACTAAAAGAAAAAAAAGAAAGAAAAAAAAAAATCAGAACAAAAACAAAGGCTTTTTCGCAAAATTGCGAAAAAGCCAAAAAGAAAAAAAAAAATCAGAACAAAAACAAAGGCTTTTTCGCATTTGCGAAAAAGCCAAAAAAAAAGAAAAACTAGAACTACGTCTGTTCGAGGAACAGAACATAGGGCTTTTTCGTATTCGCAATTTCTTAGATAATTGTTTTCTTAAAAATTTGAACTTTTATACCATCAATACAATTTAAAATCATTGAAAACGAATTTAAGTTAATTTAAACAGATTAAAATGAATTCAAACTGAATAAAACGATGACGTCACACGTTTTTGAACTTTCTGTGCAACTATCTATTACCTAACAATACAAAACGATGTGTTATGTTAGCACGTTCCGTTGCTGAGATGTGGATTAAAGGGCTAAAAACGTAATAATTCAACTATATAATCGTAATATGACGTAACATTTCCAACATGCATGTATTACAAATTATGAAGACCATGGATTAATCTATCAATTCCCTTACAAATCTAAATCAGATATCTTACAGTTGATTTTATATTGATTTTCAAAGATTAAATCTCGAAATATTTGGTTGCTTGTAATCTGACACTTGATGACTCATCGTGACGTAATTAACAGAAAGCTCGAGAGCTGTCTTAACTTTGCTATTTGAAGCAAACATCTGAATTATATCTATAGCGGTTGATTTTTAAGCGATTTTTTAAGGTTTAAAGGATTTGTTATTGTAACTTTCGGTTTGGTGACGTCATATAAATTTCCCCTTCCCAATATGGTCTAAGCATGAAGCTGATTATATACACCGGTTATAAAGTGGTTTCAGCTAACTTCGCCACACAAATCAACAGATTATTCATTTGTATCATTTTTCAACCTGCCGCTAGAGGGCGCTATAACATGTTATGACGTCGCCGCAATTATTTTTGAAAAGTTTGTTCCAGCCAGACACTAATATCGTTGAAAGTAAGCTCATATCATTTTTCAGTTTTAAATTATAAGGCACTTCCGGTTTGGACCGGAAGGAAGGGTCACGTGACTTCACGCACACGAGATAAAATGAAGATCCTGGATTATTCTATCTGTTGCCACAAAAATCAAGTTTCGGTCTTTTGCGGTTGATTTTGTATTGATTTTCAAAGATTAAATCAATTACACCTTTAAGATGACGTCACGTGACCCCTGATGACGTCACCATGTCGTATGTCGGCTAGGCACGAGCTTACTATAGGGTCTTCACTTGGGTTAAGTTTTATAGAAATACGACTTTGTTCTCTGGTAAAAGTACTTGTGCAAAAAAACGTGTACAAAGTCTATGGGGTTTAGGTTACTAAAAGAAAAAAAAAGAAAAAAAAAAGAAAAAAAAAAATCAGAACAAAAATAAAGGCTTTTTCGCAAAATTTGCGAAAAAGCCAAAAAGAAAAAAAAAAGGAAAAAACTAGACATGTGTTTGTGGACAAACACAGAGCTGTTTCGAGTGTCTTACATTACTTTCAATATGTGTGTGTGGTGGTCTATGTGTGTGCCAAGTCTCAAGTCGATCAAATTTACGAAAGTGTCAAAGTCAACAGTCTAAAGAAAAACGTGTACAAAACCTATGGGGAAAAATTGAACCTTTAACGTGACGCCCCGTGACCTTGAATGACGTAATCGTGCCGATTTTGTTCTAGGACTGTCTGTGGATGGTGGTCTAAGTGTGTGCCAAGTCTTAAGTCGATCGGATTTACTAAAGTGTCAAAGTCAATAGTCTAAAGAAAAACGTGTACAAAACCATGACCTTGAATGACGTAATCGTGCCGATTTTTTTCTAGGACTGTCTGTGGATGGTGGTCTAAGTGTGTGCCAAGTCTTAAGTCGATCGGATTTACTAAAGTGTCAAAGTCAATAGTCTAAAGAAAAACGTGTACAAAACCAATGGGAGAAAAATGTGCACCTTTAACGTAACGCCACGTGACGTTCAATGAAGCAATCGTGCCTAATTTCTTTCAGGAACATCTGGGGGTGTTGTTCTAAGGACATGCCAAGTTTCAAGTCGGTCGAATTTACCGAAGTGTCAAATTCAATAGTCTGAAGAAAAACGTGTACAAAACCTATGGGAATAATTTCACCTTTAACGCAAAGTCACGTGACCTTGAATGACGTAATCGCGACGAATTTCTTCTAGGACCGTCCTTGGGTAGTTGTCTAAGTGTATGCCAAGTCTCAAGTCCATCGGATTTACCAAAGTGTCAAAGTGTATTGTCTGAATAAACGTGTGCAAATCCTATGGAGAAAAGTCTGAAAAAGGAGAAAAAAAAAAAAAAAAAAAAAAAAAAAAAGAAAAAAAAAAACTTTAACGATTACAAAAGCTGTTTCGGTGAAAAACCGAAACAGCTAAAAAAAAAATCTTAACGATTACAATAGCTGTTTCGGCTGAATTGCCGAAACAGCTAAAAATAAAACAAACAGAACGAAAAGAAAGGGTTTTTCGCTTTTAAGCGAAAAACCCAACTAGACATGTGTTTGTGGACAAACACAGAGCTGTTTCGAGTGTCTAAAATTACTTTCAATATGTGTGTGGTGGTCTTTTGTGTGTGCTAAGTCTCAAGTCGATCAGATTTACTAAAGTGTCAAAGGCAATAGTACATGTATAAAGAAAAACGTGTACAAAACCTATGGGAAAAAATAGAAACTTTAACGTGACGCCCCGTGACTTTGAATGACGCAATCGTGCCGAATTTCTTCTTGGAACATCTGGGGGTGGTGTTCTAAGTGTATGCCAAGTTTCAAGTCGATCAAATTTACTAAAATGTCAAAGTCAACAGTCTAAAGAAAACGTGTACAAAACCTATGTGGGAAAAATTGAATCTTTAACGTGACGTCACGTGACCTTAAATGACGCAATCGTGCCAAATTTCTGTCAGGACCATCTGGGAGTAATGTTCTAAGTGTATGCCAAGTTTCAAGTCGGTCGGATTTTCCGAAGTGTCAAAATCGATAGTCTGAAGAAAAACGTGTACAAACCCTATGGGAAAAATGTCACCTTTAACGTGAAGTAACGTGACCTTGAATGACGTAATCGCGACGAATTTCTTCTAGGACCATCTGTGGGTGGCGGTCTAAGTGTATGCCAAGTCTCAAGTCGATCGGGTTTACCAAAGTGCCAAAGTGTATTGGCAGAACAAACGTGTGTTAATCCTATGGGTAAAAACACTGAAAGTGGAAAAAAAAAAAAAAAAAAAAAAGAAAAAAAAAAATTTAACGAAAACAAAAGCTGTTTCGGTGAAAAACCGAAACAGCTAAAAAAAACTTTAACGAAAACAAAAGCTGTTTCGGTGAAAAACCGAAACAGCTAAAAAAAAACTAGAACTAGACATGTGTTTGTGGACAAACACAGAGCTGTTTCGGATGTCTAAGATAACTTTCATTATGTGTGTGCCAAGTCTGAAATCGATTGGATTTGTCAATTTTCCCAAGATATATAAGTTGAAAAATACGTGAACAAATCCTATGGGAAAAACTGCACCTTTAAAGTGACGTCACATGACACCCGATGATGTCATCATGATGTCATCTTAATTTTCGTCTATTACACATTCTGGAATACTTGCATACCAAGTTTGGCCCCAATCAGACATGTACTTCTAGAGATAGAGGGTCCTAAAATCTGCCCCTTTAATGTGACGTCATATGACCCACGATGACGTCATCCTGACGATTTCCCCCTTGGCCCTCCTGGGTATGGTGGTCGAGGTGTGTGCTAAGTCTGAAGTCGATCGGATTTACCAAATTGTCAAATTCAATAGTCTGAAGAAAAACGTGTACAAAACCTATGGAGAAAATTGAACCTTTAATGTGACGTCACATGACACCCGATGATGTCTTAATTACGTCATCTTAATTTTCGTCTATAACACATCCTCGAATACTTGCAAACCAAATTTGACCCCAATCGGACGTGTACTTCCAGAGATAGAGGGTCTTAAAAACTGCACCTTTTGTGTAACGTCACATGACCCACGATGACGTCATCATGACGATTTTTCTCTTGGGCCTCCTGGGGATGGTGGTCGAGGTGTGTGCTAAGTTTCAAGTCAATCGCATTTACCAAAGTATTAAAGTCAATAGTCTGAAGAAAAACGTGTACAAACCCTATGGGGAAAAATTGCACCTTTAACGTGACGTCACGTGACCACGAATGACGTAATCGTGACAAATTTCTTCTAGGATCATCTGTGGGTGGTGGTCTGAGTGTATGCCAAGTTTCAAGTCGATCGGATTTACCAAAGTGTCAAAGTGTATTGTCCGAACAAAAAACGTGTACAAACCCTATGGGAAAAGTCTGAAGGAGAAAAAAGAAAAAGAAAAAAGAACTAGACATGTGTTTGTGGACAAACACAGAGCTGTTTCGGATGTCTAAAATGTCTTTCATTATGTGTGTGTGGTGGTCTAAGTGTGTGCCAAGTCTAAAGTCGATCGGATTTACCAAAGTGCCAAAGATATATTGGTTGAACAAAAACGTGTACAAATCCTATGGGAAAAACTGAACCTTTAATGTGATGTAACATGACACCCGGCGATGTCATCATGACGTCATCTTAATTTTCGTCTATAACACATCCTCGAATACTTGCAAACCAAGTTTGACCCCAACCGGACTTGTACTTTCAGAGTTAGAGGGTCTTAAAAACTACACCTTTAATGTGACGTCACATGACCCGCGATGACGTCATCTTGATTATTTTTTTCTTGGCCCTCCTAAGGATGGTGGTCGAGGTCTGTGCTAAGTCTCAAGTCGATCGAATTGACAGAAGTGTCAAATTCAATATTTTGAAGAAAAACGTGTACAAAACCTATGGAGAAAATTGAACCTTTAATGTGACGTCACATGACACCCGGTGGTGTCATAATTACGTCATCTTAATTTTCGTCTATAACACACCCTCGAATACTTGCAAACCAAGTTTGACCCCAACCGGACTTGTACTTTCAGAGTTAGAGGGTCTTAAAAAACTACACATTTAATGTGACGTCACATGACCCGCGATGACGTCATCTTGATAATTTTTGTCTTGGCCCTCCTAAGGATGGTGGTCTAGGTCTGTGCTAAGTCTCAAGTCGATCGAATTGACAGAAGTGTCAAATTCAATATTTTGAAAAAAAACGTGTACAAAACCTATGGAGAAAATTGAACCTTTAATGTGACGTCACCACATGACACCCGGTGGTGTCATAATTACGTCATCTTAATTGTCGTCTATAACACACCCTCGAATACTTGCAAACCAAGTTTGACCCCAACCGGACTTGTACTTTCAGAGTTAGAGGGTCTTAAAAACTACACCTTTAATGTGACGTCACATGACCCGCGATGACGTCATCTTGATATTTTTTTTTTTGGCCCTCCTAAGGATGGTGGTCGAGGTCTGTGCTAAGTCTCAAGTCGATCGAATTGACAGAAGTGTCAAATTCAATATTTTAAAGAAAAACGTGTACAAACCCTATGGGGATTAATTGCACCATTAACGTGACGTCACGTTACCATGAATGACGTAATCGTGACGAATTTCTTCTAGGATCATCTGTGGGTGGTGGTCTAAGTGTATGCCAAGTCTCAAGTCGATAGGATTTACCAAAGTGTCAAAGTGTATTGTCCGAACAAAAAACGTGTACAAACCCTATGGGAAAAGTCTGAAAAAGAAAAAGAAAAACAAAAAGAAAGAAAAAAAACTATAAATGTGTTTGTGGACAAACACAGAGCTGTTTCGCATGTCTTAAATGACTTTCAATATTTGGGTCTGCAAAGTGTGAAGTCGATCGGATGTATTAAAGTGCTAAAGATATATTGGTTGAAAAAAACTTGTACAAATTCAATAGAAAAAACTGTTCATTTAATGTGACGTCACATGACACCCGATGATGTCATTATGACGTCATCTTAATGTTCGTCTATAACACATCCTGGAATATATGCATACCAAGTTTGACCCCAATCAAACATGTACTTCCATAGATTGGGGGTCCTAAAAACTACACCTTTAATGTGACGTCACATGATACCCAATGATGTCATCATGATGTCATCTTAATTTTCGTCTGTAACACATCCTGGAATACTTGCAAACCAAGTTTGACCCCAATCGGACATGTACTTCTAAAGATAGAGGGTCTTAAAAACTGAACCTTTAATGTGACGTCACATGACCCACGATTACATCATCATGATGTCATTTTATTGTTCGTCTATAACACACCCTGGAATACTTGCATACCAAGTTTGACCCCAATCGGACCTGTACTTCCAGAGATAGAGGGTCCTAAAAAATGAACATTTAATATGACGTCCCATGACCCCCGATGACGTCATCATGACGTCATCTTAATTTTCGTCTATAACACATCCTGGAATACTTGCATACCAAGATTGACCCCAATCAGACCTTTACTTCCAGAGATAGAGGGTATTAAAAACTACACCTTTAAAGTGACGTCACATGACCCACGATGACGTCATCGTGACGATTTCCCTTGTGGCCCTCCTATGGATGGTGGTCGAGGTGTGTACTAAGTCTCGAGTCGATGGGATTTACCAAAGTGTCAAAATCAATAGTCTGAGGAAAAACGTGTACAAACCCTATGGGGAAAAATTGCACCTTTAATGTGACGTCACATGACACCCGAAGACGTCATCGTCATGTCATCTTAATTTTCGTCTATAACACATCTCAGGATACTTGCATATCAAGTTTGTCCCCAATCGGACATGTACTTCCAGAGATAGAGGGTCCCAAAAACTGCACCTTTAATTTGACGTCACATGACCCACGATGACGTCATCATCACGATTTTTTTCTTGGACCTCCTGGGGATGGTGGTCGAAGTGTGTGCTAAGTTTCAAGTCAATCGCATTTACCAAAGTATTAAAGTCAATAGTCTGAAGAAAAACGTGTACAAACCCTATGGGGAAAAATTGAACCTTTAACGTAACGTCACGTGACCACGAATGGCGTAATCGCGACAAATTTCTTCTAGGATCATCTGTGGGTTGTGGTCTAAGTGTATGCCAAGTTTCAAGTCGATCGGATTTACCAAAGTGTCAAAGTGTATTGTCCGAACAAAAAACGTGTACAAACCCTATGGGAAAAAGTCTGAAGGAGAAAAAAAAAAAAAAACTAGAGATATGTCTGTTCAAGGAACAGAGCATATGGCTTTTTTCGCATTTTTTTTGTATTGTTCATTACATTTATGATTTTATTTGTTAAATTTCCTTATCATTTAATTATTCAAAAATGCAAATTTTTAATTAATTGGATCATATCTCTCGCGGTAAATTTTCAGCAATGTTTAAATGTTTAAAGGTCTTTTAATTGTAATTTCCAGTCTAGTGACGTCATATTATTTTGTTTCTCTCTTTCAACTTGTTCCTAACAAGATGCTGATTATAAATACCGGTTATAAAGCGATTTGAGCAAACTTCGCCACACAAATCAGCTAATTATTAATTTTAAACATTTTCAACCTGCCACTAGATGGCGCTATAACAATTTATGACGTCACCGATAACTTTTTTGTAGAGTGCAGTCTAGAGACATGATAGAGACTATCACCTTTGAAAGTAGATTCATATCATTTTCAACTTTCAAATTATAAGGCACTTCTTGTTTGGACCGAAAGGAAGGGTCAAGTCATTTTGCATGTAATACGAAATATGAAGACCCTGAATTTGAACAGCTGACACAAATACATTTTATAAAAGTGGGGGCGAAAGAGCAAACGCAGACAACTTTTCTACTTGAAATAGTTGATTTTGCTGGAGTTTTTTATTTATTAATTTAAATTGGGATGGACAAAATGTCCATAATGTTAAATTGAGTAGATTTAGTTTATTTTGGGGGCTTGTCATATGATTTTTTTTAATTGACACATTTGCATACAAGCAAATACAACAATTTAGATTTGTGAAGTGTTAACGAAATAAGCACATAGGGGTGAATTTTTAGATGAAAATCATTATAATAGCAAAAAAGTATTTTTGTTTATTAATTAAAGTGTAATTCTAAGTTATTTATTGTTTGAAATCAGCAAAAACTGTTTATATCAACGGTGTGTACTTGTATCGGTATATTAAACTACTGGTACTACATGTTCATTTGACAACCAAATGATTATGTCAAATTAACATTCTTTAGTTTGTTATTGATTTTTGAATTTTGATTGGTTGTTCTACTCGTCAAGTGTGATATGACACTTTATAGAATGTCTGAACAAATCCGTGCAATCTGATTGGTAAAATAATAGTTAATCGCGTGTGGCTAATTATTTGTTCCAATGTATGGCGCGGTCGCACTGCAAATAATTACGGAAGTTTTTTTAATGGTTGTATTGAAGGTTACATTCGTGTAAATAAGTCAAAGATCATCAAGAATAAATTAAGATTATGTACTTTAAATATTATATTAGAGAGTTAGAGACATGTAATTAGGTAATTGAAGAAATATCGCACTGTACGTAGGTCTGGTCCGGACTTGGGCCTAGCAATTTTCAGGATGTTGGCTGCAGTAGAAAAAAGAGGGAGTTGTTATGGGGAATTTTAAAAAAGAGCTACTTATCCAGTTTGGGAAATATCATTTGTTTTGGGGTGTTTTTAATTGTTTGGGCGGCAATATATCAAAAAATGAATGGTCGACTTAACCTACCAAAAAATGAAAAAGAAATCAAATATGAGATGTTGATGATCATTTTTCTGCAGAGGTTGAACGCATTAAATACGAGGTGCTCTATATGTTTGGTTTTAAGTTAAAGATATCAAAGAGGGAGTGGGTATCTCTTTGTACGGCGACCTGTAAAAGATGATGACGCCATCAAATTGGGCTATGGGTAAGTACTGCTATTATGCTGCAGGTAGGGAAAAACGCGTCTTAGGCGACGCAGAATCTGCATGTTAATATAGGACATCGGGTTTAAAATGCGGGTGGAATTTTATTGATGAAGAAAAAAAAGGTGCAATACACCAAAAAATAAATGTTGAAAAAAAGAATAAACTAGACATGTGTTTGTGGACAAACACAGAGCTGTTTCGGATGTCTCAGATGACTTTCATTATGTGTGTGCCAAGTCTGAAATCGATTGGATTTGCCAATTTTCCAAAGATATACAAGTTGAAAAATACGTGTACAAATCCTATGGGAAAAACTGCACCTTTAAATTGACGTCACATGACACCCGATGATGTCATCATGGTGTCATCTTAATTTACGTCTATAACACATTCTGGAATACTTGCATACCAAGTTTGGCCCCAATCAGACATGTACTTCCAGAGATAGAGGGTCCTAAAATATGCCCCTTTAATGTGACGTCACATGACCCACGATGGCGTCATCCTGACGATTTTCCCCTTGGCCCTCCTGGGTTTGATGGTCGAGGTGTGTGCTAAGTCTGAAGTCGATCGGATTCACCAAATTGTCAAATTCAATAGTCTGAAGAAAAACGTGTACAAAACCTATGGAGAAAATTGAACATTTAATGTGACGTCACATGACACCCGATGAAGTCATAATTACGTCATCTTAATGTTCGTCTATAACACATCCTCGAATACTTGCAAACCAAGTTTGACCCCAACCGGACTTGTACTTTCAGAGTTAGAGGGTCTTAAAAACTACACCTTTAATGTGACGTCACATGATCCGCGATGACGTCATCTTGAATATTTTTTTCTTGGCCCTCCTAAGGATGGTGGTCGAGGTCTGTGCTAAGTCTCAAGTCGATCGAATTTACAGAAGTGTCAAATTCAATATTCTGAAGAAAAACGTGTACAAACCTTATGGGGAAAAAAATTGCACCTTTAACGTCACGTCACGTGACCTTGAAAGACGCAATCGTGCCGAATTTCTTTCAGGGACATCTGGGAGTGGGGTTCTAAGTGTATGCCAAGTTTCAAGTCGATCGGATATACAGAAGTGTCAAATTCAATATTCTGAAGAAAAACGTGTACAAACCCTATGGGACAAAATTGCACCTTTAACGTGACGTCACGTGACCATGAATAACGGAATCACGACGAATTTCTTCTAGGACCGTCCTTGGGTGGTTGTCTAAATGTATGCCAAGTCTCAGGTCGATCGGATTTACCAAAGTGTCAAAGTGTATTGGCAGAAAAAACGTGTACAAATCCTATGGGGAAAATGACAAAAAAAAAAAAAAAAAAAAAAAAAACTAGACATGTGTTTGTGGACAAACACAGAGCTGTTTCGATTGTCTAACGTTACTTTCAATATATGTGTGTGTGGTGGTCTATGTGTGTGCCAAGTCTGAAGTCGATTGGATTTACACAAGTGCCAAATATATATTAGTTGAAAAAACGTGTACAAATCCTATGGGGAAATTTGAACCTTTAATGTGACGTCACATGATACCCGATGATGTCATCATGATGTCATCTTAATTTTCGTCTGTAACACATCCTGGAATACTTGCATACCAAGTTTGACCCCAATCGGACATGTACTTCTAGAGATAGAGGGTCCTAAAAACTGGACCTTTAATGTGACGTCACATGACCCACGATGACGTCATCATGATGTCATTTTATTTTTCGTCTATAACACACCCTGGAATACTTGCATACCAAGTTTGACCCCAATCGGACCTGTACTTCCAGAGATAGCGGGTCCTAAAAACTGAACCTTTAATCCCTTTAATGTGACGTCACATGACCCACGATGACGTCATCATGATGTCATTTTATTTTTCGTCTATAACACACCCTGGAATACTTGCATACCAAGTTTGACCCCAATCGGACCTGTACTTCCAGAGATAGCGGGTCCTCAAAACTGAACCTTTAATGTGACGTGCCATGACCCCCCGATGACGTCATCATGACGATTTTCCCCTTGGCCCTCCTGGAGATGGTGGTCGGGGTGTGTGCTAAGTCTCAAGTCGATTAAATTTACGAAAGTGTCAAAGTCAATAGTCTGAATAAAAACGTGTACACACCCTATAGGGACAAAAATTGCACCTTTAACGTCACGTCACGTGACCTTAAATGACGCAATCGTGCCAAATGTCTTCAAGACCCATCTGTGGATGGTGTTCTAAGTGTATGCCAAGTTTCAAGTCGATCGGATTTACCAAAGTGTCAAAGTCGATAGTCTGAAGAAAAACGTGTACAAAACCTATGGGGAAAAATTGCACCTTTAACGTGACGTCACGTGACCATGAATGACGTAATCGCGACGAATTTCTTCTAGGACCGTCCTTGGGTGGTTGACTAAATATATGCCAAGTTTCAAGTCGATCGGATTTACCAAAGTGTCAAAGTGCTATGCCAGAACAAACGTGTACAAATCCTATGGGGAAAAGTCTGAAAGAGGAAAAAAAAAAAAAACTAGACATGTGTTTGTGGACAAACACAGAGCTGTTTCGAGTGTCTAAAATTACTTTCAATATGTGTGTGGTGGTCTTTTGTGTGTGCCAAGTCTCAAGTCGATCAGATTTACTAAAGTGTCAAAGGCAATAGTCTAAAGAAAAACGTGTACAAAACCTATGGGAAACAATTGAAACTTTAACGTGACGCCCCGTGACCTTGAATGACGTAATCGTGCCGAATTTTTTCTAGGGCCGTCTGTGGATGGTGGTCTAAGTGTGTGCCAAGTCTCAAGTCGATCGGATGTACTAAAGTGTTAAAGTCAATAGTCTAAAGAAAAACGTATACAAAACCAATGGGAGAAAAATGTGAACCTTTAATGTGACGTCACGTGACCTTGAATGACACAATCGTGCCGAAGTTCTTTCAGAAACATCTGGGGGTGGTGTTCTAAGTGTATGCTAAGTTTTAAGTCGGTCGGATTTACCGAAGTGCCAAAGTCAATAGTCTGAAGAAAAACGTGTACAAAACCTATGGGGAAAATTAAACCTTTAAAGTGACGTCACGTGACCTTGAATGACGCAATCGAGCCAAATTTCTTCTAGGACCATCTGTGGGTGGAGGTCTAAGTGTACACCAAGTCTCAAGTCGATTGGAATCACCAAAGTGCCAAAGTGTATTGGCAGAACAAACGTGTGTAAATCCTATGGGTAAAAACACTGAAAGTGGAAAAAAAAAAAAGGAAAAAAAAAACAAACTAGACATGTGTTTGTGGACAAACACAGAGCTGTTTCGGATGTCTAAGATAACTTTCATTATGTGTGTGCCAAGTCTGAAATCCCGATGATGTCATCATGATGTCATCTTAATTTTCGTCTTTTACACATTCTGGAATACTTGCATACCAAGTTTGGCCCCAATCAGACATGTACTTCCAGAGATAGAGGGTCCTAAAATCTGCCCCTTTAATGTGACGTCATATGACCCACGATGACGTCATCCTGACGATTTCCCCCTTGGCCCTCCTGGGTATGGTGGTCGAGATGTGTGCCAAGTCTGAAGTCGATCGGATTTACCAAATTGTCAAATTCAATAGTCTGAAGAAAAACGTGTACAAAACCTATGGAGAAAATTGAACCTTTAATGTGACGTCACATGACACCCGATGATGTCATAATTACGTCTTCCTATTTTTTGTCTATAACACATCCTCGAATACTTGCAAACCAAGTTTTACCCCAACCGGACTTGTACTTTCAGAGTTAGACGGTCTTAAAAACTACACCTTTAATGTGACGTCACATGACCCCCGATGACGTCATCTTGATTATTTTGTTCTTGACCCTCCTAAGGATGGTGGTCGAGGTCTGTGCTAAGTCTCAAGTCGATCGAATTGACAGAAGTGTCAAATTCAATATTTTGAAGAAAAACGTGTACAAATCCTATGGGAAAAACTGCACCTTTAATGTGACGTCACATGATACCCGATGATGTCATCATGATGTCATCTTAATTTTCGTCTGTAACACATCCTGGAATACTTGCATACCAAGTTTGACCCCAATCGGACATGTACTTCTAGAGATAGAGGGTCCTTAAAACTAAACCTTTAATGTGACGTCACATGACCCACGATGACGTCATTATTACGATTTTTCCCTTGGCCCTCCTGGTGATGGTGGTCGAGTTATGTGCTAAGTCTGAAGTCGATAAAATTCACGAAAGTGTCAAAGTCAATAGTCTAAAGAGAAACGTGTACAAACCCTATGGGGAAAAAAATTGCACCTTTAACTTCACGTCACGTGACCTTGAATGACGCAATCGTGCCATATTTATTTCAGAAACATCTGGGGGTGGTTATGGAGCGCCAAAAGTGGACAACCGTATTTTCTGGTTTTCTGCTAGTAGAATTTTAGGTTTTCAGGAATTGCGACACCTGTTTTAAAAAAACTCAATTTTTTGCTAACAGAAATTAGGATTTTACTTTGACTACTTTTTTGATGCCTCAAAAGTGGACAACTACAAATCTCGGATTCTTACTAGCACATAATATGATGGTCCAAAAGTGGACAACCGTATTTTCCGATTTTCTACTAGCGGAAATTTAGATTTTAGAAGTAGCAATACACGTTGTTAAAAATGTCAATTTTCTGCTAGCAGAAATTTGGGTTTTACTTTGACGACTTTTCTTGACGCCTCAAAAGTGGACAAATGAAAATCGGTAAATTCTGTTAGTAAATATTCGGGTTGAACTTATTGTAGAAAACCAAAATCTCTTAGTTTTTGCTAGCAAAATTTTGGTCGTTACCAAACGAACCCTTCTGTTCGAAATAGATCAGTATGCGGGATGTTCACGTCGTCACGTTCTCATGATGGGTTTACCTAACCCCTTCAAAGAGTAGACGATTCCGACCTGAGAAGGCTGGTCCAGTAGCCGCTAATCTGACGGCCCTTTGTAATTGTACGTTGCTTCCGTCACGCGTCCCCGCCTACGTCTGCTATGAACATTCCTATTGGATTATCCATTACTGTATGTCGTTGAGGTTTTCCCGGTCAATTTTCGGCAAAGGAGTAGCCAATTTAACCACAGCGCTATTCTTTCGCGCAAAATCGAATGCTGCTAAAAATAATAATTTGATTTTGTTTTATGACTTGTCAAAAGTACCGTTGCGTCATTCGATTTTACAAAATAACCGTTCAATTTAACAATTCAACAAAACAGTATTCAAATTCACATGAGCTTTTTCGAGACGTACCTGTATATTCGGTAATTCAAATGTATTATTGGGCAGGCATTTTTTCCATTTGGGCATGCAATCTAAAGAACGCCCTGTTCAAATGTTGTTTCCTTTAGAATAACCAACCCCAAAACCCCGTTGATGTTTCAAAATCGAAAACACAAAAACTAATTACGTCTTGGTCCCCCCCCCCCCCCCCCCCCCGCAAAAAACCAAAACAACAGTAGGGGAACATAGGCCCTAAACGAATAAAGAAAAACAAAAGGTTTTGCCGACTTATAAGTGAAGATACGGAACAGTTGTTTGCCACAGTTTATTTTTGTTATCTGTTTGTTGTCTTTTTAGTCGTACAAAAAAGTTGTTGAGCGTCCTTTATTTTTAAAAGTTTAGGTAGGGAGGGAGTTTGTTTTTCTTTTTCTTCTAATTTTCATTGAGTTTTGTTGACATGTAAAAAAATAAAATAAAGACTACTTTCTTCTCAAAATGATTGTATTTCTTCACTCTAACTCACAGGGGAAAATTGTTTACACATGGCTTGGGCTTGCATGGATAAATTAACAGATGATTTTGGCATGTACCTTGTGCCAAAGTGGTACCAATAGTTTATTAGGGGTACCGGCTTCGAGTTCATCAGTAGAGTGCGTCTTCAGTCATGGCGGCATCATCATGCGCCCCCACTGTGCTCGACTTGGGGACAAAACGTTATCAAACTTTATATTCCTTATTTAAGTACAAGTGTGTATTTGTCCACTTTGGCATATTTAGCCTTTGACTTTCATTTAGTTGTCATGTGAATAAAAGGTCAGAGTGAATGAGCTCTGATTAATGGATTGAATTTATTAACTGGTCTTTTAACAAGTTTTTGATTGTACTTAAGTTTGTCACAAAATCATAGGAGTGGGCTTATTTCGGGACTTTTTTTAAGATCGGTTTTTTGGTTTTGGTTTTCAAAATAAAAAATCAAAAAAGTTTAGTGTCGGACGTGTTTCGTAGGGTCGGGCAAGAAAGATCAACAACTCTTTTGTTTATCTGGCCTGTAATTTATTGTCCCAAAACACCTGAGCCTTTTTTTTTGAAATAGACTTATAGAGTATATTAACTAGGGTGTGAGTATGAGTGGGTGATTTTTCTCAATTTGCCTCCCTTTGCCTGTGCGCATGAGTTCTCGAATACTGGCGCGCGACGTTCTGAATCTGGTTGCTTAGTTTGAGCATGGAGGACCTTCCTCCATGGTTCGAGACATGGTTAAAAATAACAGTTTACAAACATGTCTTGAGTTCTAGTTAAAGGGGTACTATGATCTGAAATCCACCCAAATATCATATTTTTGATTGTTTCCTTTTTCAAACATCTGGTTGAAATTTAACCAACCTGATGCATTATATCGTTCCGGAGAAAAGACGAAAAACACCCGGTTGTACTCATACAAGTCATGTTTCCTGTCGTTCTCATTCAATGTACAATACACGCCGTGTGCTTCCCATGATTTGCACACGGCACAAATGCACACATTTAGTTTGTTACACGTCCGCAAAAGGCGAACACTTTCCCGCTGGAATCGTGACTACACCCAAACAGCTCGAATTTCGGGGTCACTTTTCTGACCCCAGAAACTCGTTGTACACAAGAATAACACAAAACGCGCAGTTTTTAAAGGATGGTCGTGTGAATGTTAATTCTACTATTATTTTAAATTATCTTTTCGATGAACATCATTTTAGTTCAAAACGTGTTTTGTAGCCCAATTGGGCGATTCCAGCTTTCTCTGTGGTTTAACTAGTACCTGTTACAGTGCATTTCATGCAATCAAATCTGCAGTGAAGAACCACCCGAGGTACATTTTTTGCTTCGGTCCAGTTGTTAATTAAATGTCTTTTATGTCATAAACGCTGATGCGGTGCCGGTATTCGTTTTGTCAGAGTATAAGGATCCAGACCCAGATGAAACCCTATAGATCTAATACAATTTACCGCCTTTTTTCTGTTGCGGAATTTATTCTTGGAGCGGGAAGCGCCAATACAAATGGTACAATAATTACAAAGGGCCGGCCGTCAGATTAGCGGCTACTGGACCAGCCTTCTCAGATCGGAATCGTCCACTCTTTGAAGGGGTTAGGTAAACCCATCATGAGAACGTGACGACGTGAACATCCCGCATACTGATCTATTTCGAACAGAAGGGTTCGTTTGGTCACGACAAAATTTTTGCTAGCAAAAACTAAGAGATTTTGGTTTTCTACAATAAGTTCAACCCGAATATTTACTAACAGAATTTACCGATTTTCAGTTGTCCACTTTTGAGGCGTCAAGAAAAGTCGTCAAAGTAAAACCCAAATTTCTGCTAGCAGAAAATTGACATTTTTAACAACGTGTATTGCTACTTCTAAAATCTAAATTTCCGCTAGTAGAAAATCGGAAAATACGGTTGTCCACTTTTGGACCATCATATTATGTGCTAGTAAGAATCCGAGATTTGTAGTTGTCCACTTTTGAGGCATCAAAATAGTAGTCAAAGTAAAATCCTAATTTCTGTTAGCAAAAAATTGAGTTTTTTAAAAACAGGTGTCGCAATTCCTGAAAACCTAAAATTCTACTAGCAGAAAACCAGAAAATACGGTTGTCCACTTTTGGCGCTCCATAGGTGGTATTCTAAGTGTATGCCAAGTTTCAAGTCGGTCGGATTTACCGAAGTGCCAAAGTCAATAGTCTGAAGAAAAACGTGTACAAAACCTATGGGGAAAATTAAACCTTTAACGTGACGTCACGTGACCTTGAATGACGCAATCGAGCCAAATTTCTTCTAGGACCATCTGTGGGTGGAGGTCTAAGTGTATACCAAGTCTCAAGTCGATTGGATTCAGCAAAGTGCCAAAGTGTATTGGCAGAACAAACGTGTGTAAATCCTATGGGTAAAAACACTGAAAGTGGAAAAAAAAAAAAAACTAGAGATATGTCTGTTCAAGGAACAGAGCATATGGCTTTTTCGCATTTTTTTTTGGTATTGTTCATTACATTTATGATTTCATTTAATAAATTTCTTTATTTAATTTTTTCAAAAATGCAAATTTTAAATTATTAATTGGATTATATCTCTCGCGGTTAATTTTTAGAAATGTTTAAAGGTCTTTTAATTGTAATTTCCGGTCTAGTGACGTCATATTATTTTGTTTTTATCCGCCAACTTGTTCCTAACAAGATGCTGATTATAAATACCAATTATAAAGCGATTTGAGCAAACTGATCGCCACGAAAATGAACTGATTATTCATTTTAAACATTTTTCAACCTGCCACTAGAGGGCGTTATAACAATTTATGACGTCACCGGTAACTTTGTTTGTAGAGTGCAGGCTACCTAGAGACTATCATCGTTGAAAGTAAATTCATATCATTTTCAACTTTCAAATTATAAGGCACTTCCGGTTTGGACCGGACGGAAGGGTCAAGTCATTTTGCATGTAATACGAATATGAAGACCCTGGATTATTCTATCAATTCCCGTTAAAATCTAAATCAGATCTGTTACATTTGATTTGATATTGATTTTCAAAGATTAAATCTACAAATCATTAGTTGCTTGCAATCTGATACTTGATGACGTCATCGTGACGTCATTAACATACAGCTCGAGAGCTGTCTGAACTTGTCTATTTAAAGCAAAAAAAAGAATTATATCTATCGCGTTGATTTTTCAGCAATTATTTAAGGTTTAAAGGTCTTTTCATTGTAACTTTCGGTCTAGTGACGTCATATTTTTTTGTCTTCGCCAACTTGTTCCTAACAAGATGTTGATTATATAAACCAGTTATACAGTGATTTGAGCAAACTTCGCAAAACAAATCAACTGGTTATTCATTGTTAACAGTTTTCAAACTGCCGCTAGAGGGCGCTGTAACATGTTATGGCGTTACCGGTATTTTTGTGTGAAAAGCACTACTAGCCAGAGACTAACATCGTTGAAACTATAAGTTCACATTATGGTCCACTTTTAAATTATAAGCCACTTCCGGTTTCGACCGGAAAGAAGGGTCACGGGATTTCACGCACACGAGATAAAATGAAGATCATGGATTTAATATTATATCAATTCCCACAAACTTCAAGTTCCGATCATACGCGGTTGATTTTTTTATTAATTTTCAAACATTAAATCTATTGCACGTTTAAGACGACGTCACGTGACCCATGGTGACGTCATCACGACGCCTGTCCGCAAGGCACGAGTGCACTATAGAGTATTTACGGAGGTTAAGTTTGATGGGAATACCAATTTGTTTTCTGTTAAAAGTACTTGTGCAAACGTTCGCGTACATCTATTATATGGTACAGTCAGTCCGCAGCGCACTGAAAAGCCGTTTCTTTTATGTGCGATTTATGCATGGCACTTTGTGCGTGACCTCGTTTTTGAATACTTAATGAGCTGGCGACAACGCCTGGAATTTGGTCCGAAACATCCGTTTTATTCACTGGCTGTCAATATTATGTATATTTTCTTTTGGATAAGGAAACATTTTGTTATATTATCAAATCAGATTGGAATTTATATGACATTTAGAGGGTAAAATTTATAACGTAAAAAAAGCTCCCGAACCAACAAATTGACCTTTAAAAAAAGACGAATTTTGTCCATCTTCTGGCAGCGGCCACAACCCAATTTCACACTTAGTCCAGTCAGGGCGCAGAAAATTATAACGTTCTCAATAAATTAACAAACGGAACATCCCGCCATGACAGTCCATAGTCTTCCTGCGCCCTCATTGGTCGAAAATGACTTCATTCAAAGGCTTCGTGGTAACGTGTAGTTCATGCACATTTCAATACGCAGTTGTTTTTTGTGTATTTTTTTAATTGTAAGCTCGAGCGAAAAGGATTTATCTGCTATTCAGGTTTTTTTTCTTTTTAACAGTGAACTGATTAAAAAATAATAATATTGCCTGCATAATACAATGTATACAGCCAAATAAACAAAAAACAAGCGACAAATGAAGTCGTTGTTTAAAATGTATTGACAACAATAACATTGAGAAATACAAATGTTTACAACAATTTATATCAGTTTCTGTATTGTGAGGTTGGTTTATAAAGGAAACTGCACTTTTTATCTGAAACTTGAATTTTATCGCTTACATTAACATACCCTGTTGATGTTATATGGCTTGAATAAAATTGTTAAATTAAACCCTGAAATTGTTAAAACTTATTCATCTTTGGCATAATGTTCAATGTGCAAACCATTGAGATTTATTATAAAAGTAAATAAAGCTTGTTTTATCTTTGCTTGATGTTTTTGGCATAGTTTCTTTGGCATTAAATTATTGTAAATATTAAATTACAATGTATGCCCGCTTCTAACATTGCAAAAACAAAATATTTTAAATAAGACATAAATTTTGCTAATATAAGTGTTAATGCACATAAATTATATCACTGATAATAGAAATAATACAATCTGCATTAATAAAGTTATATGCCGTTTGTGTCAAATTTACATTGTAGCTCAAAACTTTGTTGGCATAGTTTGGGGCATTATTCCTAGATGTTTTGACAAACTCACCCGACTCGGCCACACTCGGTTTTGATCTGTTTTAGCTGCATTGCGTTTGCACAACACTGACACAAAGTCATGTATATTATTTAAAACACTAAAATACAAAACCTTTAAATATACATGTACAAAGCACGTGCTGCATATCCACCAGTACATTTAAATCTTCAACTATTTTCAACACTTCTTTGGAAACCCAACTCTAGATCATTTGTCCCAACATGAATCATTACAAATACAATGTCAGGCCATGGAGGAATAAGAGCAGATGTCATGCTGATGAAGCAGATACTTTCTAAGGTCAGAAAATGTAGTACCGCGATGAGTCACTACCTGCAAATCAACCAACTTTAGTAGTGATGTTCTATTTGAGATACTTTGTGAGAGAATATCCAAGGAGAAGAGTTGCCTTTGGCCTTCTGTAGAGGCTCCCGACATGCTGGCAATGGCTGCGATGGCTGCGGTGGGCATGGTGGTGGGCATGGCCATGGTGGTGGACGAGTGCTACCTAGTATAAGAAACATATTGGAAGACAGAAATAGGAACTATGAAGTTTAGCACAATAATAGTAGTAACTAAATTTATTATTATTAAACAATTTGTTATAATTTTGAACAAAAACATAGGCCTTTTTATACATGAAAGAAACCTAACTTTATCATATAAATAAGGCTACTGTGCAATCACCATCGCATCTAGTGCATATCCAGCACATGTAGTGATGTACACATGTGCTTGTGTGCATAATGAAATACACGTTCTGCGTATGTAAAGCCGAAAGACATGGCCGAAAAAGTTGAAATCGCGCGCACGAAAATCGTCGCAAAATACATGAACAAAATGTCGCCACAGGCTAAATTGTATATCAAACGAAATATCATTGCTTCTTTTATCAATGTGTAGTGATCAGTTTTGGTAATATTTGTTAGTCCAGTCAGGGCGCAGAAACTAAACACACGACAAAAACATTTCTTGAAATTATACTCTAACTTCGAGTGAACAAAATTCTGCCAAAAACACACTGAATCTCGTCATATTTTATATCATTCGATTCAGAAAATCGTTCGCTTTCCACTTACCACGCCATCTTGGAAAATCACTGCTTCGTTTGCAACGTGTAGCTCGTGAAAACAAAGCGGTCGAACTCCTGCAATTACTCGCGTAAATCTCGTGGCCGATTTGCGACGCCGGCCCTTCAAATAAAGTTCGGGATATGACCTTATTAACGCGTGCGCTGCGGACTGACTGTGGTACGTGTATAATTCACGCGTAGTTCTGCGTTGCCGAAGGCACGTTTACCTACCTGCCATAAGCGGCGCCCTTCCTCGTGGCCTATGTTGATGACTCTCGTGTTTCACATGTCACCGTACAAATGGATACCAGTGTCCCGCCTTCCCTTCTCTATTGTACAATGTATGGAGCGTACTGACATCGTACGTGCAAGTACGCTTAATACAATGTACACGTATACTGGGGCCTTGCAATCAAGGACAAAAAACATGAAATTTCAAGGGTGTCTCAGGGTATGTCCAAGTTCGCCTTTTGCTACAAAACACAGGGAAGTCTGAGAAGTACTTTTACATTAACCTTTAGAGCAAAAAACAAGATTATATCTGTCTGGGTTAATTTTTTAGAAATTTTTTAAGGAAAAGAGGTAATTTCATTATAACTTCCGGTCTGGTGACGTCATATTTTTTTCTTTCCGTCAACCTGTTCCTATCATGAAGCTGATTATATACATCAGTTATAAAGTGATTTGAACAAACTTCGCCACACACATCAACAGATTGTTCATTTCAAACATTTTTCAACCTGCCGCTAGAGGGCGCTAAAACAATTTATGATGTCACCGATCACTTTTTTGTAGAGCGCAGCCTAGCTAGAGACTAACATCGTTGAAAGTAAGTTCAAATCATTTTCCACTTTTAAATTATAAGCCACTTCCGGTTTGGACCGGAAGGAAGGGTCACGTGATTTTACGCACACGAGATAAAATGAAGACCCTTAATTATTCTATCGATTCCCACAAACATCTAGTTTCGGTCTTTCGCGGTTGATTTTGTATTGATTTTCAAAGATTAAATTATTAAAACTTTAAGATGACGTCACATGTCACGTGGTGACGTCATGATGACATCCGAGTTTTAGGCACTAGCTCAGTATGAGTTCCGAGTATGTGCAAAGTTTCAATGACATTGAAGTCTGTTTAATGACAAAAGTGACCGCCAGAATGAAACGTGTACAAAGTCTATGCGATTTATGGCACAAGAACAAGAAGAAGAAGAAGAAGAAGAAAAAATAAAACAAACAGAACGAAAAGAAAGGGTTTTTCGCTTTTAAGCGAAAAACCCCAAAAAAAAAAACTAGAACTACGTCTGTTCGAGGAACAGAACATAGGGCTTTTTCGCATTCTCAATTTTTTTGATTAAATATTTCAAAAATTGAACTTTTATACCATCAAAACAATTTAAAATCATTGGAAACGAATTTAAGTTAATTTAAACAGATTAAAATTAATTCAAACTGATTAAAACGATGACGTCACACGTTTGTGAACTTTGTGTGCAACTATCTATCACCTAACAACACACAATGAGGTGTTATGTTAACACGATCCTTTGCTGAGATATGCCTTCAACGTCTAAAAACGTAATAATTCAAATATAATCGTAATATGACGTAACATTTGTCAACATGACGCTAGAGGGCGCTTTATCATTTTATGAAGTCACTGTTAACTTTGTTGTTACTTACAACCTAGCCAGCGCCTAACGTCGTTGAAAGCAAGTTAGCATCGTTTTCCACTTTTAAATTATAAGGCACTTTCGGTTTGGACCGGAAGGAAGTTTCAGGTCGTTTTGCATGTAATACAAATTATGAAGACCATGGATTAATCTATCAATTTCCTTAAAAATCTAAATCAGATCTCTTACAGTTGATTTTATATTGATTTTCAAAGATTAAATTTAGAAATATTTGGTTGCTTGTAATCTGACACTTGATGACGTCATTGTGACGTAATTAACAGAAACTCGAGATCAGTCTTAACTTTGCTATTTGAAGCAAAAGTCTGGATTATATCTATAGCGGTTGATTTTTAAGCGACTTTTTAAAGTTTAAAGGATTTTTTATTGTAACTTCCGGTTTGTTGACGTCATAAATATTTCTCCTTCCCAATATGGTCTCAGCATGAAGCTGATTATATACACCAGTTATAAAGTTATTTCAGCAAACTTCACAACACACATGAACAGATTAATCATTTTAACCATTTTCAACCTGCCGCTAGAGGGCGCTATAACATGTTATGACGTCGCCGAAATTTGTTTGAATAGTTTATTCTAGCCAGACAATAACATCGTTAAAAGTAAGTTCATATCATTTTTCACTTTCAAATTATAAGGCACTTCCGGTTTTGACCGGAAGGAAGGGTCACATGATTTCACGCACACGAGATAAAATGAAGATCCTGGATTATTCTATTAATTGCCACAAAATTCAAGTTTCGGTCTTTTGCGGTTGATGTTTTATTGATTTTCAAAGATTAAATCAATTCACCTTTAAGATAAGGTCACGTGGCCCTGAAGACGTCTTCCTCGTGGTGTCTGTCGGCGAGACTGGAGTTCACTATTGGGTCTTCACCTGGGTCAAGTTTATGGGAATACGACTTTGTTTTTCCGTTAAAAGTGCTTTGAATTGTGCAAGCAACGTTTACAAAGTCTACGGGGTTGGATTCTGCGTAGCCGAAAGCGTGTTTACCTACCTGTCGTACGCGGCGCCCTTCCCCATGGGCAATTTGATGACGTCATCCTGTTTCACAGGTTGGCGGCTAGTGTCCTCTGGGGTAGGCGTACATGTGCTTGCACGAACGATGTCAGTGGTGATACATACGCTCAATACATAATGCACTATCAGTGTATACGTACATGTACTAGCATGTATAGTATACGTGTGCCATGCACACGTAAGGGGTCAATGCTTTTTGCACCTAGGCCAAAACGATTACATTTCAAGGGTGCCGCAGGGTATGTTCAAGTTCGTGTTTTGCCCCAAAACACAGGGAAGTTCGAGAACTACTTTTACATTAACCTTTAGAGCAAAAATCAAGATTGTATCTGTCAAGTTAAATTTTTTAGGAATTTTCAAAGGAAAAGGAGTCTTTTCATTCTAACTTCCGGTCTGGTGACGTCATAATTTTTTCTTCCCGTCAACTTGTTCCTAGCATGAAGCTGATTAAATACACCGGTTATAAAGTGATTTCAGCAAACTTCGCCACACACATCAACAGATTATTCATTTTAACAATTTTTCAAACTGCCGCTAGAGGGCGCTATAACATGTTATGACGTCACCAATACTTTTTTTGAAAAATACATTGTAGCCAGACACTAACATCGTTGAAAGTAAGTTCATATCATTTTTCACTTTCAAATTATGAGGCACTTCCGGTTTAGACCGGAAGGAAGGGTCACGTGATTTCACGCACACGAGATAAAATTAAGATCCTAGATTATTCTATCTATTGCCACAAAAATTAAGTTTCGGTCTTTTGCGGTTGATTTGTTATTGAATTTCAAAGATTAAATCAATTACACCTTTAAGATGACGTCACGTGACCCCTGATGACGTCACCATGACGTATTTCTGCGAGACACGAGTTCACTATAGGGTCTTCACCTGGGTTAAGTTTTATGTAAATACGACTTTGTTTTCTATTAAACGTGACGGGCAGAAAAAACGTGTACAAAGTCTATGGGGTTTAGGTTACTAAAAGAAAAGAAAAAAGAAGAAAAAAAAAAATCAGAACAAAAACAAAGGCTTTTCGCAAAATTGCGAAAAAGCCAAAAAAGAAGAAGAAAAAAAAAATCAGAACAAAAACAAAGGCTTTTTCGCAAAATTGCGAAAAAGCCAAAAAAAAGAAAAAAAAAATCAGAACAAAAACAAAGGCTTTTTCGCAAAATTGCGAAAAAGCCAAAAAAAAAAAAAAAAAAAAAAAAAAAATCTTAACGATTAACAATAGCTGTTTCGGCTGAGTTGCCGAAACAGCTAAAAAAAAAAAAAAAAAAAAAAAAAAAAATCTTAACGATTACAATAGCTGTTTCGGCTGAAATGCCGAAACAGCTAAATATGTCTGTTCTATGAACAGAGCATATGGCTTTTTCGCATTTTTTGTTCATTGTTCATTACATTTTTGATTCTGTTCATTAAATTTTTATTGTATACAAAATAAAAATTGAAAAAGAAAGTAATTGATCTACCTCTCGCGGTTGATATTCAGGCACTTCCGGTTTTGACCGGAAGGAAGGGTCAAATTATTTTGCATGGTATACGAAATATGAAGACCATGGATTATTCTGTCAATTACTGAAAAAATCAAAATCGGATCTTTTACAGTTGATATTATATTGATTTTTGAAGATTAAATCCAGTAATCATTGGTTTCTTGTAATTTGATACCGGATGACGTCATCGTAACGTCATTAACAGAACGCTCAAGAGCTTTGTTATTTGAAGCCAAAATCGGGATTATATCTATTGCGCCAACTTATTCCTAACAAGATGCGGTTTATAAATACCAGTTATAAAGCGATTTGAGCAAACTTTGCCACACACATCAACTGATTATTCATTTAAAACATTTTGCAACCTGCCACTAGAGGGCGCCATAACAATTTATGACGTCACCGGTAACTTCTGTGTGAGTGCAGCCTAGCCAGAGACTATCATCGTTGAAAGTAAGTTCATATCATTTTGAACTTTCAAATTATAAGGCACTTCCGGTTTGGACCGGAAGAAAGGGTCAAGTCATTTTGCATGTACAATACGAAATATAAAGACCCTGGATTATTCTATCAATTTCCGTTAACATCTAAATCAGATCTGTTACAGTTGATTTTATATTGATTTTCAAAGATTAAATCTACAAATCATTAGTTGCTTGTAATCTGATACTTGATGACGTCATCGTGACGTCATTAACATAAAGCTCGAGAGCTGTCTGAACTTGTCTATTTAAAGCAAAAAAAAGAATTTTGAAGAAGCGGTTGATTTTTTAGCAATTATTTAAGGTTTAAAGGTCTTTTCATTGTAACTTCCGGTCTAGTGACGTCATATTTTATTCTCACCGCCAACTTGTTCCTAACATGAAGACGATTATATACACCAGATATAAAGTGATTTGGGCAAACTTCGCCACACACATCAACAGATTATTCATTTTCACAGTTTTTAACCTGCCGCTAGAGGGCGCTGTAACATGTTATGACGTCACCGGTATTTTTGTGTGAAAAGCACTATCTAGCCAGAGACTAACATCGTTGAAACTAAGTTCACATTATGGTCCACTTTCAAATTATAAGCCACTTCCGGTTTCGACCGGAAGGAAGGGTCACGGGATTTTACGCACACGAGATAAAATAATGATCCTGGATTTAATATTACATGTATATCAATTCCCACACACTTTAAGTTCCGATCATACGCGGTTGATTTTGTATTAATTTTTAAACATTAAATCTATTGCACGTTTAAGAAGACGTCACGTGACCCATGATGGCGTTATCACGACGCCTGTCCACAAGGCACGAGTGCACTATAGAGTATTTACGGAGGTTAAGTTTGATGAGAATACCAATTTGTTTTCTGTTAAAAGTACTTGTGCAAAACTTCGCGTACATCTAGTATTTATGGAGTTCTATATCTGCCACCTCGCGCCGCGGATCTCGCGTCGCGGATCTCGCCCCGCGGGTCGCGGATCTCGCATCGCGGGTCGCGGATCTCGCATCTCGCGTCGCGGATCTCGCATCGCGGGTCGCGGATCTCGCATCGCGCGTCGCGGATCTCGCATCGCGGGTCGCGGATCTCCCCTCGCGGGTCGCGGATCTCGCATCGCGGGTCGCGGATCTCGCATCTCGCGTCGCGGATCTCGCGTCGCGGATCTCGCGTCGCGGATCTCGCGTCGCGGATCTCGCGTCGCGGATCTCGCGTCGCGGATCTCGCGTCGCGGATCTCGCGTCGCGGATCTCGCGTCGCAGATCTCGCGTCGCGGATCTCGCGTCGCGGATCTCGCGTCGCGGATCTCGCGTCGCGGATCTCGCGTCGCGGATCTCGCGTCGCGGATCTCGCGTCGCGGATCTCGCGTCGCGGATCTCGCGTCGCGGATCTCGCGTCGCGGATCTCGCGTCGCGGATCTCGCGTCGCGGATCTCGCGTCGCGGATCTCGCGTCGCGGATCTCGCGTCGCGGATCTCGCGTCGCGGATCTCGCGTCGCGGATCTCGCGTCGCGGATCTCGCGTCGCGGATCTCGCGTCGCGGATCTCGCATTTTATTTGCTGGGTAATGCGCATGCCCAATGACAATGTGTAATTTGAGAAGCATGGTCAGGGTGCGTTTCCTTTGCGTTTTGTTCTCGCCCATTGTAATGTATACATTAGCGCTGGACGATATCACGATAATATCGTCACGATACGATACTGAAGACGATATCGACAGTATCGACTTTGGTTTTAAAAATATCGAAATATCGTGACCCAGACGATATTCGCAAGATATAGTCGATATTTAACAAAATGTATTAAAACTGCTTGCAAACAAACAAAAAACTTCACTGAAATCAGAACTTAATATGTGCCGCAAAAGTTATTGTAACTTACGCCTTCCCCTGAACGTACCCTTTGTCAACAAACCCAATTGCAGCCGATGCGCCGCTCACTACTTCCTCAGTGACAAGATCGTTATCCAATCCTAAAGTCCAGTTAAAAAATTCTTCGTTGCTATTTGGTGTTGACTTTCTTTTCTAGCTTTCCGCACAGACGTTCTCTCAACACAAAGGGCTACTCAAAGAATGTTGCCCTGGCCCCGCTTATCTCCAACAAAGATACATTGTATTTACTTACACTAACCCTTGCCTGGCAGATACAGAATGTATTTAAAAGGCTTTGGCTGGTGTATTCCTCGAATTTATTTATCTCTTGGCCCAACCGATGGTCATTAAATTGGGTGTGAGTACTTTAAACAAACTTTGCTTACTCATTTGCAAAATGTATTAAGATGTAAAAATAAAAAGGGGTTAAATAACCCTGAACCTGTTTATTTAAGAAACCCTAGTCGTAAAAAAAATATATTTCTAAGGTTAATTATGAAATTGTCCTTGTTTTATAGAAAAAAAGAAAAAGGGTACTTAAAGACTTATTTGTCTGATTTTTCAAAACATTTCCAACCAATTTCAGGGGTAAATAATAATACGATTTATTCTTGGTTTTTCCGGTATCTAACAAAATCGACATACACCTGACCATTGAATTACGAGGCTAGCGAAATAAATTCCAGGTTTATATAATAATATTTATTTCTAGTTTTATTGTTTAAAAAAGAACAAAAAAGAAAACGGGACCTCAACACTTAATATTTTGAGCTCCTCAACATTTTTCCAACAGATTTAAATGGGAAATTTAATACGATTTATTTTCCATTTTTCTTGTATTTGACAAAAAAGATCTATTTCGTGGCCCATAAATTAGAAGGCTAGCTTTTAAAAACATTTACCAAACCTACACGAGCCAAGAATAAATAAGCAAGAATAAAATCGAGGTGGTACAAAATCCCGATGGCGGACCCCAGGATAAACTGAGCCATGAATATTTGAAATACTTTAAATTAAGACCCAGAAATCAAGGCATGATTTTGAAACTGGTATTATTTGTTGTCCTGCATTGTCCCTTAAAATGCACGAGCTGAGGTTTTATCCCAGCAAATTACTCCCGGAAGCATGTACTTCAATCTTAAAGTGAATTTCTAAACGTCCTAATAAGAAGTGGTTATTCAAATTTAATAAATAATTTGCTGGGTGTTATTTAATAAAACCATAATAGTTAATTTGTCCCTAAAAAGATGTGGAAATTGTAAGAGCTTGTTACATTTTTCAATTTATAAGTGGTTCTGTGGTGTAGTTTTACATAATATTTAATAAACACCTTTATAGTGCACGAGGAATAAAATAAAACCACGGGAGAATTATTCGGGAGTATTTTCCAAGTATATTCCAAGTTGGAGCAAGCAACCCAGACAATGATTGACAGCTGACCTACAAAATGTATTACATGAACATTGTAGCAAGTAGACCAACATGTGGCCGACCATTTCAATAGCTGGGAAAGTGGCCCATGTTGCTTTGAGTGCCGACAGTACCCGACCAGGCGGAATTCACAAAGTAAAAAAGGTATTACATTATTGTCAGATAAGCCTCCAACTGATCAGTCATGGACCAATAGGATTTGGCAGTTAGGTTTTGTTGAACCAGCGCCACAACCTTTCTTCCAAGGAGCGCCCAGTTCGTTGCCCTCTATGAAAATTGGCCAATCAGAATAATCTATCTTTGCGCAATAAAACCGCAAGTGCCTCCTCCGACTTGAACGGCGGCTGGATTTTAGTGGAAGACGACGAAGCATTTTCACCGTCGCGTCTATTTTCAGCAACCATTCTGTTTATATAGTTTTCTTTTATTGACGTTCAAGAATCGCCACGATTCACACATGTCGTGTGACCGCGTTTAATTAACAGCTCGTTTGAGTTATTTTCACCGAGATCCGCGACGCGAGATCCGCGACGCGAGATCCGCGACGCGAGATCCGCGACGCGAGATCCGCGACGCGAGATCCGCGACGCGAGATCCGCGACGCGAGATCCGCGACGCGAGATCCGCGACGCGAGATCCGCGACGCGAGATCCGCGACGCGAGATCCGCGACGCGAGATCCGCGACGCGAGATCCGCGACGCGAGATCCGCGACGCGAGATCCGCGACGCGAGATCCGCGACGCGAGATCCGCGACGCGAGATCCGCGACGCGAGATCCGCGACGCGAGATCCGCGACGCGAGATCCGCGACGCGAGATCCGCGACGCGAGATCCGCGACGCGAGATCCGCGACGCGAGATCCGCGACGCGAGATCCGCGACGCGAGATCCGCGACGCGAGATCCGCGACGCGAGATCCGCGACGCGAGATCCGCGACGCGAGATCCGCGACGCGAGATCCGCGACGCGAGATCCGCGACGCGAGATCCGCGACGCGAGATCCGCGACGCGAGATCCGCGACGCGAGATCCGCGACGCGAGATCCGCGACGCGAGATCCGCGACGCGAGATCCGCGACGCGAGATCCGCGACGCGAGATCCGCGACGCGAGATCCGCGACGCGAGATCCGCGACGCGAGATCCGCGACGCGAGATCCGCGACGCGAGATCCGCGACGCGAGATCCGCGACGCGAGATCCGCGACGCGAGATCCGCGACGCGAGATCCGCGACGCGAGATCCGCGACGCGAGATCCGCGACGCGAGATCCGCGACGCGAGATCCGCGACGCGAGATCCGCGACGCGAGATCCGCGACGCGAGATCCGCGACGCGAGATCCGCGACGCGAGATCCGCGACGCGAGATCCGCGACGCGAGATCCGCGACGCGAGATCCGCGACGCGAGATCCGCGACGCGAGATCCGCGACGCGAGATCCGCGACGCGAGATCCGCGACGCGAGATCCGCGACGCGAGATCCGCGACGCGAGATCCGCGACGCGAGATCCGCGACGCGAGATCCGCGACGCGAGATCCGCGACGCGAGATCCGCGACGCGAGATCCGCGACGCGAGATCCGCGACGCGAGATCCGCGACCCGCGATGCGAGATCCGCGACCCGCGATGCGAGATCCGCGACCCGCGATGCGAGATCCGCGACGCGCGATGCGAGATCCGCGACCCGCGATGCGAGATCCGCGACGCGAGATGCGAGATCCGCGACCCGCGATGCGAGATCCGCGACCCGCGATGCGAGATCCGCGACGCGAGATCCGCGGCGCGAGGTGGCAGATATAGAACTCCATAAGTATTTGGTTTAATTCACGCGTAGTTCTCCGTTGCCAAAGGCACGTTTACCTACCTGCCGTAAGCGGCGCCCTTTCTCATGGCCTATGTTGATGACTCTCGTGTTTCACATGTCACCGTACAAATGGATACCAGTTTCCCGCCTTTTCTTCTCTATTGTACAATGTATGGAGCGTACTGACATCGTACTCTTAGTACGTACAAGTACGCTCAATACAATGCACACGTATACTTGCGCCGTGCAATCAAGGACATAAAACATGACATTTCAAGGGTGTCTCAGGGTACTTTGCTTACTCATTTGCAAAATGTATTAAGATGTAAAAATAAAAAGGGGTTAAATAACCCTGAACCTGTTTATTTAAGAAACCCTAGTCGTAAAAAAAATATATTTCTAAGGTTAATTATGAAATTGTCCTTGTTTTATAGAAAAAAAGAAAAAGGGTACTTAAAGACTTATTTGTCTGATTTTTCAAAACATTTCCAACCAATTTCAGGGGTAAATAATAATACGATTTATTCTTGGTTTTTCCGGTATCTAACAAAATCGACATACACCTGACCATTGAATTACGAGGCTAGCGAAATAAATTCCAGGTTTATATAATAATATTTATTTCTAGTTTTATTGTTTAAAAAAGAACAAAAAAGAAAACGGGACCTCAACACTTAATATTTTGAGCTCCTCAACATTTTTCCAACAGATTTAAATGGGAAATTTAATACGATTTATTTTCCATTTTTCTTGTATTTGACAAAAAAGATCTATTTCGTGGCCCATAAATTAGAAGGCTAGCTTTTAAAAACATTTACCAAACCTACACGAGCCAAGAATAAATAAGCAAGAATAAAATCGAGGTGGTACAAAATCCCGATGGCGGACCCCAGGATAAACTGAGCCATGAATATTTGAAATACTTTAAATTAAGACCCAGAAATCAAGGCATGATTTTGAAACTGGTATTATTTGTTGTCCTGCATTGTCCCTTAAAATGCACGAGCTGAGGTTTTATCCCAGCAAATTACTCCCGGAAGCATGTACTTCAATCTTAAAGTGAATTTCTAAACGTCCTAATAAGAAGTGGTTATTCAAATTTAATAAATAATTTGCTGGGTGTTATTTAATAAAACCATAATAGTTAATTTGTCCCTAAAAAGATGTGGAAATTGTAAGAGCTTGTTACATTTTTCAATTTATAAGTGGTTCTGTGGTGTAGTTTTACATAATATTTAATAAACACCTTTATAGTGCACGAGGAATAAAATAAAACCACGGGAGAATTATTCGGGAGTATTTTCCAAGTATATTCCAAGTTGGAGCAAGCAACCCAGACAATGATTGACAGCTGACCTACAAAATGTATTACATGAACATTGTAGCAAGATCCGCGACGCGAGATCCGCGACGCGAGATCCGCGACGCGAGATCCGCGACGCGAGATCCGCGACGCGAGATCCGCGACGCGAGATCCGCGACGCGAGATCCGCGACGCGAGATCCGCGACGCGAGATCCGCGACGCGAGATCCGCGACGCGAGATCCGCGACGCGAGATCCGCGACGCGAGATCCGCGACGCGAGATCCGCGACGCGAGATCCGCGACGCGAGATCCGCGACGCGAGATCCGCGACGCGAGATCCGCGACGCGAGATCCGCGACGCGAGATCCGCGACGCGAGATCCGCGACGCGAGATCCGCGACGCGAGATCCGCGACGCGAGATCCGCGACGCGAGATCCGCGACGCGAGATCCGCGACGCGAGATCCGCGACGCGAGATCCGCGACGCGAGATCCGCGACGCGAGATCCGCGACGCGAGATCCGCGACGCGAGATCCGCGACGCGAGATCCGCGACGCGAGATCCGCGACGCGAGATCCGCGACGCGAGATCCGCGACGCGAGATCCGCGACGCGAGATCCGCGACGCGAGATCCGCGACGCGAGATCCGCGACGCGAGATCCGCGATGCGAGATCCGCGACCCGCGATGCGAGATCCGCGACCCGCGATGCGAGATCCGCGACCCGCGATGCGAGATCCGCGACGCGCGATGCGAGATCCGCGACCCGCGATGCGAGATCCGCGACGCGAGATGCGAGATCCGCGACCCGCGATGCGAGATCCGCGACCCGCGATGCGAGATCCGCGACGCGAGATCCGCGGCGCGAGGTGGCAGATATAGAACTCCATAAGTATTTGGTTTAATTCACGCGTAGTTCTCCGTTGCCAAAGGCACGTTTACCTACCTGCCGTAAGCGGCGCCCTTTCTCATGGCCTATGTTGATGACTCTCGTGTTTCACATGTCACCGTACAAATGGATACCAGTTTCCCGCCTTTTCTTCTCTATTGTACAATGTATGGAGCGTACTGACATCGTACTCTTAGTACGTACAAGTACGCTCAATACAATGCACACGTATACTTGCGCCGTGCAATCAAGGACATAAAACATGACATTTCAAGGGTGTCTCAGGGTATGTCCAAGTTCGCCTTTTGCTACAAAACACAGGGAAGTTTGAGAAGTACTTTTCCATTAACCTTTAGAGCAAAAAACAAGATTATATCTGTCAGGGTTAATTTTTTAGGAATTGTTAAAGTAAAAGAGGTATTTTCATTATAACTTCCGGTCTGGTGACGTCATATTTTTTTCTTTCCGTCAACCTGTTCCTATCATGAAGCTGATTATATACATCAGTTATAAAGTGATTTGAACAAACTTCGCCACACACATCAACTGATTATTCATTTTAAACATTTTTCAACCTGCCGCTAGAGGGCGCTAAAACAATTTATGATGTCACCGGTCACTTTTTTGGAGAGCGCAGCCTAGCTAGAGACTAACATCGTTGAAAGTAAGTTCAAATCATTTTCCAGTTTCAAATTATTAGCCACTTCCGGTTTGGACCGGAAGGAAGGGTCACGTGATTTTACGCACACGAGATAAAATGAAGATCCTTAATTATTCTATCGATTCCCACAAACACCTAGTTACGGTCTTTCGCGGTTGATTTTGTATTGATTTTCTAAGATTAAATTATTAAAACTTTAAGATGACGTCACGTGTCACGTGATGACGTCATGATGACATCCGAGTTTTAGGCACTAGCTCAGTATGAGTTCTGACTCTGTGCAAAGTTTCATTGACATTGAAGTCTGTTTAATGACAAAAGTGACCTCCAGAATGAAACGTGTACAAAGTCTATGCGATGTATGGCCGAATAACAAGAAGAAGAAGAAGAAGAAAGATATGTCTGTTCAAGGAACAGAGCATATGGCTTTTTAGCTGTTTCGGTTTTTCACCGAAACAGCTTTTGTTTTCGTTAAAGTTTTTTTAGCTGTTTCGGCATTTCAGCCGAAACAGCTATTGTATTCGTTCTGATTTTTTTTTTTTTTTTTTTTTAGCTGTTTCGGTTTTTCACCGAAACAGCTTTTGTAATCGTTAAAGTTTTTTTTTTTCTTTTTTTTTTAGCTGTTTCGGTTTTTCACCGAAACAGCTTTTGTTTTCGTTAAAGTTTTTTTTTTTCTTTTTTTTTTTTTTTTTTTTCTTTTTCAGACTTTTCTTCATAGGATTTGCACACGTTTGTTCAGACAGGTCACTTTGACACTTTGGTAAATCCGATCGACTTGAGACTTGGCATACATTTAGACAACCACCCAAGGACGGTCCTAAACGAAATTTGTCACGATTACGTAGTTCAAGGTCACGTGACCTCACGTTAAAGGTGAAAATTGTCCCATAGGTTTTGTACACGTTTTTCTTCAGACTATTGACTTTGGCACTTCCGTAAATCCGACCGACTTGAAACTTGGCATACACTTAGAAGACCACCCCTAGATGTTTCTGAGAGAAATTCGGCACGATTGCGTCATTCAAGGTCACGTGACGTCACATTAAAGGTGCACATTTTTCTCCCATTGGTTTTGTACACGTTTTGTTTAGACTGTTGACTTTGACACTTCAGTACATCCGATCGACTTGAGACTTGGCACACACTTAGACCACCATCCACAGACGGCCCTAAAAGAAATTTGGCACGATTACGTCATTCAAGGTTACGGGGCGTCACGTTAAAGTTTCTTTTTTTCCCCCATAGGTTTTGTACACGTTTTTCTTTAGACTATTGCCGTTGACACTTTAGTAAATCTGATCGACTTGAGACTTGGCACACACAAAAGACCACCACACACATATTAAAAGTAATTTTAGACACTCGAAACAGCTCTGTGTTTGTCCACAAACACATGTCTAGTTTTTTTTTTTTTTTTCTTTTTTTTTTTTTCCTCCTTCAGACTTTTCTCCATAGGATTTGCACACGTTTATTCAGACAATACACTTTGACACTTTGGTAATTCCGATCGACTTGATACTTGGCATACATTTAGACAACAACCCAAAGACGGTCCTCGAAGAAATTCGTCGCGATTACGTCATTCAAGGTCACGTGACTTCGCGTTAAAGGTGAAATTTTCCCCATAGGTTTTGTACACGTTTTTCTTCAGACTATTGACTTTGATACTTTAGTAAATCCGACCGACTTGAAACTTGGCATACCCTTAGAACACCAGCCCCAGATGTTCCTGAAAGAAATTCGGCACAATTGCGGCATTCAAGGTCACGTGACGGCACGTTAAAGGTTCATTTTTTTTCCCCATAGGTTTTGTACACGTTTTTCTTTAGACTATTGACTTTGACACTTTAGTAAATCCGATCGAATTGAGACTTGGCACACATTTAGATCACCATCCACAGACGGTCCTAGAAGAAATTCGCCACGATTACGTCATTCAAGGTCAAGGGGCAACACGTTTAAGGTTCAATTTCCCCCCATAGGTTTTGTACATGTTTTTCTTTGACTATTGACTTTGACACTTTATTAAATCTGGTCGACTTGAGACTTGGCACACACAAAAGACCATCACACACATATTGAAAGACACTCGAAACAGCTCTGTGTTTGTCCACAAACACATGTCTAGTTTTTTTTTTTTTTTCTCCTTCAGACTCTTCCCCATAGGGTTTGTACACGTTTTTTGTTCGGACAATACACTTTGGCACTTTGTTAAATCCGATCGACTTGAGACTTGGCATACACTTAGACCACCACCCACAGATGATCCTAGAAGAAATTTGTCACGATTACGTCATTCGTGGTCACGTGACGTCACGTTAAAGGTGCAATTTTTCCCCATAGGATTTGTACACGTTTTTCTTCAGAATATTGAATTTGACACTTCGGTGAGTCCGATCGACTTGAGACTTAAGACACACCTCAACCACCATCCCCAGAGGGGCCAGAACAAAAATCGTCATGATGACGTCATCGTGGGTCATTTGACGTCACATTAAAGGTGCAGTTTATAAGACCCTCTATCTCTGGAAGTACAGGCCCGATTGGGGACAAACTTGATATGCAAGTATCCCGGGATGTGTTATAGACGAAAATTAAGATGACATTACGATGACGTCATCGCGTGTCATGTGACCTCACATTAAAGGCGCAGTTTCCCTATAGGTTTTGTACACGTTTTTCGTCAGACTATTGAATTTGACACTTTGGTAAATCCAATCGGCTCGAGACTTAGTACACACCTCGACCACCATCTCTAGGAGGGCCACAAGGATACTCGTCATGATGACGTCATCGTGGGTCATGTGACGTCACTTTAAAGGTGTAGTTTTTAAGACCCTCTATCTCTGGAAGTAAAGGTCTGATTGGGGTCAAACTTGGTATGCAAGTATTCCAGGATGTGTTATAGACAAAAATTAAGATGACGTCATGACGACGTCATCATGGGCCATGTGACGTCACATTAAAGGTGCAGTTTTCCCTATAGGTTTTGTACACGTTTTTCGTCAGACTATTGAATTTGACACTTTGGTAAATCCAATCGACTCGAAACTTAGTACACACCTCGACCACCACCTCTAGGAGGGCCACAAGGACAATCGTCATGATGACGTCATCGTGGGTCAGGTGACGTAACTTTAAAGGTGTACTTTTTAAGACCCTCTATCTCTGGAAGTAAAGGTCTGATTGGGGTCAAACTTGGTATGCAAGTATTCCAGGATGTGTTATAGACGGAAATTAAGATGACGTCATGACGACGTCATTGTGGGCCATGTGACGTCACGTTAAAGGTGCAGTTTTTCCCATAGGATTTGTACACGTTTTTTGCAACCAAGATATATTTGGCACTTTGGTAAATCCGATCGACTTCAGATCTGGTACAGACATAGACCACCATTCACATATTCAAAGTCATTTTAGACAAGCGAAACAGCTCTGTGTTTGTCCACAAACACATTTCTAGTTTTTTTTTTTTTTCTTTTTTGTCACTTTTCCCCATAGGATTTGTACACGTTTTTTCAGCCAATACACTTTGACACTTTAGTAAATCCGATCGACTTGAAACTTGGCACACAGTTGAACCATCACCCAAGGATGGTCCTAGAACAAATTCGTCGCGATTACGTAATTCCTGGTCACGTGACGTCACGTTAAAGGTGCAATTTTGCCCCATAGGTTTTGTACACGTTTTTCTTCAGACTATTGAATTTGACAGTTTGGTAAATCCGATTGACTTGAAACTTAGCACACACCTCGACCACCATCCGCAGGAGGGTCCAGTGAAAACTCGTGATGATGACGTCATCGTGGGTCATGTGACGTCACATTAAAGGTGCAGTTTTTAAGACCCTATATCTCTGGAAGTACACGTCCGATTGGGGTCAAAGTTGGTTTGCAAGTATTCCAGGGTGTGCTATAGAAGAAAATAAAATGACATCATGATGACGTCATCGTGGGTCATGTAACGTCACATTAAAGGTTCAGTTTTTAAGACCCTCTATCTCTAGAAGTACATGTCCGATTGGGGTCAAACTTGGTATGCAAGTGTCCCAGGATGTGTTACAGATAAAAATTAAGATGACATGATGACATCATCGAGTATCATGTGACGTCACATTAAAGGTTCAATTTTCCCCATAGGATTTGTACACGTTTTTTCAACTAGTATATATTTGGCACTTGTGTAAATCCAATCCAAGGATTTGTACACGTTTTTTCTGGCATAGCACTTTGACACTTTGGTAAATCCGATCGACTTGAAACTTGGCATACATTTAGACAACCACCCAAAGACGGTCCTAGAAGAAATTCGGCCCGATTACGTCATTCAAGGTCACATGGCGTCGCGTTAAAGGTGAAATTTGTTCCCATAGGTTTTGTACACGGTTTTTTTCAGACTAATGAATTTGACACTTTGGTAAATCCGATCGACTTGAGACTCGGCATACACTTAGAACACCACCCACAAATAATATTGGAAGAAATTCGGCAAGATTGCGTCTTTCAAGGTCACGTGATGTCATGGTTAAATGTGCAAATTATTCCCCCATAGGTTTTGTACACGTTTTTCTTTAGACTATTAACTTTGACACTTTCGTAAATTTGATCGACTTGAGACCTAGCACACACCTCAACCACCATCCCCAGGAGGGCCAAGAAGAAAAAAATCGTCATGATGACGTCATCATGGGTCATGTGACGTCACATTAAAGGTGTAGTTTTTAAGACCCTCTATCTCTGGAAGTACAATTCCTATTAGGGTCAAACTTGATATTCAGGTATTCCGGGATGTGTTATAGACGAAAATTAAGATGACATTGTGATGATATCATCGGGTGTCATGTGACGTCACATTAAAGGTTCAATTTTCCCCATAGGATTTGTACACGTTTTTTTCAACCAATATATCTTTGGCACTAAATTCGATCGACTTTAGACTTGCCACACACTTAGACCACCACCCAAATATTAAAAGTCATTTTCGACATGCGAAACAGCTCTGTGTTTGTCCACAAACACATTTCTAGTTCGCATTTTGTTGTTGTATTGTTCATTACATTTATGATTTCATTTAATAAATTTCTTTACTTTAATTTTTTCAAAACTGCAAATTTTAAATTATTAATTGGATTATATCTCTCGCGGTTAATTTTCAGAAATGTTTAAAGGTTTTTTAATTGTAATTTCCGGTCTAGTGACGTCATATTATTTTGTTTTTATCCGCCAACTTGTTCCTAACAAGATGCTGATTATAAATACCAATTATAAAGCGATTTGAGCAAACTTCGCCACGAAAATGAACTGATTATTCATTTTAAACATTTTTCAACCTGTCACTAGAGGGCGTTATAACAATTTATGACGTCACCGGTAACTTTGTTTGTAGAGTGCAGGCTACCTAGAGACTATCATCGTTGAAAGTAAATTCATATCATTTTCAACTTTCAAATTATAAGGCACTTCCGGTTTGGACCGGAAGGAAGTGTCAGGTCTTTTTGCATGTAATACAAATTATGAAGACCATGATTAATCTATCAATTTCCTTAAAAATCTAAATCAGATCTCTTATAGTTGATTTTATATTGATTTTCAAAGAATAAATTTAGAAATATTTGGTTGCTTGTAATCTGGCACTTGATGACGTCATTGTGACGTAATTAACAGAAACTCGAGATCAGTCTTAACTTTGCTATCTGAAGCAAAAATCTGGATTATATCTATAGCGGTTGATTTTTAAGCGACTTTTTAAAGTTTAAAGGATTTTGTATTGTAATTTCCGGTTTGGTGACGTCATAAATATTTCTCCTTCCCAATGTGGTCTAAGCATGAAGCTGATTATATACACCGGTTATAAAGTTATTTCAGCAAACTGTGCAACACACATCAACAGATTAATCATTTTAACCATTTTCAACCTGCCGCTAGAGGGCGCTATAACATGTTATGACGTCGCCGGAATTTTTTTGAATAGTTTATTCTAGCCAGACACTAACATCGTTAAAAGTAAGTTCATATCATTTTTCACATTCAAATTATAAGGCACTTCCGGTTTTGACCGGAAGGAAAGGTCACGTGATTTCACGCACAGGAGATAAAATGAAGATCCTGGATTATTCGATTAATTGCCACAAAATTCAAGTTTCGGTCTTTTGCGGTTGATGTTATATTGATTTTCCAAGATTAAATCAATTACACCTTTAAGATAAGGTCACGTGGGCCTGATGACGTCTTCCTCGTGGTGTCTGTCGGCGAGACTGGAGTTCACTATTGGGTCTTCACCTGGGTCGAGTTTATGGAAATACGACTTTGTTTTTCCGTTAAAAGTGCTTTGAATTGTGCAAGCAACGTTTACAAAGTCTACGGGGTTGGATTTTGCGTAGCCGAAAGCGTGTTTACCTACCTATCGTACGCGGCGCCCTTCCTCATGGGCAACTTGATGACGTCATCCTGTTTCACAGGTTGGCGGCTAGTGTCATCTTGGGTGAGCGTAAATGTGCTTGCACGAACGATGTCAGTGGTGATACATTCGCTCAATACATAATGCACTATCGGTGTATACGTACATGTACTAGCATGTATATTATACGTGTGGCACGCACACGTAAGGGGTCAATGCTTTTTGCACCTAGGCCAAAACGATTACATTTCAAGGGTGCCACAGGGTATGTTCAATTTCGTTTTTTGCCCAAAAACACAGGGAAGTTCGAGAACTACTTTTACATTAACCTTTAGAGCAAAAATCAAGATTGTATCTGTCAAATTAAATTTTTTAGGAATTTTCAAAGGAAAAAGAGTCTTTTCATTCTAACTTCCGGTCTGGTGACGTCATAATCTTTTCTTCCCGTCAACTTGTTCCTAGCATGAAGCTGATTAAATACACCGGTTATAAAGTGATTTCAGCAAACTTCGCCACACACATCAACAGATTATTCATTTTAACCATTATTCAAACTGCCGCTAGAGGGCGCTATAACATGTTATGACGTCACCAATTTTTTTTTGAACAATACATTGTAGCCAGACACTTACATCGTTGAAAGTAAGTTCATATCATTTTTCACTTTCAAATTATGAGGCACTTCCGGTTTAGACCGGAAGGAAGGGTCACGTGATTTCACGCACGCGAGATAAAATAAAGATCCTGGATTATTCTATCTATTGCCACAAAAATTAAGTTTCGGTCTTTTGCGGTTGATTTGTTATTGATTTTCAAAGATTAAATCAATTACACCTTTAAGATGACGTCACGTGACCCCTGATGACGTCACCATGACGTATTTCTGCGAGACACGAGTTCACTATGGGGTCTTCACCTGGGTTAAGTTTTATGTAAATACGACTTTGTTTTCGATTAAAAGTGACGGGCAGAAAAAACGTGTACAAAGTCTATGGGGTTAGGGTTACTAAAAGAAAAGAAAAAAAAACTAGAACTACGTCTGTTCGAGGAACAGAACATAGGGCTTTTTCGCATTCACAATTTTTTTTTATTAAATATTTTAAAAATTGAACTTTTAAACCATCAAAACAATTTAAAATCATTGAAAACTAATTTAAGTTAATTTAAACAGAGTAAAATGAATTAAAACTGTTTTAAACGATGACGTCACACGTTTGTGAACTTTTTGTGCAACTATCTATCACCTAACAACACAAAATGAGGTGTTATGTTCACACGATTCGTTGCTGAGATATGCCTTCAACGTCTAAAAACGTAATAATTCAAATATAATCGTAATATGACGTAACATTTGTCAACATGACGCTAGAGGGCGCTTTAACATTTTATGAAGTCACTGTTAACTTTTTTGTTACTTACAACCTAGCCAGCGCCTAACATCGTTGAAAGTAAGTTAGCATCGTTTTCCACTTTTAAATTATAAGGCACTTCCGGTTTGGACCGGAAGGAAGTGTCAAGTCTTTTTGCATGTAATACAAATTATGAAGACCATGGATTAATCTATCAATTTCCTTAAAAATCTAAATCAGATCTCTTACAGTTGATTTTATATTGATTTTCAAAGATTAAATTTAGAAATATTTGGTTGCTTGTAATCTGACACTTGATGACGTCATTGTGACGTAATTAACAGAAACTCGAGATCAGTCTTAACTTTGCTATTTGAAGCAAACATCTGGATTATATCTATAGCGGTTGATTTTTAAGCGACTTTTTAAAGTTTAAAGGATTTTTTTATTGTAACTTTCGGTTTGGTGACGTCATAAATATTTCTCCTTCCCAATATGCCTATAATAAAGTTATTTCAGCAAACTTTGCAACACACATCAACAGATTAATCATTTTAACCATTTTCAACCTGCCGCTAGAGGGCGCTATAACATGTTATGACGTCGCCGGAATTTTTTTGAAAAGTTTATTCTAGCCAGACAATAACATCCTTAAAAGTAAGTTCATATCATTTTTCACATTCAAATTATAAGGCACTTCCGGTTTTGACCGGAAGGAAAAGTCACGTGATTTCACGCACAGGAGATAAAATGAAGATCCTGGATTATTCGATTAATTGCCACAAAATTCAAGTTTCGGTCTTTTGCGGTTGATGTTTTATTGATTTTCCAAGATTAAATCAATTGCACCTTTAAAATAAGGTCACGTGGGCCTGATGACGTCTTCCTCGTGGTGTCTGTCGGCGAGACTGGAGTTCACTATTGGGTCTTCACCTGGGTCGAGTTTATGGAAATACGACTTTGTTTTTCCGTTAAAAGTGCTTTGAATTGTGCAAGCAACGTTTACAATGTCTACGGGGTTGGATTCTGCGTAGCCGAAAGCGTGTTTACCTACCTGTCGTACGCGGCGCCCTTCCTCATGGGTAACTTGATGACGTCATCTTGTTTCACAGGTTGGCGGCTAGTGTCATCTTGGGTGAGCGTAAATGTGCTTGCACGAACGATGTCAGTGGTGATACATTCGCTCAATACATAATGCACTATCGGTGTATACGTACATGTACTAGCATGTATATTATACGTGTGGCACGCACACGTATGGGGTCAATGCTTTTTGCACCTAGGCCAAAACGATTACATTTCAAGGGTGCCGCAGGGTATGTTCAAGTTCGTTTTTTGCCCCAAAACACAGGGAAGTTCGAGAACTACTTTTACATTAACCTTTACAGTAAAAATCTAGATTGTATCTGTCAAGTTTAATTTTTTAGGAATTTTCAAAGGAAAAAGAGTCTTTTCATTCTAACTTCCGGTCTGGTGACGTCATAATTTTTTCTTCCCGTCAACTTGTTCCTAGCATGAAGCTGATAAAATACACCGGTTATAAAGTGATTTCAGCAAACTTCGCCACACACATCAACAGATTATTCATTTTAACCATTATTCAAACTGCCGCTAGAGGGCGCTATAACATGTTATGACGTCACCAATTTTTTTTGGAAAAATATATTGTAGCCAGACACTAACATCGTTGAAAGTAAGTTCATATCGTTTTTCACTTTCAAATTATGAGGCACTTCCGGTTTAGACCGGAAGGAAGGGTCACGTGATTTCACACACGTGAGATAAAATCAAGATCCTGGATTATTCTATCTATTGCCACAAAAATCAAGTTTCGGTCTTTTGCGGTTGATTTGTTATTGAATTTCAAAGATTAAATCAATTACACCTTTAATATGACGTCACGTGACCCCTGATGACCTCACCGTGACGTATTTCTGCGAGACACGAGTTCACTATAGGGTCTTCACCTGGGTTAAGTTTTATGTAAATACGACTTTGTTTTCTATTAAAAGTGACGGGCAGAAAAAACGTGTACAAAGTCAATGGGGTTTAGGTTACTAAAAGAAAAGAAAAACTAGAACTACGTCTGTTCGAGGAACAGAACATAGGGCTTTTTCGCATTCCCCATTTTTTAGATTAAATCTTTTTTTTAATTGAACTTTTATAACATCAAAACAATTTAAAATCATTGAAAACGAATTTAAGTTAATTTAAACAGATTACAATTATTTCAAACTAATTAAAACGATGACGTCACACGTTTGTGAACTTTGTGTGCAACTATCTATCACCTAACAATACAACAAGATGGGTTGTGTTATCACGTTCCGTTGCTAAGATGTGGCTTAAAGGTCTAAAAACGTAATAATTCAAATGTAATTGTAATATGACGTAACATTTGTCAACATGCCGCTAGAGGGCGCTATAACTTTTTATAAAGTCATCGTTAACTTGTTTGTTACTTACAACCTAGCCAGCGCCTAACATCGTTTAAAGTAAGTTTACATCGTTTTCCACTTTTAAATTATAAGGCACTTCCGGTTTGGACCGGAAGGAAGGGTCACGTGATTTTATGCACACGAGATAAATTGAAGATCCTGGATTATTCTATCAATTGCCACAAAATCCAAGTTTCGGTCTTTTGCGGTTGATTTGTTATTGATTTTCAAAGATTAAATCAATTACACCTTTAAGATGACGTCACGTGACCCCTGACGACGTAACCATGACGTATGTCTGCGAGACACGAGTTTACTATAGGGTCTTCACCTGGGTTAAGTTTTATGGAAATACGACTTTGTTTTTCGTTAAAAGTGCTTGGAATTGTGCAAACAACGTTTACAAAGTCTATGGGATTGGATTCTGCGTAGCCGAGAGCCTGTTTACCTACCTGTCGCACACGGCGCCCTTCCCCATAGGCAATTTGATGACGTCATCCTGTTTCGCTTGTTGGCGGCTAGTGTCCTCTTGGGTGAGCGTACATTTGCATGCACGTACGATGTCAGTAGTGATACATTCGCTCAATGCATAGTACACTATCAGTGTATACGTACGTACATATACAAGCATGTACACCCCTATTATACGTGTGCCATGCACATATAAGGGGTCAATGCTTTATGCGCCTAGGCCAAAACGATTAAATTTCAAGGGTGCCGCAGGGTATGTCCAAGTTCGTTTTTTGCCAAAAAACACAGGAAAGTTCGAGAACTACTTTTACACTAACCTTTAGAGCAAAAATCAAGATTATATCTGTCAGGTTTAATTTTTTAGGAATTTTCAAAGAAAAGGAAATCTTTTCATTGTAACTTCCGGTCTGGTGACGTCATAATTTTTTCTTCTCGTCTAATTGTTCCTAGCATGAAGCGGATTAAATACACCGGTTATAAAGTGATTTCCGCAAACTTCGCCACACACATCAACAGATTATTCATTTTAACCATTTTTCAAACTGCCGCTAGAGGGCGCTATAACATGTTATGACGTCACCAATATTTTTTTTGAAAAATACATTGTAGCCAGACACTAACATCGTTGAAAGTAAGTTCATATCATATTTCACTTTCAAATTATGAGGCACTTCCGGTTTAGACCGGAAGGAAGGGTCACGTGATTTCACACACGTGAGATAAAATCAAGATCCTGGATTATTCTATCAATTGCCACAAAAATCAAGTTTCGGTCTTTTGCGGTTGATTTGTTATTGAATTTCAAAGATTAAATCAATTACACCTTTAATATGACGTCACGTGACCCCTGATGACCTCACCGTGACGTATTTCTGCGAGACACGAGTTCACTATGGGGTCTTCACCTGGGTTAAGTTTTATGTAAATACGACTTTGTTTTCGATTAAAAGTGACGGGCAGAAAAAACGTGTACAAAGTCTATGGGGTTTAGGTTACTAAAAGAAAAGAAAAAAAAAAGAAAAAAAAAAATCAGAACAAAAACAAAGGCTTTTTCGCAAAATTGCGAAAAAGCCAACTAGAACTACGTCTGTTCAAGGAACAGAACATAGGGCTTTTTCGCTTTCGCATTTTTTCAAAAAAACCGAATTTAAGTTAATATAAACAGATTAAAATAAATTCAAACTGATTAAAACGATGACGTCACACGTTTCTGAACTTTTTGTGGAACTATCTATCACCTAACAACACACAATGAGGTGTTATGTTAACACAATCCTTTGCTGAGATATGCCTTCAACGTCTAAAAACGTAATAATTCAAATATAATCGTAATATGACGTAACATTTGTCAACATGACGCTAGAGGGCGCTTTAACATTTTATGAAGTCACTGTTAACATTTTTGTTACTTACAACCTAGCCAGCTCCTAACATCGTTGAAAGTAAGTTCACATCGTTTTTTACTTTTAAATTATAAGGAACTTCCGGTTTGGACCGGAAGGAAGTGTCAGGTCTTTTTGCATGTAATACAAATTATGAAGACCATGGATTAATCTATCAATTCCCCTACAAATCTAAATCAGATCTTTTACAGTTTATTTTATATTGATTTTCAAAGATTAAATTTAGAAATATTTGGTTGCTTGTAATCTGACACTTGATGACGTCATCGTGACGTAATTAACAGAAAGCTCGAGAGTTGTCTTAACTTTGCTATTTAAAGCAACAATCTGGATTATATCTATCGCGGTTGATTTTTAAGCGACGTTTTAGGGTTTTAAGGTCTTTTCATTGTAACTTCCGGTTTGGTGACGTCATAAATATTTCCCCTTCCCAATATGGTCTAAGCATGAAGCTGATTATATACACCGGTTATCAAGTTATTTCAGCAAACTTCGCAACACACATCAACAGATTAATCATTTTAACCATTTTCAACCTGCCGCTAGAGGGCGCTATAACATGTTATGACGTCGCCGGAATTTTTTTGAAAAGTTTATTCTAGCCAGACAATAACATCGTTAAAAGTAAGTTCATATCATTTTTCACTTTCAAATTATAAGGCACTTCCGGTTTTGACCGGAAGGAAGGGTCACGTGATTTCACGCACGGGAGATAAAATGAAGATCCTAGATTATTCTATTAATTGCCACAAAATTCAAGTTTCGGTCTTTTGCGGTTGATGTTTTATTGATTTCCAAAAATTAAATCAATTACACCTTTAATATGACGTCACGTGACCCCTGATGACGTCACCATGACGTATTTCTGCGAGACACGAGTTCACTATGGGGTCTTCACCTGGGTTAAGTTTTATGTAAATACGACTTTGTTTTCGATTAAAAGTGACGGGCAGAAAAAACGTGTACAAAGTCTATGGGGTTTAGGTTACTAAAAGAAAAGAAAAAAGAAGAAACTAGAACTACGTCTGTTCGAGGAACAGAACATAGGGCTTTTTCGCATTCCCAATTTTTTAGATTAATTTTTTTTTTAAATTGAACTTTTATAACATCAAAACAATTTAAAATCATTGAAAACGAATTTAAGTTAATTTAAACAGATTACAATTATTTCAAACTAATTAAAACGATGACGTCACACGTTTGTGAACTTTGTGTGCAACTATCTATCACCTAACAATACAACAAGATGTGTTGTGTTATCACGTTCCGTTGCTAAGATGTGGCTTAAAGGTCTAAAAACGTAATAATTCAAATGTAATTGTAATATGACGTAACATTTGTCAACATGCCGCTAGAGGGCGCTATAACTTGTTATAAAGTCATCGTTAACTTGTTTGTTACTTACAACCTAGCCAGCGCCTAACATCGTTTAAAGTAAGTTTACATCGTTTTCCACTTTTAAATTATAAGGCACTTCCGGTTTGGACCGGAAGGAAGGGTCACGTGATTTTATGCACACGAGATAAATTGAAGATCCTGGATTATTCTATCAATTGCCACAAAATCCAAGTTTCGGTCTTTTGCGGTTGATTTGTTATTGATTTTCAAAGATTAAATCAATTACACCTTTAAGATGACGTCACGTGACCCCTGACGACGTAACCATGACGTATGTCTGCGAGACACGAGTTTACTATAGGGTCTTCATCTGGGTTAAGTTTTATGGAAATACGACTTTGTTTTTCGTTAAAAGTGCTTGAAATTGTGCAAACAACGTTTACAAAGTCTATGGGATTGGATTCTGCGTAGCCGAGAGCCTGTTTACCTACCTGTCGCACACGGCGCCCTTCCCCATAGGCAATTTGATGACGTCATCCTGTTTCGCTTGTTGGAGGCTAGTGTCCTCTTGGGTGAGCGTACATTTGCATGCACGTACGATGTCAGTAGTGGTACATTCGCTCAATGCATAGTACACTATCAGTGTATACGTACGTACATATACAAGCATGTACACCCCTATTATACGTGTGCCATGCACATATAAGGGGTCAATGCTTTATGCGCCTAGGCCAAAACGATTAAATTTCAAGGGTGCCGCAGGGTATGTCCAAGTTCGTTTTTTGCCAAAAAACACAGGAAAGTTCGAGAACTACTTTTACACTAACCTTTAGAGCAAAAATCAAGATTATATCTGTCAGGTTTAATTTTTTAGGAATTTTCAAAGGAAAAGGAGTCTTTTCATTCTAACTTCCGGTCTGGTGACGTCATAATTTTTTCTTCCCGTCAACTTGTTCCTAGCATAAAGCTGATTAAATACACCGGTTATAAAGTGATTTCAGCAAACTTCGCCACACACATCAACAGATTATTCATTTTAACAATTTTTCAAACTGCCGCTAGAGGGCGCTATAACATGTTATGACGTCACCAATATTTTTTTTGAAAAGTTTATTCTAGCCAGACACTAACATCGTTGAAATTAAGTTCATATCATTTTTCACTTTCAAATTATGAGGCACTTCCGGTTTAGACCGGAAGGAAGGGTCACGTGATTTCACGCACACGAGATAAAATGAAGATCCTGGATTATTCTATCTATTGCCACAAAAAATAAGTTTCGGTCTTTTGCGGTTGATTTGTTATTGATTTTCAAAGATTAAATCAATTACACCTTTAAGATGACGTCACGTGACCCCTTATGACGTCACCATGACGTTTTTCGGCGAGACACGAGCTTACTATAGGGTCTTCACTTGGGTTAAGTTTTATGGTAATACGACTTTGCTTTCTACTAAAAGTGACGGGCAGGAAAAACGTGTACAAAGTCTATGGGGTTTAGGTTACTAAAAGAAAAGAAAAAAGAAGAAACTAGAGATATGTCTGTTCAAGGAACAGAGCATATGGCTTTTTCGCATTTTTTGGTTGTATTGTTCATTACATTTATGATTTCATTTAATAAATTTCTTTACTTTAATTTTTTCAAAACTGCAAATTTAAAATTATTAATTGGATTATATCTCTCGCGGTTAATTTTTAGAAATGTTTAAAGGTTTTTTAATTGTAATTTCCGGTCTAGTGACGTCATATTATTTTGTTTTTATCCGCCAACTTGTTCCTAACAAGATGCTAATTATAAATACCAATTATAAAGCGATTTGAGCAAACTTCGCCACGAAAATGAACTGATTATTCATTTTAAACATTTTTCAACCTGTCACTAGAGGGCGTTATAACAATTTATGACGTCACCGGTAACTTTGTTTGTAGAGTGCAGGCTACCTAGAGACTATCATCGTTGAAAGTAAATTCATATCATTTTCAACTTTTAAATTATAAGGAACTTCCGGTTTGGACCGGAAGGAAGTGTCAGGTCTTTTTGCATGTAATACAAATTATGAAGACCATGATTAATCTATCAATTTCCTTAAAAATCTAAATCAGATCTCTTATAGTTGATTTTATATTGATTTTCAAAGAATAAATTTAGAAATATTTGGTTGCTTGTAATCTGACACTTGATGACGTCATTGTGACGTAATTAACAGAAAGCTCGAGAGCTGTCTTAACTTAGCTATCTGAAGCAAAAATCTGGATTATATCTATAGCGGTTGATTTTTAAGCGACTTTTTAAAGTTTAAAGGATTTTGTATTGTAACTTCCGGTTTGGTGACGTCATAAATATTTCTCCTTCCCAATGTGGTCTAAGCATGAAGCTGATTATATACACCGGTTATAAAGTTATTTCAGCAAACTTCGCAACCACTGACCTCTACACCTGGACGGATCATTGTCCATATTCTGCTGTACTAACACTTGAAGTCGGCGCGAACTGGAAGTGCAACATGGCGGACCCGAGACGTCACTGCTGTGAGCCAATGAAATGTCCAGGTGTAGAGGTTAGTGGATTTACTCTGTACGTTTTGTATTTATAAACATTACGTAATACGTATCGTACCAACACCTAGACATTTCATTGGCTCACAGAGTGACGTCGTGGGTCCGCCATGTTGCACTTCTCCGCATGCCGACTTCAAAATAGAACAATGATGATCTGTCCATGTATAGAGGTCAGTGTTCGCAACACACATCAACAGATTAATCATTTTAACCATTTTCAACCTGCCGCTAGAGGGCGCTATAACATGTTATGACGTCGCCGGACTTTTTTTGAATAGTTTATTCTAGCCAGACACTAACATCGTTGAAAGTGAGTTCATATCATTTTTCACATTCAAATTATAAGGCACTTCCGGTTTTGACCGGAAGGAAAGGTCACGTGATTTCACGCACAGGAGATAAAATGAAGATCCTGGATTATTCGATTAAATGCCACAAAATTCAAGTTTCGGTCTTTTGCGGTTGATGTTTTATTGATTTTCCAAGATTAAATCAATTGCACCTTTAAGATAAGGTCACGTGGGCCTGATGACGTCTTCCTCGTGGTGTCTGTCGGCGAGACTGGAGTTCACTATTGGGTCTTCACCTGGGTCGAGTTTATGGAAATACGACTTTGTTTTTCCGTTAAAAGTGCTTTGAATTGTGCAAGCAACGTTTACAAAGTCTACGGGGTTGGATTCTGCGTAGCCGAAAGCGTGTTTACCTACCTGTCGTACGCGGCGCCCTTCCTCATGGGCAACTTGATGACGTCATCCTGTTTCACAGGTTGGCGGCTAGTGTCATCTTGGGTGAGCGTAAATGTGCTTGCACGAACGATGTCAGTGGTGATACATTCGCTCAATACATAATGCACTATCGGTGTATACGTACATGTACTAGCATGTATATTATACGTGTGGCACGCACACGTAAGGGGTCAATGCTTTTTGCACCTAGGCCAAAACGATTACATTTCAAGGGTGCCGCAGGGTATGTTCAAGTTCGTTTTTTGCCCCAAAACACAGGGAAGTTCGAGAACTACTTTTACATTAACCTTTAGAGCAAAAATCAAGATTGTATCTGTCAAGTTTAATTTTTTAGGAATTTTCAAAGGAAAAAGAGTCTTTTCATTCTAACTTCCGGTCTGGTGACGTCATAATTTTTTCTTCCCGTCAACTTGTTCCTAGCATGAAGCTGATTAAATACACCGGTTATAAAGTTATTTCAGCAAACTTCGCCACACACATCAACAGATTATTCATTTTAACCATTATTCAAACTGCCGCTAGAGGGCGCTATAACATGTTATGACGTCACCACATTTTTTTTGAAAAATACATTGTAGCCAGACACTAACATCGTTGAAAGTAAGTTCATATCATTTTTCACTTTCAAATTATGAGGCACTTCCGGTTTAGACCGGAAGGAAGGGTCACGTGATTTCACGCACGCGAGATAAAATCAAGATCCTGGATTATTCTATCTATTGCCACAAAAATTAAGTTTCGGTCTTTTGCGGTTGATTTGTTATTGATTTTCAAAGATTAAATCAATTACACCTTTAAGATGACGTCACGTGACCCCTGATGACGTCACCATGACGTATTTCTGCGAGACACGAGTTTACTATAGGGTCTTCACTTGGGTTAAGTTTTGTTTGGATACGACTTTGTTTTCTATTAAAAGTACTTGTGCAAAAAAACGTGTACAAAGTCTATGGGGTTTAGGTTACTAAAAGAAAAAAGAACTAGAACTACGTCTGTTCGAGGAACAGAACATAGGGCTTTTTCGCATTCGCAATTTTGTTTTATTAAATATTTCAAAAATTGAACTTTTAAACCATCAAAACAATTTAAAATCATTGAAAACTAATTTAAGTTAATTTAAACAGAGTAAAATGAATTAAAACTGATTAAAACGATGACGTCACACGTTTGTGAACTTTTTGTGCAACTATCTATCACCTAACAACACAAAATGAGGTGTTATGTTAACACGATCCGTTTCTGAGATATGCCTTCAACGTCTAAAAACGTAATAATTCAAATATAATCGTAATATGGTGTAACATTTGTCAACCATGCCGCTAGAGGGCGCTATAACATTTTAAGAAGTCACCGTCAACTTGTTCGTTACTTACAACCTAGCCAGCGCCTAACATCGTTGAAAGTAAGTTAGCATCGTTTTCTACTTTTAAATTATAAGGCACTTCCGGTTTGGACCGGAAGGAAGTGTCAGGTCTTTTTGCATGTAATACAAATTATGAAGACCATGGATTAATCTATCAATTTCCTTAAAAATCTAAATCAGATCTCTTACAGTTGATTTTATATTGATTTTCAAAGATTAAATTTAGAAATATTTGGTTGCTTGTAATCTGACACTTGATGACGTCATTGTGACGTAATTAACAGAAACTCGAGATCAGTCTTAACTTTGCTATTTGAAGCAAAAATCTGGATATATCTATAGCGGTTGATTTTTAAGCGACTTTTTACAGTTTACAGGATTTGTTATTGTAACTTCCGGTTTGGTGACGTCATAAATATTTCTCCTTCCCAATATGGTCTAAGCATGAAGCTGATTATATACACCAGTTATAAAGTTATTTCAGCAAACTTCGCAACACACATCAACAGATTAATCATTTTAACCATTTTCAACCTGCCGCTAGAGGGCGCTATAACATGTTATGACGTCGCCGGAATTTTTTTGAATAGTTTATTCTAGCCAGACAATAACATCGTTAAAAGTAAGTTCATATCATTTTTCACTTTCAAATTATAAGGCACTTCCGGTTTTGACCGGAAGGAAGGGTCACGTGATTTCACGCACACGAGATAAAATGAAGATCCTGGATTATTCTATTAATTGCCACAAAATTCAAGTTTCGGTCAATTGCGGTTGATGTTTTATTGATTTTCAAAGATAAAATCAATTGAACCTTTAAGATGACGTCACGTGACTCCTGATGACGTCATCATGACGTCTGTCTGCGAGACACCAGTTCACTATTGGGTCTTCACCTGGGTCAAGTTTATGGGAATACGACTTTGTTTTTCCGTTAAAAGTGCTTTGAATTGTGCAAGCAACGTTTACAAAGTCTACGGGGTTGGATTCTGCGTAGCCGAAAGCGTGTTTACCTACCTGTCGTACGCGGCGCCCTTCCCCATGGGCAATTTGATGACGTCATCCTGTTTCACAGGTTGGCGGCTAGTGTCCTCTTGGGTGAGCGTACATGTGCTTGCACGAACGATGTCAGTGGTGATACATTCGCTCAATACATAATATACACTATCAGTGTATACGTACATGTACTAGCATGTATATTATACGTGTGCCATGCACACGTAAGGGGTCAATGCTTTTTGCACCTAGGCCAAAACGATTACATTTCAAGGGTGCCGCAGGGTATGTTCAAGTTCGTGTTTTGCCCCAAAACACAGGGAAGTTCGAGAACTACTTTTACATTAACCTTTAGAGCAAAAATCAAGATTGTATCTGTCAGGTTTAATTTTTTAGGAATTTTCAAAGGAAAAGGAGTCTTTTCATTCTAACTTCCGGTCTGGTGACGTCATAATTTTTTCTTCCCGTCAACTTGTTCCTAGCACGAAGCTGATTAAATACACCGGTTATAAAGTGATTTCAGCAAACTTCGCCACACACATCAACAGATTATTCATTTTAACAATTTTTCAAACTGCCGCTAGAGGGCGCTATAACATGTTATGACGTCACCAATATTTTTTTGGAAAAATACATTGTAGCCAGACACTAACATCGTCGAAAGTAAGTTCATATCATTTTTCACTTTCAAATTATGAGGCACTTCCGGTTTAGACCGGAAGGAAGGGTCACGTGATTTCACGCACGCGAGATAAAATCAAGATCCTGGATTATTCTATCTATTGCCACAAAAATTAAGTTTCGGTCTTTTGCGGTTGATTTGTTATTGAATTTCAAAGATTAAATCAATTACACCTTTAATATGACGTCACGTGACCCCTGATGACCTCACCGTGACGTATGTCGGCTAGGCACGAGCTTACTATGGGGTCTTCACTTGGGTTAAGTTTTATGGAAATACGACTTTGTTCTCTGGTAAAAGTACTTGTGCAAAAAAACGTGTACAAAGTCTATGGAGTTTAGGTTACTAAAAGAAAAAAAAGAAAGAAAAAAAAAAATCAGAACAAAAACAAAGGCTTTTTCGCAAAATTGCGAAAAAGCCCAAAAAAAAAAAGAAAAAAAAAAAATCAGAACAAAAACAAAGGCTTTTTCGCAAAATTGCGAAAAAGCCAAAAAAAAAATCAGAACAAAAACAAAGGCTTTTTCGCAAAATTGCGAAAAAGCCAAAAATCAGAACAAAAACAAAGGCTTTTTCGCAAAATTGCGAAAAAGCCAAAAAAAAAATCAGAACAAAAACAAAGGCTTTTTCGCAAAATTGCGAAAAAGCCAAAAAAAGAAGAAGAAGAAAAAAAAAAAAAATCAGAACAAAAACAAAGGCTTTTTCGCAAAATTGCGAAAAAGCCAAAAAAGAAAAAAAAAAATCAGAACAAAAACAAAGGCTTTTTCGCAAAATTGCGAAAAAGCCAACAATGGGAACAAAAGATCCTCGAAGCACGGTTTCTTTGTCCTCGATCGGCAAGATAAGCGTAAAGCAATGGGGTTAGGTTTCAGTAAAGGAATAAAGGAAAACACAATAGGGAATCCTCGGTCGTCATTGCAAATCACGAACTACAGTGCACGTATAGCCACACACGCATGGATGCTCGTACGTTAACAGAGGTGTTTGAATGAAATCAGAACCTCAAGTTGCTAAGGTTCGCAGTCGGTGAAGCCCCTTTACGTTCCCAGTATTTGCTTTTCTTTTTTCAAGGTAGCCCCGACCCAACCTTTAAAAAAAATGGAGTAAGCACTGCAATTCTGAAGCATTTTACTTCTTTTAATTTATACCAAATGGAGCAAATGCTAATATTCTACCTTAATTTTTTATTCATACAGATGCTATGCTTAAAAATTGGCAATTGAAGCAAAATATTATATTTTGTATTCATTCATTGACTCTAGCTGGGTTTGAACCTTGGACCTCCAGTTAAGCCGCACTGAGCTTTAAAGTATATCTAAATGTAATTAACCAGTTCGCACCGGATGACGTATATAAACGCAAATTTTTCCAAAATTCAAAACGGATGACGCATAAACACGCCAAGTTCAAGTTCGGAAATGTATGTCAGCAGCGAACAAGGCCGGAAATGCGTGGGTGTGCTTCCCGGCACTATCAGCCTGAACCCGCTTCGGATCGAGTTTCGTTAAAAATGATCCCGCCCCTCGGCTCGGCGATGTTAAAATAATCCCGGCGCGAACTGGTTAAAAATTAATATTGAAAACATATACATTGTATATTGTTTAAATACTTTTGAAACAACATTGAATGGGTAAATATGTTTATTCAGTAAGGATATGTATAAATACCAGTAGTAGTATGGCAAACAACACTTAAAGGTAGGATACACCATTGGTAGTTGCTTAAAGTATCATGAATGGGTGGATTTGGGGGTTGTATATTATAGTAAATATCGTTTAACTTACCCGTTCGAAGTTTTACAGTCATGGATACCGAGAAAAGCAAGAAAAACGACATTTTTTTTCAATCAACGCCGGTAAGTTATTGTTATGTTGCTCTTGGGTATTTTCGCAATCGCCAGGCGGCGATTGTGCATTTGTTTTTATAACATTATTTTTCGAAACAATTACACGATTTCTACTGCAATCATTTTGCTGGATGCCTGGAATCATTATTTTCCTTTAAATAAGTGAGATATTTAATAATAATTCGGTAGTAAATTGTTTAGATATCAGCAAATGGTGTATACTACCTTTAAAATAGCTCTGATTAAAGTAATAATATTGATTTAAAGGGAATATACAATATTTGCAAAAACAAAAAAATAAATGACCACATTTTCACAATATTTTTCAACAATTATCGAGTATTGAAACAACTTCACAACTGCGTTTTAACAATTTGTGGATAGTACATTGTACAACTAATTAACTGCATTAAATCGTATTGAAACAAAATCTAGAATTAAAGACCAAATGTATTTCAGCTTTTGCGACAAATATCGAATGTGGAATAAAAAACACACGCAACTTAAAACAAGTTCTATACAAATATTACTAAGGGAATAAATGTGTGTTCGAGAGGTTTTAATCCGGTTGGAGTCTGGGTGCTGATAATTACCCGAGCCGAAGGCGAGGCTAATAATCAGCACCCAGACTCCAAGCGGTTTTAAACAGAGTGATTAATACCGACCGAACACACATTTATTCCCATTCATAAATACCTTTTTGCAAAATTCAGCCAAAAAAGCCCCCCAAATCCCGGAAAATTGTCGAAAGTAAATTTCGGTGTTTCGCCATTCTGTGTGTGTCAAATGACATGTTTCCCTATCTGTCGCTCTACACAATACATGCAATAAAGCGTATTTACTAGGAACCAGACTATTACTGCCATTGGAAACCTCGTTCGCAGGGTGTCGGGCTGTACGCGCCCAACACTAGTCGCTCTTACTATTGGAGACGAGGTACGGTTGGAAATAAAGTGAGCCCTCCGGACGGGTATAATGCGACATCGCGTTGTTGCCATCTGGTTTTAAACACTTCCAGCCATGTCTTTATCGTCCGTTTAATACCGGCCACGTGACGGGCTCTCGACCAATAGCAATGCCTAAACTGTTCCAGATATTTATGAATTTTGATTAATTGTTTTTCATGCAGTTTTTCCGTTTGTAAGGTGTTTTGAAACTTTAATGTAAGACGCTTAACAAATATTAATTATTATGACATTGAATATTATTCCTTTTTAATACGATACGACGTTTAAGCAATTACTAATTATTTATTCGGGGTAAAGGAGGAAGCCAATGAATGAGGTGTAGTGATGGGTGGATTCACTAAACGCCCTACCGTACATGGTAAGCCCCACCGTGTCTCCTCGCTGCAGAACCAGCACCGCGCTCCCAGACGCCTGCGCATGGTTACTTCGACCAGAGCTAATGCCAGAGACAACATTGTCGTTGTTCTTCCGGATATGAACGTACAGGCCGATGCTGGAAGGATACTTGTCCACAGAAAACGTAAACACGTAGGTGCCCGGCACAGTACATGTGAACGTGCCGGTCCCGAGATCAAAGCTGGTACCCGGCAGAAGCGTCTCGGCCTGCTGGAAGGGCAAACGGGTGTCGTGACTCGTAGAGGTATCAGAGGCGCTCGTCCTTACCACGGTGAATGCTACTCGCTGGTGGGAGTTGTATGGCTCACCCTTCTGACCTTTGACACCAGTCTGACCAGGACTTCCGACTACACCCGGCAGACCTCTTAGACCTATATTGCCTCGCTGGCCTATCCCATCGTCACCTTTAGGCCCAGCGTTCCCAATTGCTCCCCGCTCACCCATTGGACCGATCGGCCCGATATCACCATTTTGACCTGGCTGACCTGCGTCGCCCTTTGACCCCGGTTGGCCGTAGGGTCCCATCGGTCCGACCTGCCCGTGTAAACCTGGTATACCATTTGTGGCAGCAGGTCCCTGGCAGCACATCGGACACGCCTGAGACGCAGGACCATCACCGTCCAAAGCAACCGGCCCAGTGACGGAAGCTCGGAGCTTCACAGAGTTACCCAGAAGGAGGGCGATTGAAAGAACGGTTGCCACCAATATCTTCATTCTGTATAAAATACCAAAAGTAAACATTATCAATCACAAAAGTATATAATTTGCTTCAACAGAAAAAGAAGCAACAAAAAAGATAATAACTAGAAATGTGTTTGTGGACAAACACACACGTTTCAAGTGTCTAAAATTACTTTCAATATGTGTGTGGTGGTCTAATTGTGTGCCAAGTCTGAAGTCGATCGGATTTACCCAAGTGCCATAGATATATTGCTAAAAAAAATTGTACAAATCATATTGGGGAAAACCTGCACCTTTAATGTGACGTCACATGACCCACAATGACGTCATCGTGACGATTTTCCCCTGGGCCCTCCTGGGGATGGTGATCGAGATGTGTGCTAAGTCTCAAATCGATCAAATGTACGCCTCAAAGGGCCGTATGCATAAAAAGTAACAATTGCTTGTGCTAGCCTTTTACTTGAATCCGTATGCATAAACATAAGCAATTGGTTGCAAGCAAATGCTTTTGCTAGCAAGCACAAGCAATTGCTTGATGTCCGCAAGCAATTGCTTAAAGATCAAGCAATTGCTTAAAAACGTATGCATAAAACGAACCTTTTGCTTGTTCTTATAAGCAATTGCTTACGTTTTTTCAAGCTCCGTCAAAGCAGCTTGAGCTCTTGCTTAATCGGGACGTTCGCGGTTAAGCATCATGTTTATGCTCGTTCGAGAAAGACCAAAGTTGTACAGGAGTAGAATAAATCGAGAAGAAATTGCTCCCGAGACCTATCGGAAACTATTCCGTTTCGACAAAGAGAACGTTGAGTGGTTAGCACACAGGTTCATACCTGAACATGATAAAAAACGGGGAGGATGTCTGACAACGGTGGAGAGCATGGAGGTCACGCTCCACTACTTGGCGGATCCGGGTTACCAAACAACAGTGGGGGAAGTGATGGGGATCAGCCAGACCACTGTTTCTCGACATGTGGCTAAAAACATTGACCTCATCGCAGCGCAGCACCCTACCTGGATCAAGTTTCCCACTTCAAACGCAGACGTGACACATGCAAAGGAACGATGGGCTGAAAAACTGGGGTTTCCTTTCACTATCGGGGCGATTGACTGCACCCATGTGCGGATTGACAAACCGCGCGGCCAGTTCGGAGATGAGTTCATCAACCGCAAAAACTACCCTTCCTTTAACGTCCAGGCAACATGCGATGAGAACTATATCTTCACTAGTGTTGACGTTGGCTGGCCCGGATCGGTTCACGACTCCCGGATTTTTCAAACGTCGGACCTGCGCGATGTCGTTTCAAGAAATGTTCGCGGCTGCCTTCTGGGGGACTCTGGATATGGGATATCACCATACATGATGACGCCCTTCGCTGATCCAGACACGCCGGTCAAGAGGTCTTTTAACAGGGCTCACACAAGAAACCGTGTCGTCATCGAGCATGCTTTTGGGCAACTCAAACGGCGATTCCCGATCCTCAGGTATGGGGTTCGCCTGAAGCTCGAGAATATCCCCAAGTGCATCGTAGCATGTTTTGTGCTTCACAACGTGTCACGCTTCCTCCATGACCCGGACGACGACTTGCGTGGTGATGACGAGGATGAAGAAATCGCTGGCGACAATGGCAACCATGGTGGAGTTGTAGAACAAGGACCTCGGATACTGCGGCAGCGAGGTCAACAAAAGCGTGATGAAATCGCCAACCATATCCACGAGAGACGCGACCAATGAATAACAGTCGTAAATAAACTGGAACTACTGGCGAAATAAAGACAAGAAAACAATTTTTTTTTCTTCAACTTGCAGATTAACGTTTATTTTTATTTCAACCTGTCTTCGCAGAGTATATTTGCTATGTTTATAGTAAAATAATAAAATCGCTTACGATTGATAACTACAGATGAACTAAAGAAAAACATTTTTAAACGATAAATAACTAATAGCTACTCTTTCTATATTCTTGTTCGGCTTTGCTTTCTTGCAAGTTACGCATACGTCTTGGCTTCGTTATTCAGCATGTTCAATGGGCTGCTGGCTCTGCTCGAGACGTCTTATTTTCATTCGGGTGTACTTGAGCTGGTCGAGGAGAACCAGCCTTTGTTCTCCCATGAATGATGTTCGCACCGGCGTGACGTCGCTATTTTTGAGATCGTAAGCAATTGCTTGCTGGAGGCAAGCAAAAGGTTTGAGCACAAGCAAAATGTTATGCATACGGATTTAAGCAATTGCTTGAGCTTGATCTTTTGCTTGACAAGCAATTGCTTGTGCTTGAAGCAATTGCTTGCAAGCAATTGCTACTTTTTATGCATACGGCCCAATGACGGTGTGTCAAGTCCTAAACTGAATCGCATGACTTAACGGTAGATCAAGCCCAGGTACCGGCGGACAACAACGGATCACGGGCGGTTGGTTATGATAGCCAAGCGGCCGCAAATAATGCAAGATGGCGGAGATGCGGCTTTTCATCGTAAACAACCATGGATTAAAAAAATTGGTAACTTCCACAATAACAATGGCATAGACATCATGATGGGATCTGATCAATATCTTGGAAATCTTTTATTCTAGAAATAATTAAATTTGTGTTTTGTGATACAAAAACTTCTTCAATGAGAAAAAAGCAATTTAATGCACAGATGCCTATTTTGAGTATGTACACACAAACAATCCAGCAGGGAGGGAATACTCAGTACGGGTACACTGATTCGTAGCGTGCAAAGGATTAAGATGACCGTTCATTTGTTCCACGGCGCGACCCACGATGACGTCATCATGACGAATTTTCTCTTGGCCCTCCTGGGGTTGATAGTCGAGGTGTTGGCTAAGTCGATCGGATTTACTAAATTGTCAAATTCAATAGTCTGAAGAAAAATGTGTACAAAACCTATGGGGAAGAATTACACCTTAACCTGACGTCACGTGACCATAAATGACGTAATCGTGACAATATTTTTCTAGGACCATCTGTGGGTGGTGGTGGTGGTCGTCGATCGGATTTACCAAAGTGCCAAAGTGTATGGTTCGAACAAAAGTGTACAAACTCTATGGGAAGGATTACATGAAGTGCCGACACAGCTAAAAATAAAAAACAACTTTAACGAAAACAAAAGCTGTTTCGGTAAAACTCCAAAACAGCTAAAAAACCAGAACAATTTCTTTTTTAACGATTACAAGAGCTGTTTTAGTGAAACTCGGAAACAGCTAAAAAAAAATTATTAATAACAATAGCTGTTTCGGCTTAAATACCGAAACAGCTAACTAGAACTACGTCTGTTCGAGGAACAGAACATAGGCCTTTTTGCATTTGTAGTTTTTTTTATTTCGTTTTTCAGAAATTGAACTACAAAATAATGTTTTATCTTAAAAAAAACCATTCAAAAGGAATTTAACCAATTGTAAACACATTAAAAGTGATCAAAACAAATTTAGGTTATTCAAAGAGATTGACGCCAATCACGTCAAAATTGATGTCAAAACGATGACGTCACACATTTGTAAACATTGGGTGCAACTACCTAACAAACCTAATACAAAATAATTTGTATTTGAGCATGTTCCGTTGCTGAGATATGACTTAAATGTCCCAAAACGTAATAATTCATATAACATTGTATGATGGCGTCATCATGGCGTCATCATGGCGTCACCTTAATTTGTATATATAACACACCGCGGCAAACCTACTTACATGACTTACTAAGTTTGAACCAAATCGGGCTGACAGTTCTACAGGTATTGGCCCTTCAAATTTGCACATTGAAGATGACGTCATGTGACCTCTGATGACGACACATGTTCTCTGTGGGTTATTTAGATGTGTTAAGTTTTGTGTGAACATGACTTTGTTTTGTGCCAAGTACTTCTTGTACTTTAAAACAAAAGCACATTTTCGCCAGACACTAACAACATCGTTGAAAGTATAAGTTCATATCATTTTTCACTTTCAAATTATAAAGCACTTCCGGTTTGGACCGGAAGGAAGTGTCACGTGACTTCACGCACGGGAAATAAAATGTAATCCTAGATTATTCTGTCAATTTCCACAAACATCAAGTTCCAGCTTTTGCGGTTGATTTTATATTGATTTTCAAAGATTAAATCTATTCCACCTTTAAGAAGACATCACGTGACCCTGATGACGTCTTCATGATGACGTCTGTCGGTGAGACTGCAGTTCACTACAGGGTCTTCATTTGGGTCAAGTTTTATGGGAATACGACTTTGTTTTCGGTTAAAAGTGCTTGGAATTGTGCAAACAACGTTTACAAAGTCTATGGGATTGGATTCTGCATAGCCGAAAGCGTGTTTACCTATCTGTCGTACGCGGCGCCCTTCCCCATGGGCAATTTGATGACGTCATCCTGTTTCACAGATTGGCGGCTAGTGTCCTTTCTGGTGAGCGTGCATGTACAAGTACGATGTAAGCAGTGATACATTTGCTCAATACATCTACACTATTAGTCTTGGTGCAAGACGTTGTTGTTCATTATCAAACAATAGAGGGGGCTGTTGGGAAACTTCCAGATAACCACCACACACATCGGCTCAGAACAACGTCTTGGTGATTTCGTCTCGTCTCACGTGACATAACCAAATGTGACCTCAATTGCATATTCAACAAAGGTCATATTGACAATACGCAAGCGCACAAGTACATTGTACATTGTACATGTATTGCTATGTATGCACACCATCAATGGTCATAGTCAAAGTCGTGTGGGTACAAGACTCGTCACGTGTTCTGCTCCCGGAATTTTCCGGGCAGATTGAACGAGTTGGCCAAGACGTTCTTCTTGACAGATTCGCGGCTTCCAGAATACGCCCTCTATCGGTGGAATAGTCGCGACGCGTATTGTGTTGTTGAGTGCAGAGGCCCTCCGTTTTTATGGTTTTGCTAACTCAACAAGAACGTCTTGCACCAAGACTAGTACACAGTCAGTGTGGTTGTACATGTACATGTACATTGATGTATATTGCATGTGTACGTGTGCCATGCACACATAAGTGTTCAATGCTTTATGCACCTAGGCCAAAACGATTAAATTTCAAGCGTGCCGCAGGGTATGTCCAAGTTCGTTTTTTGCACACAAAAAAAGGGAAGTTCGAAAACTACTTTTACATTAATCTTTAGACTAGAGCAAAAATTAAGATTATATCTGTCAGGTTTAATTGTTTAGGAATTTTCGAAGGAAAATAAGTCGTTTCCTTCTAACTTTCGGTCTGGTGACGTCAATATTTGTTTCTCTCCGTCAACTTGTTCCTAGCATGAAGCTGATTAAATACACCGGTTATAAAGTGATTTCAGCAATCTTCGCCACACACATCAACAGATTATTCATTTTAACATATTGTCAACCTGCCGCTAGAGGGCGCTATAACATGTTATGACGTCGCCGGTATTTTGTTGTTAAAGTACATTTTAGCCGGACACTAACATCGTTGAAAGTAAGTTCATATCATTTTTCACTTTTAAATGATAAGGCACTTCCGGTTTGGACCGGAAGAAAAGGTCACGTGATTTCACGCAAACGAGATAAAATGTAGATCCTGGATTATTTTATCTATTGCCAAACAAAAAATCAAGTTTTGTTTTTTTGCGGTTGATTTTGTATTGAATTTCAAAGATTACATCAATTCCACCTTCAAGATGACGTCACGTGACCCCCTGATGACGTCACCACGACGTATGTCTGCGAGACACGAGTTCATTATAGGGTCATTCCATGTCAGACCAACGCACTTTTTAACCCGAGGTCTTCCGATTTTGATAACAATTGCTGTGCTTGTAGGTCCTGATGAGCAATGAATGCATACCAATTTTTAGCCCGATCCGACCTACCATGTGGTCAGGGCAGAAACCACAAAAATGACATTTTTAGAGTAAAATACCACCCTTTGGGGACAAATATGTCAAAACCATGTTAATTTTCATCGAATATATGCAAATTTGGTATTAAAATAATGAGAATTGCATGCTCAAATAAATTCTTTTGCCAAAAATAATTTTTGTAAAAAGAAGGTCACCGTGACTTTTCATATGTTACCATGACCTTTGACCCAATGTTTGTAACAATGTATCATTCCGAAAATCAACGAAATGAAAATGACTTGATAGAGCATGTCTTCCTCTATCAGAATCCACTAAGAAACAATTTTAAAATTTATAACTTTATGACTATTTTTGTACTGTTGGTAGGTTACAAATTAGTCAATTTATAGACTTTACATTAGAAATCCACGAACACAACTTACTGTTTTGTTTCAATTGTTACTAAAATTATTCTTGGTTGAGAAATTTCTCATGTTGAGGGCTGATGTGGTCTAACCAGACTCATACTTTAAATTATTAGCACCAAGGATTTGGCTTGGGGGGGGGGAACCAAAATCTGTTTAATTTTCTTTAGAAGATTGCAAAAGAAAATTACCAAAACATCAAACAAACAAATTGACACTCTTGGAGGGGGTGGGCTCAAGCCCGCCGAATCCCCTCTCCCCTCCCCTTCCCAATTCCCCCTTGGCTGCGCCACTGATAATTAGTTATTCCACGAGCGCCTGTGGAATACAAATTACTAAAATGCTGCTGTGACCCATATGCCACCCGACGCACTACAATATTCTGTGTTCCACGAGCGAAAGTGGGATAACGAATTTATGTTGAATGCGTATGTGGTGAGAATGTACGTGCATAGTGTGCATGCAGCAGAAAATAAAAAGCACACAATACAGCTGTGCAATATTAAATAAATATCACACTGTTGTTGCTATGGATAGACTAATCAGAATATACATGTACGATTCAAGTTTGCTTGAAACAAATAGTCAATATCGCAATCAAAGTTACCTTACTCATTCATCAATGCGCTTTTTGAAATTCAATGACTCTCACAGACTTGGCATTTTGTTCCTTTGAAATGAATTTCAACTGGATGTGAGTCCACTGAACTGGGTGCGGGTAGAAAGCATGGAACTGTTGTGTACCCTGAACAGTCACTCAATCCATTACACGGTGGCGAAGAAATGCCACTCAGCATCCGATGAAAAGTCATCCTTGTGACAGGTCAAGTTTACACAAAAAATTATGTTATTTTATTGTGCAGAAGATCCATCTGTGAAGTAGAATACTTTGTGTACCTGCATTGTCTGTGCAAGGTAGTTGTGTAGCCTTCGTTGGAAACAGTAAACTGCGACAGTGTCATGGGTGAGGCTGTTAGAGATTACAACAAAGTTGAGATGGAGAGCCGGCTACCTTTTTTAAGTAGATCACAAACGGATGCAGTGTTGCTTGGTCATTTGTCCAGTGAAACCCCCGTGATGAATCTTTAACAACAAATGCACAATTGTCTGAGAAATCCCCAAGAACAATGATTTCACCATGCTGCAACTCTGACTTCAGGTGATTCAGAAACTGTACCTGCTGGTCGGCTATAAATTCATGCCGTTTCAGCTGAAGAAGCTTCTCTGAAAACCGATCACAGAATGAATCAACCTCTGCTGCTATGGTTTCTAATATTGATCGGTATGTTGATATACACTGCTTGTAACATATTTCTATCTTGTAACATCTTCAATCTCCTTCATGATTTTGCTGCTTCAGTTTAGCAACCTGGGGACATAACAATTTCCCAGGAAACAGTCCGTAGTGCTAGGATTACAAAGTGATTTCAGCAAGCTGGTTTTTGAAGGATCCCAAAAATGAGGATTGTCAACGGCATGGATGATCATCAGCTTTACATTTTGATGATTGGTACAGACACACATAGAATGTGTACCAGTCTTCTAGCTAGTCAAGGTTGTCAATTTGTTTGTTTGATTTTTGGGTCAGCCCTCAACATGAGAAATTCCCCAACCAAGAATAATTTTAGTAACAATTAAAACAGAACAGTAAATTGTATTAGTGGTTTTCTAATGTAAAGTCTAAAAATTGACTAATTTGTAACCTACCAACAGTACAAAAATAGACATAAAGTTGTAAATTTTAAAAGAGTCCAATTGTTTCTTAGTGGATTCTGATAGAGGAAGACAAGCTCTGTCAAGTAATTTTCATTTCGTTGATTTTCGGAATGATACATTATTACAACAATTGGGTCAAAGGTCATGGTAACATATGAAAAGTCACGGTGACCTACTTTTCACAAAATTCATTTTTGACAAAAGAATTTATTTGAGCATGCAATTCTCATTATTTTAATACCAAATTTGCATGTATTTGATAACAATTAACATGGTTATGACATATTTGTACCAAAAGGGTGGTATTTTACTTTACAAATGTCAGATTTGTGTGGTTTCTGCCCTGACCACATGGTAGGTCGGATCGGGCTAAAAATTGGTGTGCATTTATTGCTCATTAGGACCTACAAGCACAGCAATTGTTATCAAAATCGGAAGACCTATGATAAAAAAGTGCGTTGGTCTGACATGGAATGACCCTATAGGGTCTTCACCCGGGTTAAGTTTTATGCAAATACGACTGTGTTTTCTATTAAAAGTGACGGGCAGAATAAACGTGTACACAGTTTATGGGGTTCAGGTTACTAAAAGATAAAGTAAAGAACAAAAATCAGAACAAAAATAAAGGCTTTTTCGCTTCAAGCGAAAAAGCCAATAAAACATTTTTAACGATTACAAGAGCTGTTTCGGTTAAACATCCAAAACAGCTAATAATACTTGATTTAGAATGGAATTCATTGCTAACTATTTTTGAAATTGAGATTTGAGCTAGGCGATGTTCGGGGACGAAAGTAAAGTGTCGTTATAAGAATGTGTGATACAAGTGTTAAAATAACTGGGGAAGATATAATATCCTGAATAAAAAACTCTGTAAATACGGTAATATTTCAGAATTTGTCTCGCTGATTGTTCAGCTATAGCTCCTCACCAGATACGTCATTGGTTTTGAGGCAATGTTAAAAAATACAACGTTATTTGTTTGTTTTTTGTGTTTAATACAGTAAGGCCTACCTTGAAGTAGTGTTCTTAGTCAGAGCTCAACCGAAGTAGAAATCTTAGTGACTGAAGTTGAATATCACCTGAAAATAATACAAAGAAAACAAATACCTTTGATCAGAACACTTTAAGTCACTTGTTTGTTTGTAACAAAGAGGGTGACAACATTGGGGGAAACAAGACGAGTCCGTGGATGCAAAGAAAGAATACAGTACGTTCGACTTTTGCTCCTACCATTTTAAATAAGACTTAAGAGTTTGCGTGGTGGAAAAATCAACAGGATTAAAGGTTTGCGGTAACATTATGGGTTATGGATGATGCTGAGTTCAGTGGACCATTGAGGTGGGCGATTCTGGAATAGGATACGCGGCAGGATGGTGGAACATCTTGGACATCAAGATCAGTACCAAGGGTATACATGTATAGGGGACCCTAAGTACGTGAACAGCCTGTTATAACCGTATAAGTGGACAGTGGAGCAGAGAGTCAAAGTATAATCTGGCACAACTTACTCTATTCACGAGTTTTGTTTAACAAATAATTGTGTAAAAACCACACAGGTCTATCTCTGGCTCTCCGGCCGAAGGCGAAGATGAGTTGCGGTCGTTGTGAGGAATAAAGCGCGCACTCCTGCCTTAAAAACTTGCCAGTGATTTCCTAATCAGTGACTGAGGAACTTTGCCCGGTTTGTGATTAGCCCCTAGTGCGCTGTCAATCACACACCACTGACTCGTTTAATACTCATGACGGGAGTTATGTTAATGTGACTTTCAGTCACCGACACTGTGAAATGAACACATCTTATTGGTGGACGTTTTATAGATGTCGATGACACGTTCAAACACGTGGCCCTTAGTGCGCTGTCAATCACGCACCACTGACTTGTTTACTATTCATAAGACCGAAGTTATGTTGATGTACTTGCAGTCACCGAAGCTGTGAAATGAACACATCTTATTGGTGGACGTATATACGTTGATGACACGTTCAAACTCGTGATTTGTGATTGACACTCACAGCTGACCAATAAAAGGAAGACGGATGAGATTCGAAGGTTTGCATGGCGAAAAGGCAATAAAGAAACTTAGACCACGTGTACCTGTAGCGGTTCGCGATTTTTTTCTTTGACAGCTAGGTAATGCGTAGTCTTGTTTGCAAGACGATCTTTGCGATGCGGGCACCCTGTAACGTACGCTGTAATTCACGCGCGCAATGACCTTCGCTAATGGCCCTGTCACACCAGAACATTTTAGGCCAACGCGTGAGTAACGTGTTGTAATTTTGGCAACACACTGGCAAACTCTGACCAACGCTAGGCCAGCGTTAGCAACACGCTGAGCGCGTTACTCATGCGCTGGGACATGCTGTCACACGCTGAGGAAAACATATTTTTTTCAACATACATACAATTTACAGCGTTTGCCAGCGTGTGACTGCACACGCAGGCGGAGCGTTGGAGGTTTGTTACTCACGCGTCGAACACGCTAGACGATCGTTTTCAACCCGCTACTCACACGCCGGCGTACTCCGGCGTACTCCGGCGTACTCCGGCGTACTCCGGCGTACTCCGGCGTACTCCGGCGTACTCCGGCGTACTCCGGCGTACTCCGGCGTACTCCGGCGTACTCCGGCGTACTCCGGCGTACTCCGGCGTACTCCGGCGTACTCCGGCGTACTCCGGCGTACTCCGGCGTACTCCGGCGTACTCCGGCGTACTCCGGCGTACTCCGGCGTACTCCGGCGTACTCCGGCGTACTCCGGCGTACTCCGGCGTACTCCGGCGTACTCCGGCGTACTCCGGCGTACTCCGGCGTACTCCGGCGTACTCCGGCGTACTCCGGCGTACTCCGGCGTACTCGGGCGTACTCGGGCGTACTCGGGCGTACTCGGGCGTACTCGGGCGTACTCGGGCGTACTCGGGCGTACTCGGGCGTACTCGGGCGTACTCGGGCGTACTCGGGCGTACTCGGGCGTACTCGGGCGACACGCTGGCGACACGCTGGCGGCACGCTGGCGGCACGCTGGCGGCACGCTGGTTATGGCCCTGTCACCCCAGAACGTTTTAGGCCAATGCATGAGTAGCGCGTTAAAAATAGTTGATACGCTGGCAATCGCTTAACTTTCACATAAAAAGTCAAGTGGAACCGTGATTTCAGCGTGTCCATACAGGTTGATAACGGGTTCATAGCGTATGCCAGCGCGTGAGTATCGTGTGAGGAACGCGCTCAGCATGTGAGGAACGTATCGCTGATTTATAGTAAAAATACGACAGCGGGTCGCCAGCGTGTGAGTAGTGGGTTGGTAACGATCGTCTAGCGCGTTTGACGCGTGAGTAACGACCATCCTGCGCGCCGCCAGCGTGTGCAGTCACACGCTGGCAAACGCTGAACATTTTAGGTATGTTGAAAAATGTATTTTTGCCTCAGCGTGTTCCAGCGTGTTCCAGCGTGTGGGTAACGCGCTTAGCGTATTGCGAACGCTGGCCTAGCGTTGGTCAACGTTTACCCGCGTGTTACCCAAATTCCAACACGTTGGCCTAAAACGTTCTGGTGTGACAGGGCCATAAGACCGTCTTGTTTATCTCTTCTAATCGCTCGGAAAATTCCGAGCAGAATTGTTTCGCATTTGCATGCGCTTGTGACGTTGCGTGAAAAATCGCGTGACGTAACGTACTTGCATAATCACCGACTCACTGGTATAGTTTCTGTACGTCGCAGCGACGTGTGGACATAGTATAAAATAGGCCGTGTGAGCGCGTCGCGTGCGTTGTTGTTATAGCGTTGTTAAGTGAACAAATGTCGGACGGAGTGGACGAAGCAATCGATGTTGCAGCAAAGATGCCCTGGGCCCGGCTTCGCGGAAGCCATTGTACCGTCTGTTCGCGACCCGGCGCGGCATCAATAACTGTCAACGTTTCCCGTACGTTTGATTTTTTTTTCACTTCACTTCACATCACTTTATTTTCCACATGAACAATTGAGACAACCAGAGGGTTTGTATTAATATGTGGATGGGGATCCCTAAAAAGCAGAGCTTGTTGAGTAGAGATTCCCAGTTATACAATTGTAACGTTACTCTGTAGCGGGCCAAGCAGATTGAGGCGTGGGGTCATAAATAACCAAGAAAATGACGGCAGACAGGGCAGACTTCGGGGGCGCCTCCCAGATCTAGTTTTAATACACAAACAAATGGAATTAACATTTACAAAAGTAAGGAGCACATTAATACAAGTAGGTGGGTTATAAAATTAAAGTAACACTTACAAACTATAAGACCGGTGTAGGTACGAGGCTGGAGGAAAACACACAACAGAAAATGCCCAAACGCAAAAGTGGCTACAAAAATAACGGAATGACCAACGCCCCAATTGCGCGAACCAGTCTTATAGTCTGCAAAGTGCACTCGACCAAAGAAACAACAAATGAAATACAAAGAACTAATAAATGTAAAGCTGCATTACAAGTGGCACACATATGTAAGAATGAAAGGAATTTAAGGAACGAATAGAACATAATTGAAATGGAGCGTAAGCATGTATTACATGTAAAGCAGCATTACAAGTAACAAACATTATGTAAGAATCAAAGGAATTTAAGGAACGAATAAAAAGTGAATGAAATGGTGTGTAAAGCATGTAGCGCAGGTGGTGAACAGACGTATTTGTTACACAATTATAGAAAACAAGACAGACACACGAAACAACACATACATGCAACACCAGACATACATATGGGAATGACATAATTAAAAAAACAGTAGCCTATATCATGTAGCTGTAACCCCGTGAAATAAGAAACACTTAATTAATTTGAAAATAATTTTTCAATAGCATATTTTTGTATTTATGCTTAACAAGCGAGAGACTATATATATTTTTCAAAGGGAATGTCGACCGAGCTCCACAGCGTGGGACCCTCATGCGTCACAGTTGCTTTAGAGGTTGTAGTGCGAGCATAAGACCGGTGAAATACATGGCACCGTCTTGTAAAATAAGGGTGGATGTCATATTTTTTTGAAAACATAAAACAAACGGATTTGGGTAAACTATTAGTGTTAAGTTGATGCATGAAGGAGCCCAGCTGGAGAGAGTAAATATCGTTAACCTTTAAAACAATACAATTATAAAAAAGTGGATTACTATGTTTATAAAAGTTAGCAATGTTAATAATGTAATTTGAGAATTATATTAATATGACCATTACCACTATTGCCCCAAGCAAGTATACCATATGTTATATATGGTAGAACAAGGGTATTATACAACATCATCAAAACATCCTGGGGAAAGTACATTTTAGCTTGGATATAATACCTATGTTTCTGGAAATAGGTTAACAATATACAAGCCCAATTTTTTTAAATAATCAGTTTTTAAAATGTTCGTATTATCAATACGAATTGAAGAAAGCTGACAGTATTTCCTATTGCTGAACAACATATAATTAGTTTTGTTAATGTTAAGAGATAACTTATTTGCTTTAATCCAGGCAGATACTTTTTTCATCTCATGATTAATCGTATCAAAAAGTACATTCACATTACTGTGGCTATAAAATAAATTACTGTCATCAGCAAAAAGAATTTAAAAAAGTACATCCGAGGATTTATCAAAATCATTAATGTAAACAGAGAATAAAAGGGGACCTAAAATAGAACCTTGTGGAACTTCACAAGATATTTCAGAATAAGTAGACTGGGTTCCATGAATAGATACAAATTGCTGACGATTAGAAAAATAACTCCTGAACCACTCGAAGGCAATTCCTCTGATTCCATGATATTCCAGTTTAGATACAAGAATATCATGTGTCGAAGGCCTTGGAGAGGTCCAGGAATATACCAATTGTAGCAAAAGATGCATCTAAGCCAGTTGTTATCTTGTCAATTAATTTAATAATGGCATGTGTAGTAGAATGATGTGCCCGAAATCCATATTGGTTATCCGATATCATACAGTGTTTATCAAACAATTCAATGGTGCGTTTATAAATAACACGCTCGATAATCTTAGAAAATGAAGTAAGAACTGAAATTGGTCGATAATTACTAGCAATGGTTGGATTGCCACTTTTAAAAATTGGAGTGATTCTGGCAATCTTCATTTTCTCAGGCACAACACCAGTTGACATGAAATAGTTGATCATGGAGGCCAAAGGCCTGGAGATTTCCCGAATCACTTGTGTCAAGGTACAGCTAATTATTGCCGCAATGTACATGTACATGTACTATCGCGTACCAGTACCCATATAGCAAGGTACATAACTAACAAGCTCATTTCTAAAACACAAACTTCCTTCAGTGCGCAGGCGTCATTATGCTTTTGACCTCCCTGTTGAATTATGTATAGAGGTCACGCGCTGCGATTAGAGCAGTTAAACAAGACGATGTTATCGAAGGTCATTGCGTGTACGGTACGGGGGATCGGCCCAGTCTCCTTCTTAAATTGTGTACATATCACAATTGACCAATTGTGTGTATATCACAATTTAAGAAAATGTACATGCGCAGTAATGCTGGCAAAACGGAGGTTGGTTCTTGATGTATGATTAATTACTTGAATTAGTTAACAAGAATTGCTGTTAATGTGGCAATATGAACTTTTTTCTTATTTCTGAACCCTAACCCGACTTTGTCTTTCTTTCTGTACCCTAACCCGACTTTTCCCTATTCCTACCCTAAACTACGGAAGCTTAAAGTGACCATCCGCGTTTCCGCGTTTCTGAGATAATTTATCCTCAGAAAGACGGAATACTGGGATAAAAATATGTCTTTCCGTGATATCGTAACTCAGAAAGACGTCTTTCCTAAAAGCATATCTCAGAAAGACGTCTTCCTGTGATAATCGTATCTCAAAAAGACGCCTTTCCATGATATCGTATCTTAGAAAGACGTCTTTCCGTGATATTATATCTCGGAAAAACATATTTCCATGTTAATCGTATCTCGGAAAGACGTCTTCCCACGATATTTTATATCGGAAAGCCGTCTTTCATCATGGAAAAGGCGTCTTTCCGATATATGATTATTACGGTGGCCCACAACTGTCACGGCAAAAGCCCCGCAGCAAAAAAAAAGCACTGCGGCAAAAACCAAGTGTCACAGTGTTGCAAAAAAGACGATGACCTTATCGAGTGTAATATAACGTCACGTTAAAGGTGTAATTTTCAAGGCCTTGTATCTTCGAAAGTATCAGATTCGGTTTAAAATTGGTATGTTGGTATTCCGGGATGTGTTATATGTAAAAATTAAGGTGTCGACGTAATGATGACGTCATCGTGAATATGAACTTTTGAGTTGAATTGGACTTTCAAGCCATCAACACAATATGCTAAATTCAAAATTATTTTTATAATAAATTTGCCACACAAATTGACGACAAATTTGTGACACCGTGATGATGTCATCAATTACAGAGGATAGGTCTGATCGTCATGAAACATTTAAATAGGTCCAGGGCAGTCCCACGCACACCGTAATGTTTTATCTTACTGATAGACATATCATAATTGACTGTGCCAAAGGCTTTAGATCGCATTACATATTTTACTGAGAACATGATGTTGATAATTCAGTTGACGGGTTTTGTCTGAAACCAAATTGTGACTTAGAAAGAATATCTTTTCTTATTAATAACATATATTAATCTAATGTGTATTATCCTTTAAAATAACTTGGAGAATGTCGACAGAACCGATATTGGTCTATAATTAGTAATGCCATGCCTATAACCTTTTTTGTAAATTGGTATAACTTGGGCTATTTTTAATCCATCGGGAAATACTCTTGAAGATAACTGCTAAAAGGTTTCGCTAACAAATGCCTGGCCTGTTTGATTTAAAAACAAAATCAACCCATCGAAACCCGGGGCCTTGCCAGAAAGAATTGTGTTAAGATTGTCCACAACCTCCTCTTGGGTAACAGTGTCTTTATGAGATTTGAATGTTTGCCTGGTAAACAAGCAATAAGATAAGTACATGTAGTTAGCGGTAACACCGCGGTAATACTCTAGTGAGAAAGTGTCTTTAGTAAAGTCGATAAGAAAGGTGCACTGCTTTTTAGTGTTTGAAAAGTTGCTTTTTCGGTCGCGATATTTATGTCGCCTAGACCTTACAGTAGTTAATAGTTTTGTTGCACTTTAAGATTCTATATAGCTCTCACCAGCGATATAGTCCAGAGAAAATAAGTTTTGACCTCACACAAATTGCAATATCATATTTTTCACCACGGTGCACTTCTATAAGGTCCCTAAGAATGGCATAGGCCTACTAAAAATTAAAAAAAATAAAAATGGTGAAAATATGACTAATTTGCATAAATCGTTAACCCATGCCGCGTAATATATTTATTCCTATAGTTGGGTATATTATTATTATTATTTTTTTTTTTAAGTTTATTTTGGTGATTCTGTATAGGAGAATACACGAGAAAGTGTGGATTCGTAATTACGAATTCACGAGGCGCGAAGCGCCGAGTGGATTCTTAAATACGAATCCACACTTGCGAGTGTATTCTCCGACTTAAACCATTGCGTCAAAAGAAGTATTGTTATTAACTACCCAATTGAGTGGAGATGAAAAGGCATGCATGTATCGTGGCCATAGACGTACTTTACATAAGGCCAACTAAAAAAAAATATGTTTAGTGTCACCGCCCGCTTCTTTTTTTAGAGGCCGCCTCCTTTTCTTTTTTTTCACAAAAATAATAAATTTTATTATCTTTAAAAAAATAAATAATAATAACTAAAACTACGTCTGTTCGAGGAACAGAACATAGGGTCTTTTCGCATTTTTTCCCCGTAAAAACCATTCAAAAGGAATTTTAAACACATTAAAAGTAATCAAAACGAATTTAGGTTATTTAAACAGATTAAAGATAATTTAAAGTGATTAAAACGATAACGTCACACATTTGTAAACTTTTGGTGAACTACCTAACCAACCCAATACACAATTATTTTTATTTTAGCATGATCCGTTGCTGAGATATGGCTTCAAGGTCTTACAACGTAATAAATCACATTATTGAATGATGGCTTCAAGTCTTTTCATTCTAACTTCCGGTCTGGTGACGTCATATTTGTTTTCTCCCGGTCAAATTGTTTATAACATGAATCTATTATATACATCAATTATAAAGTGATTTCAGCAAACTTCGCCACACACATCAACTGAATATTAATTTTGAACCTGCCGCCAGAGGGTGCTATAACATGTTATGACGTCGCCGGTAATTCTTTTGAAAAGTACATCTAGCCAAACACTAACATCGTTTAAAGTAAGTTCATATCATTTTTCACTTTCAAATTATAAGGCACTTTCGGTTTGGACCGAAAGGAAGGGTCACGTGATTTCTCACACACGAGATAAAATGAAGATCCTGGATTATCCTATCAATTGCCACAAACCTAAAGTCCCGGTCTTTTGCGCGTTATTTGTTATTGATTTTCAAAGATTAAATAAATTTAATATGACGTCACGTTACCCCCTGATGACGTCACCATGATGTCTGTCTGCTAGACACGAGCTCACTATAGGGTCTTCACTTGGATAAAGTTTTATTTGGATACGACTTTTTATGAAAAGTGCTTGTACGAAAGAACGTGTACAAAGTCTATTGCATTTTGGTCCCAAAAAGAAAAAGAAAAAAGAAGTAAAACAACAATCAGAACAAAAACAAAGGCTTTTTCGCAAAATTGCGAAAAAGCCAATTAAAAAAGATAATACAATTTTAAGACCGTAATTTGGACTTTAGCATCACTGTGTACATGCTGTGAAAATATATTTGTTTCTAATGGGAAGGCTAGGGTGTGACGTGTATGGTGCATACATGATCGACCCACATGAATTTTGATTTTTATTCGTGGGTGAGACATGTTTTAATTTCAAATAGAAAGATGGGGCGTGACATGTTCACTACATGACCCATATTAAAATGTGTCGAGCGGCTTTTAAAAAAGAAAGAAAAAAAGGCCTCCTCCTTCCTTCTAAAAAAAAGACAAACATGTTTTGTTTATTATTTGGCCTAAAGGGAGGTTCTCGAGGCTCTTACGTAATCGAGTTGGATTAGGGTTGAGGAATTGAATAACCGTGGATTCGTAATTGTTACAAATGTAGGCAAGATAAAAACCGTTCCGAATCCACACTTTACTAAAGATTCGTAGATACGAATCCACTGTTATTGTCCAAAGCGTTGATTCTTAGATACCAATCCACACTTTTAACAATAGCGTGACGTCATAGCAATGGTTTAAACTTACATATCCTTACTTCAATAACATTTGCTAAGGCATATAATTGACTGAATAATTATGTGAACATAGTAATTATCCCAAATGACAACTTCGTGAACCCATAAAATATGCGCACATTACACTGTCTCCAGATATCATCAAGTAGTCAGTATTTGGGAGCTTCGATTCACCAAGTTGCTTACTGGCACAGTAAAGTATTTGCATCGCTGCTTTGTTCGGACTCCAGAGTCCACATTTGATCTTAGAAATGGGGGGGGGGAGGATTCGAGCGTAGAGACTAGAATCCGAACAGCAGGACCTTCTATAGTATAGGGCGGGTGGGTGGGAAAGATGTTTGAGACCTTACCTGTCCTTGGAGCAAACAAACCAAAGGCTCCTTCGCCTTATACCGTCCTCTCTCGTAGTGACCAGATTTACCAAGTGAGTGTGGATCCTCCGCCCGCAACGTCGCCGCGATGCGAATAGTGAAGGCACTATCCCAACAAGTTGCTTAGATGGATTGTAGCATCTTGACTATTCTTACAATGCATGCTGAATCCTGAGCTGCCTATAACGACCTCTCGCCCTGCCCGTCAGCAATTTATTCGAGGAAAACTGTCCATCCATCGGCGAAATTTGGCAGCTGTCCACTATACCTCCTGGTTGCTTTAAATCAAAGGACATCCTCATCCGAGTCGACCTGCGCCATCCGAATTCCCTCAAATGTAAAATGATACCTTGTACATATAAACTGGACTTGTGTGGATTTGCCTAAAGCATCCTATAATCCAACCTCAACCGAATACGAGTGTATCAATTTCACTTCCGGCTGCGCCGACTACCTCCCCTATCTCCGATCGTCTGTTTAACCAAGAAACGTCCAAGTTACTGTATACCCCGTGTATTTGCCTGCCGCTGAACATAACTCCTCATGCTGGCGTGGCCTCGTGTATGCGAACCTGTCAAAAAAAAAAAAAAAAAAAAACAACAACAAAACAAACAACACAACACAACCCCCTAAAATGAGAACGTATATCCTCCGTCGCATAAACCTAAGGAAACCATTTGCCTTTCCTGCCCAGTCATCGAGGCTCTTCTGCTATCCTTTATAAATATTTTATCATTTCGAAATTCATACTCCTGGACTCTCCGTCTGAAGCGGTTGAACCATGTGTAGACCAAGCCAGGGAGCTATGGAATAAACGTGTAGACATTTTATTTCCCTGATGTCGACGTGACATGATCTCCACGAAACTTTCACACCTGGCTTCCATTGAATTTACTGCAGCAGAAGAGATATGACTTAAAAGAATGTGCATTGTCGCTCAAACTTCGGAATACACCCGCCACATTGGACTACGTGTATCACATTCCCTCCTGGCCCTATTTTGTGGCAGACGCTCCGCTGCCAAGACCTCAAACGGTTGTTTGTATTCAACTAATCTGTAAATTACCAGTTGTGGCGTGGTATTCATTTTATTTCCGCCTGCGATTTATTTAATTATTTCGTTATATTTTATTTTTATTTTTATTTAATTTTATTTGTTTTATATATTTTTTTTTTTTGGGGGGGGGGGGGGGGGGGGCACGAACTGCCCTAAGCCGATTAAACCTCTTTGTATTCTTAACCGATACGAATGTCCGAAAGAAGCGGCAAAAATAGTGCCATACGCCGACCAAATCACGCCAGAAGATCCCCGTATGCATCCTTCTCCGAAATGTAGTTCTCCAATTATTCGCGTTCTCAATCGTGAATAAAGTATTTTATTTTCGCATTCCCTATCCTGTTGCACAGCCTGCAAGAGAAACATAAAATGCAGCATACATGAACTTGGGGAACACCAAGCTTCGACGGCAAAACAGAGCGGACGAAAAAAAGTCTGAGCTATTACTTACCAGCCCTCACGGGACACAGGCAGCATCTCCGTGTTGCTTCATTTCAAACAATACTCACAATCTCCAGTATCTTTCTGGATGTCCCTTCTCCATCGTTACCTCTTCAATTAGTGCGTCAGACGAGGCCATTGTCTTGAAGAATACCCAATTGAGCTGCCGAAGTTATAATACAGACTTGCATCCTTCCCTCGTCCCTCGTACACTCTAAAAACAGATTGGTTAAAAGACCAACCAATCTAATTGGTTGACCCCATATTGGTTGTTTTTAACCAATGTGTTGGTTATAGCGTAACCAATGCGTTGGTTGTCCGTCAACCAGTCATATTGGTTGACGGTATCAACCAATCTATTGGTCATTTATAACCAATATATTGGTTGTCCTTCAACCAGTCATATCGGTTGAGCTTGTAACCAAGGTATTAACCAATATATTGGTTATTCATAACCAATATGTTGGTTGTCCTTCAACCAGTCATATTGGTTGAGCTTGTAACCAAGGTATTAACCAATCTATTGGTTATTCATAACCAATATGTTGGTTGTCCTTCAACCAGTCATATTGGTTGAGCTTGTAACCAATTGTATTAACCAATCTATTGGTTATTCATAACCAATATATTGGTTGTCCTTCAACCAGTTATATTGGTTGAGCTTGCAACTAAGGTATCAACCAATCTATTGGTCATTAATAACCAATATGTTGGTTGTCCTTCAACCAGTCATATTGGTTGAGCTTGAAACCAAGGTATTAACCAATCTATTGGTTATTCATAACCAATAGATTGGTTGGCCTTCAACCAGTCATATTGGTTGAGCTTGTATACAGCAACTGACCAATCAGAAGTGAGAACATTTGTTTGACAATAGTCGATGTTAAATTGTAGTATTTAGTCCAAAATGCACTTTTTTGGCCTTAATATGTAATTATTCAAACGATTCCATGATTGAATTTAGATTTTTGTACAAACATAGTGAAAAATTCACATTACATTTCCTTTGTATTCAAATTTTGACATTATTCATAAAAAACTAGCTGTGACTTCGTCGTGGACAAAAAAAGCGAACTATAAAACTAACAACGGCAGTAGCTAAGTTTGTAGTAAGTGTTCAGTAGGTAATAGGTTATTATTGTATTTATGTGTATTTGCAGTGTGTAATAAGTTAATTCCATTGGTATTATATTATTTAATTACGTAATTTGTCCACGTAGGAACCAATACATAAAAACAACCAATAGTATTGGTTGTAGCCTAACCATTATAAATTGGTTGAATTAACCAATAATGTATTTTTGCATTTGTTATAACCAATGCAATTGGTTGCGTGTTAACCAATATGAATTGGTTGCAGCCCTACCATTATGTATGGTTAGTGCTATAACCAATATGGATTGGTTACGTGGTAACCAATACAAATTGGTTGGAGTCCTACCATTGTGGATTGGTTAAATTAACCAACATTGCATTGGTTGGTTTTATAACCAATATGGATTGGTTAAATAGGTAACCAATGTCATATTGGTTATTTTAACCAATATTTTGGTTATCCACATATCTACCAACTGGATTGGTTGAAATCGACCAATATATTGGTTATTTTCAACCAATCTGTTTTTAGAGTGTAAGCGTGTTATCATCAAACTACACGTCCGTCGTCTTGCGTGCCGAACGAGGTCGGTGCTTGCTACAGCATTCTCTCACTTCGATGTACCAGAGTCCTTCCTGCAAAACATTCTTATGCGAAACGGTTAGCTCAGCTAACAATTGAAAATATTGTATCTACTAATGCATATCGACGATGATCTCACGAAGTGACAAAAATCTCTAAATCTGGAAAATATTCATCTCGAGATAATCGCATTTGAAGTTGGTCCTTTTTTCACAAGGCATTTTCGATTATTTTGCAGTAACAGAATTCATTTTTTTTTGCATGGATCAAAACTAAATACTTTGCTCTATGCTAACTCATACTCGTTTGTTAAAAACGTCTGTTAATTAAACAAAAATTGTTAATACAACTGTTTATGCACTTCGTGAGAACATAAAACGCGGAGCCTTCACTCATTACTCGTGCGTTTGTATACTGGTGTATGCACTTCGTGAGATTGTTCTACAACTGTTTTTGCACTTCGTGAGAACATAAAACGCGGAGCCTTCACTCTTTATTCGTACGTTTGTATACTATTATATGCACTTCGTGAGATTGCCGTTTTGTGTAAAATTAATACATTTTACTTGTGAGCGCGCGCGCGTATGTTCTATTTCAACATCGTACACGTGTGCATGCACGTGTATGCTCCCATCGTAGACGCGAGCAAAACAAGAAATGATCGCCAGTCCCTGCTAACGAGGTAACTCTTCTGCACTTCGTGAGAACAAAAAACATGTAGTTCGGCCTTTTTTTCAAATGTGTGTTTACGCTAATTAAAAAAGTAAACAAGATTTTGCTTTTATACATGGTCAAGTTGTTTCTTGAAACAAATGTGACAAAAAGGCTAGTAAAAATCAATATCGACAAATATTAGATTTTGGAGGTTTTCTGCACTTCGTGAGATCGTCAACGATATCGGCACCAAAGTATGTAATTCACGATTTAACTCATTCTTGATGATTGGCCGACAGTGGCCCTTTTCTACAAAAGCAGGGCAAAGCCGGACACAACATCATGGTCAAATCGTAAAAACAACGGAGAAAACAAAATTGTCGATACATAGGGACTCCATTCTCTAATTTTGTATAAATACATTTTCACGCATGCGTTTCTTCCCGATGCTATTTGCTGCCACATTTGTATAGAGATATTTATCTCCTGATAATCCGCTCTGCCTAATTTTGCGGCTTGCTCCCTTTATTTACGGTACTCATTCCAGATTATTATTATTTGTCTCATTTTCCCGAGAGGTTTTATTATCTCATTGTTATAACCGGGGTTCATCTCTTCATTCTGTTTTATTTCTCAAAATGTACAAAAACACCGTGGACATAAAAATGTATAGAGTGGACCGCGCCCGTCATAGCAAGTACTTGTAGCGTGACGTGTACATGTTCAATTACTTGCACAGTGCAATTTAACCTTAGCGTGATTGTATAGAAGCAGGTAACTGAAACCTTAAAGTGCTCAAATGTTTTATTTAACACTCAACCATTACTAAAACCAAATGGGCATATCGTAATTGTCCCACAAGCGAAAGGCGAAAATCCAACCGGACAGCATAGCAACCAATTGATCAGACGTCAAAATAATACTCTGCGAGTTGTCGACCTTCCGGGGAGCGTGATCTACAGAATCGTCCTATTTTCCTCAAATTTAAGGGGAATATAGAACACACAAACAAATCCCGTGCCATTATAACTGGGGCTGTTTCCCCCCATTGTCATGCATCTGTTTTATTGAGCAATCTCTACAAGCATCAAACCTTAACAGTTTTAGATTCAATTTACCATTAAATTATTTACCGACTATTATGTCGGCATTGTCTCGTTTCCGTTTTGTCTTCTATTGCAACACCTTGACTTCCCATTGCCGTCTAATATGCATAACCCTTTGCTTTGCCCTTGTTTGTACTGCTACATCACTTTATTACATTATCCTACTCTCTGTACCGGCATATTCATTCGAATGTTGCCATTCGTGGCCGAATAACTAATACAAATATAAAGACAATAATATATCCCTTTACCTCCCTCCTTAATTCACTGGGGCTATTTTCCTCTTTACAAATGCATATCCAAATCTGGGCCTTTCCCTACATCAATACCTGGGGCTCTCCCCACATCATCTCGGGGGTTTTCCCCCATTAATCTCCGAGGTTTTCCCCCCATTATGATCTACCAATCGGGTTTTCCACCTTCCTTTTCCTTTTCCTGTTCCTTTTCCTTTTCCCGTTTCCTTTCTCCGTTTCCTTTCCTTTCTCCGTTTCCTTTCCTTTCTCAGTTTCCTTTCCTTTCTCAGTTTCCTTTCCTTTCTCAGTTTCCTTTCCTTTCTCAGTTTCCTTTCCTTTCTCAGTTTCCTTTCCTTTCTCAGTTTCCTTTCCTTTCTCAGTTTCCTTTCCTTTCTCAGTTTCCTTTCCTTTCTCAGTTTCCTTTCCTTTCTCAGTTTCCTTTCCTTTCTCAGTTTCCTTTCCTTTCCCCTTTTCCTTTCCTTTCCCCTTTTCCTTTTGCCTTTTTCCTTTCCTTTCCTTTTTCCTTTATTTTCCCTTTCCTTTTCTCTTTCTTTTTCCCTTTCCTTTTCCCTTTCCTTTCCCCTTTCCCTTTCCTTTTCCCTTTTCTTTTCCTTTTTCCTTTCTTCTTTCCTTTTTCCTTTCCTTTTTCCTTTTCCCTTCTAACTTCCTTTCCATCCATCTATACCCATACATATTCCTATATATCCCTATATCCATATAATATATCCATACACATCCATATACATCTATCCATATATCTATGCATCTATATATCCATCTACATATCCATACCCATATCCATATCCATATCCATATCCATACCCATATACATATACACACACACACAAGTGGGTAAATGCCGTCAATAGGGGACGGGGCATTGTCCGACCGTCTTCCCTCTTTTGTTTGTACTCTAACGTTTTCGGATGATCGCCATAGGATTTGCACACGAGTCTGAATCGGGGACCTTTGCGGAATAGGGGACCCCATTGTTCCCTTTGTCCTACGTCCCCTATTTCAATCAAAAACAAACGCACCCACACACCCATATATACACTACATGTACACATACCAACACGTCTGTCTGTGGTGTAAATCCGTCGAGGAGTTTAGTTTGTTCCTCTCGATGATTTCCTTTGTTTGCTCTAACTTTTTCGAACGGCTCTCGTTGGTTTTGTACACGAAACTCAATCGAGGACGTCCTCGATTCTAACCCTAACCGCAAATCACCTTCGTGTCGTCCACGTACACCCTAAACAAACGCGTGTATACATGAACCTTTTAGGTCGACAGACCTTTCTGAGTTTTAGTTCAGAGAGATTTTCCTCAGCCCACGAACCTCCCATGGAGTGTCTTCATAACGTAATATACGAAACGAATTGATGGACCTCCTATTATCCCTCTTTTGTTCGTGCTTTAAATGATTCGGAAGGCCCCTTTTCAAAATAGGGGGCCCTATAGCCCTCTAATGTTATACGTCTCCTATTTCAATCAAAAACGAACTCACGCATAACTACACACCCCATAATGCATAAACGCCGCCCGCCGTGTAAACGGGGTTTTCCCCTAGCACATGTAGCGCCCTGTAGCCAGGGATTTCCCTACCACTCCATAGCGGCTCAGACTCGCCACTATAAAGTACCTTGTCTTGCCGCCTTCATAGTAAAATTAGAGCTCAGTCTAAGCCTAGCCCACCAATTGACATTTCAGCTGACCAGATCGACTGAAAGTACATAAATCCTGGGTTATAGAGAGAATAGATCAAATTCAGAGGGCGCGCCCCTCTGCAACGGCCCTGCGCCATCGCGCGCATGTTACATTCTGAGCGCTTTACATACTTCGTTCACACTCGCCCCCATTATTTATGTAAATGCTTATCACCGGTAACCTTCGTTTACAATTTTCCTAAAACCAACTCATTTTAGTACTTTTTAATTTAATTTAATTTAATTTAATTGATAAAAGTGTTATGCCGCAATATAATCTTTTTATTTAAGATAATTTGAAAATCCATTTTCTGTTTTGGACCCAAACATACCGCGGTGGCAACTTTCGTAAAGGTAACTCACGCTACATTTTGCCTAGAAAAGGTTCAACAGCCAGAAAATAGGTAATCGAAATAACTATTTGTTATAGAAGATGAATAGTTTTCCCGAAGACTTCCTTTTAGCAAAAACATATGTATGCGGGGCCTGCATTTGTTTTCTCCAAGCATTACAAAACTATTTTCCATAGGCGCACCACGTACTCGAACGAATGATCTAAAATCCTTTTCGATTGTGACGCTCAGTTGTCAATTGCTGCGATGCTCGCGTTTATTAGACAGCAGAAATTGTCTACTTTCAGTCATACTCTTCCAAGGATTTTACCACACTGTGATATAAATCGCCCGACCCCGAAAATTGGCTGACATGCACATACAATTTGTGAATAGGAAATCGTTCCCACAACATAGGTTCACCCGCCGGGCTACACCCCATAGATTTCGCGGATACTTGGTTAATCATTTTGCAGATCAGACATTATCCCAGCCGAGCGTAATTTTCACAGGCATCACGTTTACAGATTTATTTGTGAACCAAGCGTTACATTCCTTATTATAATTTTAGCGGCATTTGCCAACTATAGGCCTTTCCCAGACACCGTTTTACAGGTAGTATTTGCAAACCTCGGGGCCCGACCCCGCCAAGAAACTATGCTTGAGCCTGACCTGTACCTTCTGTTGCTCATTGTTACACTCTGCCAAGACTATAGTCATCTAGAGCAACCAAATCCTGCAAGTGGAACCACAACTGAAAATAAATTGATATAAGCTTCTTAGGCCTATACAGTTGCGTTTACTGTACATTTTCCCATCGTATAAAAGTACATGCCCACTGCCCTTTCCACCAACACTCCCTGGGACACTCCACCCTTGCGTCCAATCCCCGACCAACATCCACCTCTTGGCCAAACCCAACGCACAGACCACCGTCCAAATGTTCCAAATACACTTTCCCATACCAATCAAGGTCTGATCGCCTGGGCTGTGCCAAACATAAAACAATTTCAGGGGCTAACTATAGATGCTCCTTTTTAGGCCTATATTTACTCTGAAAACTTGGGGGACCCAGGGTAAAGCTTGACCCCTCTATCGCTCCAAGGACCTCCTCCATCTTGTTAGTGCCTCTGATGATGAAGCTTCTGCTTCACTATGACCCCTGCCACACCATAGCCGTCACATGTCCTGTGCATATGGGAATAAATCAAAAGGAAACATGAGATAAATAAACGGTGCTGCGTCCGTCAAATCACAGAGGGATAAATCCATCTATATAACCTTGCTAATCCTACCCCTTACTACCAGCACTTACAGTTACGCGTATGTTTATGGCGTATTTCCATTGCAGTCACCAGTGATAATATTTTAACTCAGAAAAGGTCTGACATGTCCTTTTATAGGACTACAAGTCTGGAAAAACAACCCCACATCTGGTACTCACTTGGCTATACCTACGGACTCACTTGCCGCATCTGATATGAAACATCCCCTAGTGCCCATGGTGATTCACTAACCTAATTGCATAAGCTGGCGCTACAGTGGCCTAAGAGCTATACAATTTATTTGATATAGGCCTTTCCACAGCTATTCTCCGAAAATCTACCTAAAAGTTTACCAAATTAATTATTTCGATCAGCCCGATTGGGGATTAAGTTTTCTTTTTGTTTATGCACAATTGTCACGAAGATGAACGCAAATCATATTTTGTAAAGAACAAATTAATAATTGTGAAACAAACTAAGGATAACAACCATTTGACCCTATACTCATAACCCGGAAGGGTTTACTGAAACTGCTGGCTTAAACTGCCATAGGCCTTACTTCCTTAAATCTCAGATTTTTCAGGAACGCCGAACATGCGTAGCCTAGCCGTACCATACTGCGCGAAAGCTACAAAAAAATCAATCACGGCGACGTTAAGAGAATACAAATAAAATGTACATGTGCTTTGCATTTTGAAAGCCACCTTACATCCTCTTCGTTTTAGACCATCCTTACATTAGGCATATTATTAGGTACTCTGATAACTGGACCGGTATTTTGCATTACTAATGAGTGCTACTATTATGAACCATGATAAAACCCGGTCCGATACAGGCCTACTGATAATAAATAAATAAATTATCCATATTCCACATACCTTTTGACAATACCCACGCCTTCATGAAAATCCCGCAGGAATGCGACGCTACCTTCTACTTGCAGTTAAATTTCGCGCCGTGCATGCTTGAGCGCGTGCTAAAGCACAATAGCTTTGTGCAATAGCTTTGTACAATACAAAGACTGCGTACCCTACTTAATGCCACGCCCGTTGCACTGATGACCCTGTCACTGCACCAACGTACGTACACGCATAGAGGAATTCCTACATAACATGGTATATGTGAAAACACACAAAATGGTATTAAAAGAACGAATTTCGAACTTGCTAAAATTCTTATTACGACACTTTCGCAGCCTAAAACCATTATCAAATTTCACATTGACAAAATGACATGGCTGCCCTATAAAATTGTACATCCTTACCAGTGCCATATTGGACCACCGGCAAGAATTTAGATATCTCCTACCTCGTTTCCTAAAACGAACACCAATCCAGGCTCTATACCTCCATCGGAATCGCAAACCTGGCCCAATTTCCAACCATTAGAATCGAGCTCTTCCTTTCCGGCACCCGTTATGGCAATCCGACTTAATAATTGGCTGGTCAACCAGCCGATTATGGGTGGGCACCCAAAACTTCAGCGCAAGCAATATTATACGTCATGCTCGTAGTGCAAAGATTTACCAAGTGAGTGTGGATCCTCCGCCCGCAACGTCGCCGCGATGCAAATAGATATCCTATTAAAACCTTATGGAAAATCATATGAACAATGATAACATTGTGATATTTAGCCCAGCAAACGAAAACAAAAAAGGGTTGCCTAACATGAGAGACTTGAACAAGTTTAAGAAAATCCCCAAAATACATTTTAACGTATATATATATGATTATTATAAGCAACAAAAACCTTTAATTTGGGGGGTTTCCTTGAACTTGTTCAAGTCTCTCACCTTAGGCAACCCTTCACCTATCTTTTAGCCCAATTTATGGACACACCATTTCCCCCAGTTTTTGTTTGCTGGGCTAAATATCACAGTGCTATCAATTTTCATATGATTTTCCATAAAGTTTTAATAGGATAACTGTGCCAGTAAGCAACTTGGTGAATTTGAAGCTCGTCAGTACTAACTACTTGATGATATCTGGAGACAAGGTAAATGCGTGCAGATTATAGGGTATAATTGTAATCATTTTGGACCATTACTATATTTTCATAATTATTCAGTCACTTAAAAGCTTTAGAAAATTAGTAGAATCACCAAAATAAACTTTTCAAAAAAAATAATAATGACAAAATACCCAAATATAGGAATAAATATATTACACTGCAGGGATTACCGATTTATGCAAATTAGTCATATTTCCACTACTAGGATTTTTTGAGATGTTTAGTATGTCATTCTAAGGACCTTATAGAAGTGCCCTGTGGTGAAAAATATTCTATTGCAATTTGTGTGAGGTCAACAAAACAAAATTAAGTATTTTCCCTGGACTAATAATGTTGACTTGTGTGTGAAAAGTGGAAATTCTTTTAATATAATTTTACACCAAATCATTACTGCGGATGCGCAGTTATACGGTCCAACTAAATTCCTACAATTATTGATCCCAATAGAGTACCCATGGTGCATTGCAACACCATTGTGCTTTTGTACAGAACACAATAATTTGTTTGAAGAGCTTCGAATCCACCTAAACCAACCCAATAAGAAAGCGCACTTCAACGTAACTCAGTTGACGTCAGGAGTACCAGGGTCTATTGGAATGTAATGTGGCGGGAACCAGTTTTACTAATTTGCCACATTAAACTTTCCCATGGTTTACCGCGACCATTTCTCAATCCATATGATGGGCTTTTTCTTTTTCCGTGACGCTTTTGCTTTGGCCACGATGCTTTTACTTTGGCCGTTACAGTTGTGGGCCACCGTAGTGTATCGTTGAAAGACGTTTTTTTAGAGATACAATTATCATCATAAAGACGTCTTTCCGAGATACAATATCATGAAAAGACATCTTTTTACGTCATCATTGACGTCATCATTGAAACGCGTCTTTTTGAGATACGGTTATCACAGAAAGACGTCTTTCTGAGATACGACATTATGAAAAGACGTCTTTCCGAGATATAATATCACAGAAAGACATCTTTCTAAGATACGATATCATGGAAACGCGTTTTTTTGAGACACGATTATTACAGAAAGACGTCATTCCGAGATACTATATCACGGAAAGACTTATTTTTATCTCACTATTCCGTCTTTCCGAGATAAATTATCTCAGAAACGCGGAAACGCGGATGGTCACTTTAAGCTTCCGTATTATACACTTGTTTGTTCACTCTTTAAGAACCAACCTCCGTTTTGCCAGCATTACTGCGCATGTACAGTTTCTTAAATTGTGATGCACACACAATTGGTCAATTGTGATATGTACACAATTTAAGAAGGAGACTGGGTTGCAACTTACTCGCCAATAGCATAGTTGGTAGAGAGATGGGCTATGGATCTAACGGTCCGTGGTTCGAATCCGGCTGTTGTTAACGTTTTTCTTCGCCAATTTTCTTGTGGAATATATTAACCAGAGAGCAAGGCTGAAGGGAAAACCGGGTTAGATAGATAAATGCCTTGACAAATATGTTATTGTGACTTTCCCAATGACAGACCACTCGAACCACTGACTTGTTGGGTGACTATGATTAGTGGACAGAAACATGACGTACACAGTTCGTGATTTGTTCAGTGTTCGGTTAGTGTTGTGTGTGAAGCCCCATTTATGAAACAAACACTAGCCACGATATTATTAAACAGAACCTATTATACCAAAACATTTTAAAAACAAATTGTCGAGTTCCACATCTCTACGCTTTACATCAAGTTTAAAAAAATACTATTCTGCGAATTTTTTGAAATTTTGTTAAAATTAATTTTGATGGTAACGCATTTATGGGGTTTAATGTCGAAGCCGCCTAAACATTAAAGTTATCAGAATGTGTTTCTGCTTATTTGTAGTTCACTGTGATTCTGTTTGTTGGGGTGTTTGTTAGTTTGTTTGTTTGTTTTTTAAGGGGGGGGGGGGGGGGGGGGGGGGGGTTCTTCATTATTGTTATTATTTTAGTTACTTGATTTAGCACAAGACATGTATACAATTATAAATGGTTTAGCCTCAGGTAGAATGTTTAACTGGTTTATTTGGGAGGCGCCCAGGAAAAAACACATGGCGTCCAAACTGGTAACCATTTTAAGTGAGCAAGGCATAATTTTAATATTTAAGAAAATACGTGACTCGCGAGTCACGAGTCCTCGGGGGCAAGTCGGAGTCATGATAGTCGAGTCCGAGTCCGAGTTCTTTGCCGACGTGACTCGAGTCAAATCCGAGTCACCGAAATTTTGACTCGAGACGGACTCGAGTTCGAGTCCTGGACTCGAGTCATACAACTCTGCATATGAACAATGCTCGCTTGGAAATAATTATCGTGTATAAACAATGGTTGGTTATTTCATGGAGGAATTATTTTGTGTTTTCATTATTTATTTATTTATTTATTGATTTATTCCTGAAAGCCAACAGCGGTGAACCGCCACTTATCAGTTAAAAATCAAAATTAAAAACAAAGTTGAATTTGGTATCAAAATATATTTACTTTACAGATTAAAATAATTGTACAAAACATTAGGACAATAAATCAAAACAATTATGAACAAATTATGTACATACATGTATACAATTAACAACCTACGTGAGTGTATCATGAGTTTCAAATTCGACAATAGACTTAAACTGGATGATCACACGACAAAGCTTTGTATACTTGACTACGAAAACAATTTAGCGTCGGGGCTCCAAACACATCGCATATCTTTCAATTTCATGAAGTCGGTTGTGGGCAGACGACTAATTCTAGAGCCTACCCTCGTCTAGTCGCCTCAACCCGACTCCATTGAACTTGCACAATGTGTTTATGAGCTGACCTAGTACGCCGGTTAAGGGCATTAAGAGTAAGTGGGGTTGACACCGGTTAGAATGAAGTGATTGTGAATATACATGTACATGTACATGTATGTTTATACAGAAATAAGCAGTCGTTAACGGTTCTCCTATGATGAAGTGTTGGCAGGTTGAAAAGTTCACAGCACAGAGCTGAATGTAAGTAGGATTATCAGGATATTGTACAAGTTGGCGAGTATTACAAAGGGATTTAAACATGAAAAAAAGATAACACCCTTGGACTCTCTCCAGTCTGTCCGATTGTGTCTTACAAATGGAGTTGAAAACAGTGGTACAGTATTCCAAGTTAGGTCTAATTAATGTACAATAAGCAGTCTGAAAAACCTGTTCGTTTTACACAGACGAAAGTTGCGCCATACCAAGCCAGCCACATGATTACCTTTCTGAACTAATTATATTATCTATATAATAATACGCTACTCTCTGTCTGTGTGTCTGTGCGCGCTTTTTCGTCCCCTTCCCGGGGTCGTGCGGCGTTCAAACTCGGTGGGTGGGTCCGGCTCGGTCCCCGCAAGAACCAGTTTGCATTCGCTAGAGCGTACGAGGTCAAAGGTCATCTAGGGTCACCTTTTTGAAGTTGGTCGGATCGTGCTTAAACTCGGTGATCGCAATGCTCGATGCGAAATAAAACGGGTTAGCGTTTTTTCGGGTCTTCCGGGGTCAAAGGTCGTCTAAGGGTCGAATTTTCAAAGTTTGTCCTATCGGGCTAATGGACTGGGAAAAAAATTCTAACCCAGGAGGTCATTCAGGGGGTGAAACATCCCTTCAAAATAATGGTTTGGGCCAAAAGCCATAGAGTTGTGCAGACAAATCGAAATCTGATCCCTTTGTGTTTAGCCGCTGTCAAAAAAAGTCGCTGACATCTCTTTGAGCGGCCTTGGTAGAGAACAAACACAGCTGTTATCAATCGCCACCCAGATATCCCCTGGGGGGTAGTTAGAGCTGTTGGTCGTTTGTATCATATGGCTGTTTCATGTCTGTATTGCGCAATACTGATTTCAATGTTTACATGCTTGCAATGGATGTCCTTAAAAAAATACATAAAATAGCCAGAATGTTTAGTCCAGGGTCCTTATATCCATCTGTTGAGACCGTGAGAAAAAGATTTGTACCCCCAAACACAGTTCATTACCCCCAACATTGTCACGGGAAGAAGTCTACATGTACAAGCAGTGCTGATTTCGCTCATATAAGGTAATGCATTGGTTTTTATATCTAAGTTGAATTTAAATAACTTTAATCAAGGGAAAATGGTGTATCAATAATTCAATACATTCTTATAACTGTTACAAAATAATGCTCAAAAGGTGGGAAATATTATAAGAAATGTAGGCCTGTGTATCTGTATCATTGCAGCCAATTAAGTTTATGCAAGGTCAGCAAAATATTTTGTAAATCAATTATTAGTCTGTCAGATGAAGCAATCAGACGAGAGTTGTATTTGGCACCTCCATGATAGAGTCAACATGTATCCACAATCCCCATCCATCCAGGGAAGTAGCTACAAACCCGAGAACCGACAAACCCCGGGTGACCGCCTAGTAAGCATTAATACATATTCTTTATTTTTGCATTATTGGGCGTTCCACAGTTTGCCGACTCGTGGTTGGCCAAAAATACCAACCATAGACCTAAACATTCTGACTATTTCCGATGAATTATATTATATTAGGTTCAGTCATTGATCTTCATTAAAACTAAAGGAATAACGTTTTTTCTTTTCCAAAAGTGGTGTTTCAAAAGCCATGTTAATCGCTCTATAAATATCGTGGAAATAATATTGCGATTTGCTTTAAGTTGGTTAAACAAATTAACGGTTGGCATGCTTGCCCTCACTTTTTGGATTGGCTGCACTAATTAATTATTAAACTAACTCAAATGCCTTACAATGTCTGAACAACTTGGCACGCTTGCCACAACAATTTGGGCATGCTTGCCCCACAACGAATTGACACGCTTGTCACATAAAAACTTGGGCACGCTTGCACCCAACAACTTGGCACGCTTGCCACACAAAAAAATTAGCACACAAGTCATGCCCGCCAAAACTTGGTACGCTTGCCACACAAAACATTTGGGCACGCTTGCCCAACAAATTTGGGAGACTTTCCCCCAAACAACTTGGCTTGAAGAATAAGAGTGCTGAAATAATAACCTGAATTAAATGTAGTAATAAACCCACTTCCATTACTTACTTTATAATTATTTATATCAAAGACTGATTTTTCTTGAGAGCGAGGTAGTCGGGCAGTCCGCTTCCCAATAAAATTACGCCACACGCGCAAGGTGCGCCCCATGGATGAAGGACAGCCACGACATAGCAAAATACCCCCCCCCCCCCCCCCTACCTACGCGGACCGTCTGAGTTACCTCAACTCGGCCACGCATAGCCAACTGTAACCAATTATATGTAGCCGTCTGTGCATGCCCTTATTATTGCCACGGAAGAACTCGTTTCCTTCCGAAGAAAGATGCACACGTACCATCGTATCGAAACAAGTGAAACTGAGACCACTGGAATTGTGGATGCCCGAGCAATACCCACACCCGGCGACTAAATGAACGCGCCCACTTATTCATAGAACGCCGCTTCATCTCCACCCTGGAGGAAAAAAAATAACAAGCGTAACAAAAAGTAACAAGCTCTGGGAAGTATGTCAGACCAGACTAGCTTGGCCCTAGGAAACATATAGTAAGACATTCTAGCACGAACAGCATAATGTGCTGTCTGAAACAAAATTAATCTAACCGAACTAGACCATTCGACCCAACGTGTACAACAATTAATATAGGGTTTGCCACCGAGCCTCCAGGTCATCCAACAATATGGGAACATCGCCTAACCCGGCACCCCCTATATCCCATTCGAGTGAACCTCTGGCCTGCAACCCAAACGGCAATAAGCTGCCCGACGAACGATCCAATCCCCAATTATCCAGACAACACCTGTGTAGACATGTGTTATAATTAGTTAAGTGGAATTTGAGATTCCTGGCAAGCCGCATGCAGCCGCAGGGCGAATATACGACGGTGGTCGTAGCAATACTGTAAAATTACTGCGAATGGTCGCTCTAAGCGCGCATAGTCAAAAATATATATATATAATTATGTACAGCGTCAGTACGCCAGCGGCCCACATCACGAATCCTATCCGGGTGAACCCCCCTTGCCGAAGCTGCTGTTGCAGTGCCGATGTGGAATTAATGTGCACGTTATTGCGAATCCCCTTACTTCAAAAATACAAGCGTCTTCTGTCAAATGTGTACAGTCAAAATGGCAGAATAAAGCCCCCGGTGCAGGGGGTCGCACGTACCTGTGCAAAGTCTGCCAATGCACTCGCCGGACAGAGAGACAAATCTAGTGACCGCACCAGGCGGATGGTTTGAGTATAGGACCCGTTGTATCTGTTTCGGAAAGGAATGTGAACCGAAGCCGTTGATGTTCCAAGGTCATCAAATCGAACATCAGAAAATTGCAAGAAGGATTCCTGCATACGATGGCGAAATTTAGCCGACAATTATAGTTCAATTCTCATAAACCCCCAAAATGCAACCAGCATAACTGCCTGAAACAATGTAACCTCAAAACGTGACACACAAACATGAGGGAGGGCAGGTATAATCTCAGAGAGAAATGCCAGGATAAGAGGCAATCGTTTATCTGCCTGGGGGCACCCCCTTCGACAGCCTTCTAATAACTTAGAAATCAAAAAGTCCTGAGTGGGGTCAGGAAAACCTTTTAACCTGCGATAGTGAGCCACCCCGGATATGTAAGTGGCAATTGTAGCCGGTGCTAATTTCCTTAGGGACAGCCAAGCGATACATTCCCTCACTTCCCTCGGGGATGCAGGAGAAGCGATAATTTGCGACCTGGAATTCAGAAAATTGAAAAATAACTCCATCCTGTTTGGAGTGTTATATGTTACCTACCAAATCTGTATTGGGTCCGGATATGTTCGTCCCTATGAAAACATCATACTACATGTATTCCTATTGAATACATGTAGCTAAGTTTTGTTTTCTTTTCCCAAATGTTTTGTAGGTAAAGTGGTACCTGAAAATAGGTCACTGTAAAGTAGGTGAGAAAGATATGACAACTAACCAGTTCGCGCCGGATGACGTATATAAACGCAATAATTCCCCCAAATTCAAAACGGATGACGCATAAACACGCCAAGTTCAAGTTCGGAAATGTATGTCAGCAGCGCGCAAGGCCGGAAATGCGTGGGTGTGCTTCCCGGCACTATCAGCCTGAACACGCTTCGGATCGAGTTTCGTTAAAAATAATCCCGCCCGTCGGCTCGGCGATGTTAAAATAATCCCGGCGCGAACTGGTTCAAATGAAGACCTGGTACTTTGGTCATGGTGATCAACCAACGTCAGGTAGACTCCTGCAGTGCCTACAAGGCATAATTCCTGGTAGGTGATCCGTTGGACTCCATCAATTTTATTACAGAACTGTTTAAAAAATATAGATAACAATAATAATATTTATAAAGCGCACGTATCCAACAATACTGGCACTTGCGGCACTACAATATTATTACCCCTGCTCATTGGGCCCACGAAACATTCCACATACCATATCCGCTCCCTGGGGAGTATACAGCTCGATGCAGCCGTTTCGCCGAAAAGCAGCTAAATCAACCACATTAACCATCTGTCTGCCCTCACACGTACCCATTTACTCCTGGGTGGGAAGACTGAGTGACAACAACCCAAGACTGGACTCGAACCCACAACCTGCAGACCGCAGACCACAAATTCAATGCTCCAGACCACGAGGCCATAGCACCCCATTTAGGAAATCTAGATGTGACCAACAAACGATTTTATGATGCATCGCGCGTCGTGTTCCTACGAATGCGTCGCATCTGCGACACGTCCTGTGATTAATTTCACAAAACACGTTGACGCGTCGTAGGTGTAATTTATAGCACAAAACTGTATCATCATCATCATCATCATCATACTATAATTCGAGCAACGTTTGTCTGTTGTCTGTCTGTTTGTTTCGCTACTCCTCCCAAGTCCTTGGTCCGATCTCGCCCAAACTTGGTGGGTGGATGTAAGTTCACCCCAGAATTGCCCTTGAGGGGTTCATTTTTGGAAAGGTCAAGGTCACTGGGGTCAAAGGTCAAATGTTCGTTTTTCGCTACTCCTCCCAAGTCCTTGGTCCGATCTCGCCCAAACTTACGGGTACGGGTACGTCACCCCATCCCCAACTTCCCTTCTTCCGGTCATATGTCAAGGTCACTGGGGTCAAAGGTCAAAGGTCAAATGTTCGTTTTTCGCTACTCCTCCCAAGTCCTTGGTCCGATCTCGCCCAAACTTACGGGTACGGGTACGTCACCACATCCCCAACTTCCCTTCTTCCGGTCATATATTACACCCACGGGTACTTTTGACTAGTATATTGAATGTGAGGAATCGTAGTGCCATGTTATATTGAGCACTGTCACCACAAAACTAGTCGATAATTACTATCGGCAGGTTTTACAAAACTGGGATAAAATAAAAGTCTATCCCAAATTATTAACAAGTATATCCAGTGAAGTGGCAACCTATTCAAATGAAACGAAGCATATTTTCCAAAATGTTCGTCCAATGTTTTTGTCGCCCTTTCATCAAGTTGCCGTGATTGCCTCTGGATATTAAACCGAAAAAGATGCAACACTTGTTATTACCGTTGCAGATCTGAAGCCACTTTCCATTCACACCGATACTTGCGTGACTACCACCACACCTACGCGGCTACTCTCCTGTGACATGGTCGGCTCTGGGCTTGGCGTGCTCGTTGGCGGTAACGGGGTCCGGGGCCAAGTCCTTGGATGAGATTGGCCACATGGCAGGGAGATACGGTTATCACAGAAAGACGTCTTTCTGAGATACGACATTATGAAAAGACGTCTTTCCGAGATATAATATCACAGAAAGACATCTTTCTAAGATACGATATCATGGAAACGCGTTTTTTTGAGACACGATTATTACAGAAAGACGTCATTCCGAGATACTATATCACGGAAAGACTTATTTTTATCTCACTATTCCGTCTTTCCGAGATAAATTATCTCAGAAACGCGGAAACGCGGATGGTCACTTTAAGCTTCCGTATTATACACTTGTTTGTTCACTCTTTAAGAACCAACCTCCGTTTTGCCAGCATTACTGCGCATGTACAGTTTCTTAAATTGTGATGGACACACAATTGGTCAATTGTGATATGTACACAATTTAAGAAGGAGACTGGGTTGCAACTTACTCGCCAATAGCATAGTTGGTAGAGAGATGGGCTATGGATCTAACGGTCCGTGGTTCGAATCCGGCTGTTGTTAACGTTTTTCTTCGCCAATTTTCTTGTGGAATATATTAACCAGAGAGCAAGGCTGAAGGAAAAACCGGGTTAGATAGATAAATGCCTTGACAAATATGTTATTGTGACTTTCCCAATGACAGACCACTCGAACCACTGACTTGTTGGGTGACTATGATTGGTGGATAGAAACATGACGTACACCGTTCGTGATTTGTTCAGTGTTCGGTTAGTGTTGTGTGTGAAGCCCCATTTATGAAACAAACACTAGCCACGATATTATTAAAGAGAACCTATTATACCAAAACATTTTAAAAACAAATTGTCGAGTTCCACATCTCTACGCTTTACATCAAGTTTAAAAAAAATACTATTCTGCGAATTTTTTGAAATTTTGTTAAAATTAATTTTGATGGTGACGCATTTCGTCACCGACACCACGAACTGGCACCCTCTGCATCACATGTGTACAAAAAATTCAAAAAATTCGAAATTGTTTTTATTGCTGAATATATCATTTTGTGCCATGAAGTATAACATGGCGAAATTGTTTTTTCTTAAATCATGTTAATTTGCTAATTTGTATTGGGGAGTTTTGCAGAAATTAGTCCATTCTGTCGTTTTTCGGTTCCACGAAGTGACACTGCACTCAGTGTCAGTTCGTGAAAACGAAATTGCGGAGGCGCGCTGTGAAAAAGATTTCACGAACTGGCACTGTCTATACAACGTACCCAGGGCAATGTTGTATCACGCCGTGTATACGTATCACGTTTGTCTACGAAATAAATAGAACTCGATGTTGTCAACACGGCGGCACCCGAGCACTGTGTGCGCGCACTCCCCGAAAACGCGACAGTTTTCGTTTTCACGAACTGGCACCCGGCACTGTGTGCGCGCACTCCCCGCAAACGCGTCAATTTTTGTTTTCACGAACTGGCACTCACTCACTGCAATGCATGCGCGCACTCTCCGAAAACGCGACAGTTTTCGTTTTCACGAACTGGCACCCGTCTTAATCATTTAATTATTAATTAACTTACCATATTTTCACAATAAAAAAATTGTGTTTCAGCAGTTAACGAATTGTTACGTTTAATGATACCAAAATCCCTCAAGTAGACGGATTTGTTGACTAAGTAAACTCGTGTCAAACCTTTAAAAGCGTTTTTCTCCGAATTTTATTTTTGTAACGGCGACCACTGGGTGTCAGTTCGTGGTGTCGGTGACGATTTATGGGGTTTAATGTCGAAGCCGCCTAAACATTAAAGTTATCAGAATGTGTTTCTGCTTATTTGTAGTTCACTGTGATTCTGTTTGTTGGGGTGTTTGTTAGTTTGTTTGTTTGTTTTTTAAGGGGGGGGGGGGGGGTTCTTCATTATTGTTATTATTTTAGTTACTTGATTTATCACAAGACATGTATACAATTATAAATGGTTTAGCCTCAGGTAGAATGTTTAACTGGTTTATTTGGGAGGCGCCCAGGAAAAAAACACATGGCGTCCAAACTGGTAACCATTTTAAGTGAGCAAGGCATAATTTTAATATTTAAGAAAATACGTGACTCGCGAGTCACGAGTCCTCGGGGGCAAGTCCGAGTCATGATAGTCGAGTCCGAGTCCGAGTTCTTTGCCGACGTGACTCGAGTCAAATCCGAGTCACCGAAATTTTGACTCGAGACGGACTCGAGTTCGAGTCCTGGACTCGAGTCATACAACTCTGCATATGAACAATGCTCGCTTGGAAATAATTATCGTGTATAAACAATGGTTGGTTATTTCATGGAGGAATTATTTTGTGTTTTCATTATTTATTTATTTATTTTTTTATTTATTTATTTATTCCTGAAAGCCAACAGCGGTGAACCGCCACTTATCAGTTAAAAATCAAAATTAAAAACAAAGTTGAATTTGGTATCAAAATATATTTACTTTACAGATTAAAATAATTGTACAAAACATTAGGACAATAAATCAAAACAATTATGAACAAATTATGTACATACATGTATAAAATTAACAACCTACGTGAGTCTATCATGAGTTTCAAATTCGACAATAGACTTAAACTGGATGATCACACGACAAAGCTTTGTATACTTGACTACGAAAACAATTTAGCGTCGGGGCTCCAAACACATCGCATATCTTTCAATTTCATGAAGTCGGTTGTGGGCAGACGACTAATTCTAGAGCCTACCCTCGTCTAGTCGCCTCAACCCGACTCCATGGAACTTGCACAATGTGTTTATGAGCTGACCTAGTACGCCGGTTAAGGGCATTAAGAGTAAGTGGGGTTGACACCGGTTAGAAGGAAGTGATTGTGAATATACATGTACATGTACATGTATGTTTATACAGAAATAAGCAGTCGTTAACGGTTCTCCTATGATGAAGTGTTGGCAGGTTGAAAAGTTCACAGCACAGAGCTGAATGTAAGTAGGATTATCAGGATATTGTACAAGTTGGCGAGTATTACGAAGGGATCTAAACATAAAAAACAGATAACACCCTTGGACTCTCTCCAGTCTGTCCGATTGTGTCTTACAAATGGAGTTGAAAACAGTGGTACAGTATTCCAAGTTAGGTCTAATTAATGTACAATAAGCAGTCTGAAAAACCTGTTCGTTTTACACAGACGAAAGTTGCGCCATACCAAGCCAGCCACATGATTACCTTTCTGAACTAATTATATTATAAGCATTAATACATATTCTTTATTTTTGCATTATTGGGCGTTCCACAGTTTGCCGACTCGTGGTTGGCCAAAAATATCAATCATAGACCTAAACATTCTGACTATTTCCGATGAATTATATTATATTAGGTTCAGTCATTGATCTTCATTAAAACTAAAGGAATAACGTTTTTTCTTTTCCAAAAGTGGTGTTTGAAAAGCCATGTTAATCGCTCTATAAATATCGTGGAAATAATATTGCGATTTGCTTTAAGTTGGTTAAACAAATTCTCTGGGCAGGAAATATTGCCGTTAGCGTCATTTGCTTTTCAAATATCGCCGCCCGTGAAGGCCTGTTATTTTATCGTCACCTTATTATACCTACATGCAAAATCAAACGAAACATTGCGAGTTTCAAGGTATAAAATAATATTGATGTCAAATCATAATACTTAATACACAAATTAAATTAAAAACAAATCAGTGTATTTGTTAACATTGTTCAGGCAACTTGGGTCTGCTAGATTCAATTGGGTTTTTTCACAGAAATGGTTGTATAAGTTGTGCCCCCGTTACATCGGTTTTGTAAAAATTTACAAAATAAAATCTCGGAAAATACATTTGTTTGAAAAGAATAATAATACACTAGTAACCCCTTAAATATAAAAATGAATCCAATATTAAGGCCATGCAAATTAAATTATAAGTACTGGGTACTCAACATTTTGAACATCAAGATAGTGTTAAGCCTCCTATAATGACATGCCACAGTTTTAGATTTTACACAGGCGTAAAGGGCTAACTTTCTATAAGTGCTTCAATAAACGTTCCTTATTCTCAGACAAACCGCAGTAAAAACAACTTGTACACGGAACTCAGTGTGATTTCTTGAACAGCTCAAACTGCCTTTATTTAATGTTGCCCAACTATGGGGAAAATGCCTTACATTTCTGGTAGTTTGCAAAGTCAACTTTTATGAAATTTTAATTCCCAAATTAACGGTTGGCATGCTTGCCCTCACTTTTTGGATTGGCTGCACTAATTAATTATTAAACTAACTCAAATGCCTTACAATGTCTGAACAACTTGGCACGCTTGCCACAACAATTTGGGCATGCTTGCCCCACAACGAATTGACACGCTTGTCACATAAAAACTTGGGCACGCTTGCACCCAACAACTTGGCCGCACGCTTGCCACACAAAATTAGCACACAAGTCATGCCCGCCAAAACTTGGTACGCTTGCCACACAAAACATTTGGGCACGCTTGCCCAACAAATTTGGGAAGACTTTCCCCCAAACAACTTGGCTTGAAGAATAAGAGTGCTGAAATAATAACCTGAATTAAATGTAGTAATAAACCCACTTCCATTACTTAATACTTTATAATTATTTATATCAAAGACTGATTTTTCTTGAGAGCGAGGTAGTCGGGCAGTCCGCTTCCCAATAAAATTACGCCACACGCGCAAGGTGCGCCCCATGGATGAAGGACAGCCACGACATAGCAAAATCCCCCCCCCCCCCCCTACCTACGCGGACCGTCTGAGTTACCTCAACTCGGCCACGCATAGCCAACTGTAACCAATTATATGTAGCCGTCTGTGCATGCCCTTATTATTGCCACGGAAGAACTCGTTTCCTTCCGAAGAAAGATGCACACCATCGTATCGAAACAAGTGAAACTGAGACCACTGGAATTGTGGATGCCCGAGCAATACCCACACCCGGCGACTAAATGAACGCGCCCACTTATTCATAGAACGCCGCTTCATCTCCACCCTGGAGGAAAAAAAATAACAAGCGTAACAAAAAGTAACAAGCTCTGGGAAGTATGTCAGACCAGACTAGCTTGGCCCTAGGAAACATATAGTAAGACATTCTAGCACGAACAGCATAATGTGCTGTCTGAAACAAAATTAATCTAACCGAACTAGACCATTCGACCCAACGTGTACAACAATTAATATAGGGTTTGCCACCGAGCCTCGAGGTCATCGAACAATATGGGAATATCGCCTAACCCGGCACCCCCTATATCCCATTCGAGTGAACCTCTGGCCTGCAACCCAAACGGCAATAAGCTGCCCGACGAACGATCCAATCCCCAATTATCCAGACAACACCTGTGTAGACATGTGTTATAATTAGTTAAGTGGAATTTGAGATTCCTGGCAAGCCGCATGCAGCCGCAGGGCGAATATACGACGGTGGTCGTCGCAATACTGTAAAATTACTGCGAATGGTCGCTCTAAAGCGCGCATAGTCAAAAATATATATATATAATTATGTACAGCGTCAGTACGCCAGCGGCCCACATCACGAATCCTATCCGGGTGAACCCCCCTTGCCGAAGCTGCTGTTGCAGTGCCGATGTGGAATTAATGTGCACGTTATTGCGAATCCCCTTACTTCAAAAATACAAGCGTCTTCTGTCAAATGTGTACAGTCAAAATGGCAGAATAAAGCCCCCGGTGCAGGGGGTCGCACGTACCTGTGCAAAGTCTGCCAATGCACTCGCCGGACAGAGAGACAAATCTAGTGACCGCACCAGGCGGATGGTTTGAGTATAGGACCCGTTTTATCTGTTTCGGAAAGGAATGTGAACCGAAGCCGTTGATGTTCCAAGGTCATCAAATCGAACATCAGAAAATTGCAAGAGGGATTCCTGCATACGATGGCGAAATTTAGCCGACAATTATAGTTCAATTCTCATAAACCCCCAAAATGCAACCAGCATAACTGCCTGAAACAATGTAACCTCAAAACGTGACACACAAACATGAGGGAGGGCAGGTATAATCTCAGAGAGAAATGCCAGGGTAAGAGGCAATCGTTTATCTGCCTGGGGGCCACCCCCTTCGACAGCCTTCTAATAACTTAGAAATCAAAAAGTCCTGAGTGGGGTCAGGAAAACCTTTTAACCTGTGATAGTGAGCCACCCCGGATATGTAAGTGGCAATTGCAGCCGGTGCTAATTTCCTTAGGGACAGCCAAGCGATACATTCCCTCACTTCCCTCGGGGATGCAGGAGAAGCGATAATTTGCGACCTGGAATTCAGAAAATTGAAAAATAACTCCATCCTGTTTGGAGTGTTATATGTTACCTACCAAATCTGTATTGGGTCCGGATTTGTTCGTCCCTATGAAAACATCATACTATTCCTATTGAATACATGTAGCTAAGTTTTGTTTTCTTTTCCCAAATGTTGTGTAGGTAAAGTGGTACCTGAAAATAGGTCACTGTAAAGTAGGTGAGAAAGATATGACAACTAACCAGTTCGCGCCGGATGACGTATATAAACGCAATAATTCCCCCAAATTCAAAACGGATGACGCATAAACACGCCAAGTTCAAGTTCGGAAATGTATGTCAGCAGCGCGCAAGGCCGGAAATGCGGGGGTGTGCTTCCCGGCACTATCAGCCTGAACACGCTTCGGATCGAGTTTCGTTAAAAATAATCCCGCCCGTCGGCTCGGCGATGTTAAAATAATCCCGGCGCGAACTGGTTCAAATGAAGGCCTGGTCCTTTGGTCATGGTGATCAACCAACGTCAGGTAGACTCCTGCAGTGCCTACAAGGCATAATTCCTGGTAGGTGATCCGTTGGACTCCATCAATCTTATTACTGTTTAAAAAATATAGATAACAATAATAATATTTATAAAGCGCACGTATCCAACAATACTGGCACTTGCGGCACTACAATATTATTACCCCTGCTCATTGGGCCCACGAAACATTCCACATACCATATCCGCTCCCTGGGGAGTATACAGCTCGATGCAGCCGTTTCGCCGAAAAGCAGCTAAATCAACCACATTAACCATCTGTCTGCCCTCACACGTACCCATTTACTCCTGGGTGGGAAGACTGAGTGACAACAACCCAAGACTGGACTCGAACCCACAACCTGCAGACCGCAGACCACAAATTCAATGCTCCAGACCACGAGGCCATAGCACCCCATTTAGGAAATCTAGATGTGACCAGCACACGATTTTATGATGCATCGCGCGTCGTGTTCCTACAATGCGTCGCAGCTGCGACACGTCCTGTGATTAATTTCACAAAACACGTTGACGCGTCGTAGGTGTAATTTATAGCACAAAACTGTATATATTGAATGTGAGGAATCGTAGTGCCCTGTTATGTTGAGCACCGTCACCCCAAAACTAGTCAATAATTACTATCGGCAGGTTTTACAAAACTGGGATAAAATAAAAGTCTATCCCAAATTATTAACAAGTATATCCAGTGAAGACAGTGGCAACCTATTCAAATGAAACGAAGCATATTTTCCAAAATGTTCGTCCAATGTTTTTGTCGCCCTTTCATCAAGTTGCCGTGATTGCCTCTGGATATTAAACCGAAAAAGATGCAACACTTGTTATTACCGTTGCAGATCTGAAGCCACTTTCCATTCACACCGATACTTGCGTGACTACCACCACACCTACGCGGCTACTCTCCTGTGACATGGTCGGCTCTGGGCTTGGCGTGCTCGTTGGCGGTAACGGGGTCCGGGGCCAAGTCCTTGGATGAGATTGGCCACATGGCAGGGAGAGTGGGACTATGACATGCCAAGACAGAAGTTTAGAGTGAAGTGAAAACCGAAAACTAAGAGGTCATGATGCCCATACTTAAAATCCTAGAAATCCTAGAATTGCCAGCTGACAAAGTATCAAATGCTTTATACTTGCAGTTAATTGTACAGCCGAATGGTTTATAACAATAGAGTCGATCGTGTGCACGTATAGCCACACACAGCGAACATGCTCGTACGCCACCAGAGGTGTTTGAATGAAATCAGAACCTCAAGTTGCTGCTTCGCAGTCAGTGAAGCCCCTTTTCATCCCCAGAATGTTGCAAGATATTACCGGCCATCTATGTCTCATTACTTTCCCCAAAGGCGGTACACTTGATTGTATTATGATCCTAGACACTCCACCTTCTATGTCCATACTTTTCCCTGCCTAACCACATATATCAAAGCTGGTATTTTGCATACTAGTATTTGCTTCACTGTTCTCAAGGAAGATAAAAAAACGTGAGGGAGTATAGACCGGTTTAAACCAAGTACATATAAACTGTTTATTTAACCATCTAAACCGGTTGGATAGTGAACCCGGTGGTAGGTGAGGATTTCCAGATTTCCAGTGGTTCTAAATAAGTGGTTCTAAAGAAATGAAACAACGAAGGAAATAAATACTTAGCAGACCCATACAATGTGTGTCTTGTGTCCTAATTACATAATAGAGAATTTGAAGGAATACGACATGTGATCCACATGTTCATGTTCAATAATTATGGCTTCCTCAATAACACTTTAACCGCATATAGCTAGTGCGCATGTATTTACAATTATACACATGTACTCAAAATGGTTAATCTCAGCGGTTACAATCAATGCAGAAAAGTCTCCATGATAAATCACCAGAAATATACTTAATATTCAAAATGACACACAGGATAATCTTGGATGGTTTAAGGATAACTTAGGATGTAATTTAATTCGACCTGGTTTGATTATAATGTATAAACTTCTGATTAGAAAATACTGGAACGAGGAAAGGGTGGAGAAATGAGATTGGAAACTATAAAGATCTGATTGAGGGCGCCCTACATGCTAGCCGGTAATAAGGCCTTAATGAATGGCTCACAAGAGGGCGCTAATCGGCACAACCAACAGTTACTGCTTTCTGACACAGCCGCCCCTAAATTTGGGGATGAAATTTACATACGAAAAAAAGCGTCCTTTGAAACAGACCAACCGCTCATCAACCTACGATGTTGGAGCATCTTGGAGCTCATCCGTGTTACTCATCTCAGGGATTTGAATTAACCGTGCTACAGGACGTGTGTAGACCTTGTTTCTGACTCTCACGTCAGCACTACGGACACGACCATCCGGTCCGGGGAAGGTTTCAGTAACTTTGCCACTTCTGACGGCTTTGCAATGAGGGTAGGTAGAACTTGAAGAACCTTGCACAGAGGTGGTCTGCAAGCACTTGGCTGTGCTTCCACCGACGTCTGCCAAAGAGTACGAAGTACTGGCTCTTGTACCGTCTGATACTTGAGGACAACTCACAGGCCGTGCTTGGCTGACTTTATCTCTCTCTCCCACAATCCACCAAAATGTGGGGCATTTGGAGGATTGAAGCGGAATCTAACTTGGTGTTTGGCAAGCTCACGCTGTAGGGCTGGATCCATCGCTGAGAAGGCTTCCTTCATTTCGGAAGCACCCCAATTGAAGTTGGTTCCGCAGTCTGAGAGGAGCTCATACGATTTCCCCCGTCTGGAGACGAATCGGCGGAATGTCATCAGAAAGGCATCGGTGTCAAGACTATTTATTAGGTCCAGATGCACTGCTCTTGTTGCCATGCATTTCAAAATGACGCCCCAACGTTTTTCTGTTCGCCTGCCAATCTTGAACGTCATCGGCCCAAAGCAGTAGACACCCTTAAAGTAGAATGGTGGCTACTGGATACGGAGGCGAGCTGGAGGAAGATCTCCCATCTTAGGAACGCTTAGAGATGCTCTCCACCTCTGGCAGTCAAAACATTGACGCTGGTGCTTGCGGACACCCTGTCGGCCACGTAAAATCCAGAATTTTCTTCAGATCTCTGCACGAACACGCTCTGGACCATAGTGCACGAGCCTCTGGTCAAAGTCCTGCATAAGGAGCTTAGTAACCGGATGTGCCGGATCGAGCACGATTGGATGCTTGGTAAACAGCGGAATTCTTTCAGCTCGTCTCAGCCGGTCTCCAACTCTGATGACTCCTCCATTTTCATCCCACTCTGATGAGAGCTGCAACAGTCTTCTTCCTCGAGGGAGCTCTTTGGGAAAACTAGATTTTAGCTCGTTGATCGGCTGCCAGGTCTGCAGGACCGTCATCCCCAGCCGCCCCATCACAGAGCTGCTTTGATGCCTCGATGAGCTCTTCCAGGGACTGGTATTTCTGCAGGTCTGGGATATCAGCTGGTTTTACAGTCACTATACACCACACAAAGAGGATTTCCTCAGTTCTGAGGAATCCTCAGCTAAGGAAGGTGGGAAGCCTGGCCAAAGATCAAGGTTGGCGGAGAGGAACGATGGCCCATCTCGCATGAGTGACTGAGTGACTGGGTTGACTGAGTGACAGCAGAGTTTTCCCTCTTGTCAGATCATCAGCCGCATTGTTTTTCGTGTTCACATAGCGCCATTGGTTGACATCCGTCAGGGTCTGGATCTGGGCCACTCGGGTCCCCACAAATACCTTGTACCTGCAGGACTCCGCCTTCAGCCAGGTTAGGACAGTCGTATAATCGCTCCAGAGAACAATATCTTCTAGAGGTAGAGTCAACTCTTGTTGAAGGAGATTAGACAGTTATAAGCCCCAGCCAAAGCAGCTGAGAGCTCCAGGCGAGGCATGGACAACTTACTTCTTCTTTGGCGCAACTCGGGACCTGGCCATTACAAAGCTGGTGTGTATGATATGCTCGTCGTCTTCCGTCCGGAGGTAGGCAACTGCGCCGTAGACCCTCTCGGATGCATCGCAAAAGAATGGGAAGCTGGCGACTGGCTGCTTCTGGGTCGATATCAGGAGGTGTTTAACATCTAGGTAGTTTGATGGCAGAGAGATTGGGTAGCTCATTCTCCCATGTTTGCCATCGGTCCATAATCTCTCCAGGCTCCAGGGCATCGTCCCATTCTCGTTTGGTCTTCAATAAGTCCTGGCCAATAACTCTGGCTCTGGCAGTGAACGGTGTGAGGTATCCATTCAGGTCGTATTGGCTGGCCAAGGTTTTGTACATGTTTCTCATGTTCAGGCAATCGTAGTCAACAACACGATGCCTGTACTGCAGATCATCGGTGCTACAGTCCCACTGGAGTCCAAGCATGGGTTCAGCCAAATCTGTCTCTCCAAATGTCAGCCAGAGATCACACCCATCTGAACGCGCTTCTGGAGGGAGATCTGCTACAACGTTGGGTACATTACTGGCCCACTGCCGTATATCAAAAGCACCCTTGGCGAGCAGTTGACGCATGTTGTGGACGAGAGTCTTGGCTTCGTCTTCTCGTGGCATGCTGACTAGGCAATTATCGACGTAGAACGATCTATCCACTGCATTAGCAACTTCAGGATACTTCTCTCGATGATCGAAGGCATGATTGCGTAGTGCAAAGGTGGCACAACAGGGACTGCATGTCGCTCCGAAGGGTAGTACCTGCCATTCGTAGATCTTGGGTTCGGTTTCAGTGGTCATGTTCCTCCACAGGAAGCGGAAGAGACATCTTTCAGTAGGCTGGAGTCTAACTTGGTGGAACATTGCCCTAATGTCCCCTGACACTGCTACTGCATGTTGGCGGAAACGCAACAGTACTCAAAGGAGTGATGCACCGAGGAGAGGACCAGGAAGCAGGTGCTCGTTGAGTATCTGGTCCTGGTACTGGAAGGAGCAAATGAACACAAGGAGAAATTTCCCATTGTGTTCCACTTAGGCCTTCAGGTGACACTGAAAAACAGGCTGTAAAATGCGTTTCGCTCCAGCAACACTGGGTCTACTTTTTTAATGCACATATATGAGGTTCAATACATCACAAACACAAGGTAAAAAGTTAACCACACAAAATTCTGCAGTTACTTTTTTATAGCTCATTAAAGTTATTAACAATCACGTATGCTAAAATGCACGTTTTGTGGTTTGAGGCCTTACATTGGCACTTTCAGTTTTAACAATACAGCACTGTGGCACCTGTATGACAAATCCTATACATTTTATATTAAAGAACAAGTGTTTACGTATTTTGAAAATTTGGTAATGGTACATCAGTCACACGGCCACTTACGGTAGCTGCGGATGCTTACGGATAAAAGTCCGTAAGCATCCGCAAGGATCCGTATCATCCGTAAGCATCCGTATCCATCCGTAATTCAATCCGCAGGATCCGCAGACATACGCAGATCCGCAGCGGAATTTTGAAAATCTCAATTTTGCTGCGGATGAAATATACGTAAGCATCCGCAGAATATACATTATCCATACGTAAAATACGTAACTCATACGTAAGATACGTAAACTCATCCGCAGGATACGTTAGATACGTAACTGATCCGCACACTTTGTCGGGTGTGCAGTTGCCTGCGGATACATAGGGGTACGTAAACACTATTAAACTGTTGAATAACTGGAACTAGATCTCAGACTTGATGAAATGCGACTGAAGCAAGCTCCGATCCACGTGGGTTTATATGCGGATGGTGCGGACGCCAGAGGAAGCCGACATGCGCAGACACGAGCGTAACTTATCCGTATCGTCCGTAAGTCATCCGTATCGTCCGTAAGTCATCCGTAAAATCCGTAAGTCATCCGTAAGTCGTCAGTAACATGTGTCAGCGGGTTGGCAGCGGATGGGTTCATCCGCAGGTTTTACCCGTAACATCCGTAATTCATACGTAACATCCGTAACTAATCCGTATCGTCCGCAGAATATAGGTAACTTTTGCTCAAATTTCCGTATTGGGGTTACAAATTACGCATTTTCATTATCCAAATATACGCAGGCATCCGCAGGTCCGTAACATGGCCGTGTGACTGTAGCATTACAGCAAATTATCTTTGTTTTTTTGTTAAATGGAACCACAACAAAAAAATTGTAAAAAAAAAAGTTAAACAAAATTGGCACACAGGGCGCTATGATTGCCATACGTGCCAACAAAACCTACTAAAAAATGTTTTTAAAAATGTGAATGGAAATTGTTCAAAACATTTTCTGAACTGGTACACGTGACCATTGTTGTTCTTATAATATTAATATTAAAATATAATATTAACATTTTAATAAACCCCTACTTGTTACAAAGATAACAATTTTCTTTGTAAAAAAAAACAAGCTTATAATTAAAAATAAAAGGGCCATTAGAAGTCAAAGATGGGTATAGTTGCAGAAAAAAATCCATTATATGTCAGCCAACTACATGTACATATATTATGTTTAAAATAAACATACATATTCGAGATGTGATAAATTGGTTAGCACTGAAGAATTTGTTCACAGCTTCACAGAAGACATGTACATTGTAAGTATCAACAAATAAAATAAAGGTTTTAAAGAGTGGTTTTTCATAATGTGACTAGCATTAGTGTGAATTAGCTTTTAATTCAGCAAAATTACAGAATGTACCGAGTTTTATTAGCGATGCATAGGGCCACAAGGAAATAAAAATACACAACACAAAAAAAACAACTAATAAACAGACAGATTTCGCCGGAGACTTTGTTCTGAAGGCCGGGTGTAGTGTCGTCATATACATGTTTACTAAGTCCATCAACCAAGAGGCAATACTTCGGTGGCGATTACATTAGCCCATGAATAAAAAGAAAATCAAGTTAATCAACTAATGGATTTCGGCAGATTTGGTCCAGTACCCAGGTCCTGGTGAGACAGTAAAAAGATACGGTTAAATACTAACACAAATTGGTGAAAGAATGATTAACTCGCAAGTAGTTTTTAAAATTCACCATCCAAGTCATCCTCGCCTGCATCTACAACATCTACTTCTTCTCTGAAGATGCTGCAATGTGTGCATTTGCACAGATCGGTACAAGGTAGATCGGCATTTAGACAAGAACATCGCCCTTTACAACATTTTCCAACTTTACAACTACAGCTAACACTGAAGGAGAACATCTGGTGCAGATGGTTTCGTCATCCATGTGATTGTTAGTTTACCATCCTCCATTTTCCATCCATGTCCATCTGGAGATGGTGTATTAATCTGTTGCTGTAGCGATCGCCGCTGAATTGCAGCCTGATAATTACAGTGCTTTGCATGCTGGGTCAGCGCATCTCGGGTTGGTGGTAGACTCTGCTCAGTTCTTGTAGCATGACGCGTGGTATCTCACCTCAAGAGCCACACAATCTTTGTCTCGAATATGAATTAGGACGTTTTCATCTCCTTTACGCTCTGCTGCTTGACGAAGCAATCCTTCAAAATAAATTCAAAGTGTAAACTTAATTATTTCATTTAAAAAATGCATACATACTTAAGTTTTAAGAGGATTAAGTTCCGTCTTTGGTATTAACATGGACTTTTGATTCTATAGATTTTCTCCCCTTCTCTTGACTATTATTATGTTTCCTTTATGACTCGGAAGGAGAGTTAAAAAAGTGCAGTCCCATGAGAACCATTCACTGTACTAGTCAAGGGACGCACGCCCAACAATAAATTAACTGCCATAAAAATAACTTATTTTAATTATCAGTAATTTTCTACTGTACCAACTGGAAAAACTACCAACTAACCAACAAAATTCAATTTAAACAATTTAAACATAAGCGTACCAACTGGAAAAACTACCAACTAACCCAAACAATTCAATTTAAACAATTTAAACATAAGCGATTGTGTAGAATTTCAGGCTCTTAAAGTTTTGTAAAATTAAAGCCAAATTGTTTGTATCAAATCATTCCAAAATTACAATAAAAAAATAAATAATACCAGAGTCATGATTGTATAATAAATGAAATAGGCCCTACCTCCATCTGAAGTTTCTGCTTGTGCTAGCTTGTCATCGATTCGTTTTCCATGTCGACTCACAAACAGCTCAACTTTACTGCAAATGATGCACTGTTCAGGCAATACCCCCGAACTTGAAGATCTTCCACCAGAAGGCGATCTCACCCGGAGCTTTTTCGGGGATAAAACCGAGGCTTCAGCGAAAGTGTCTTCCGCCAGTTTGCGTTTTCTGGCAGCATTCAGGCGTTTATTATCTACGAACCGCCGTGAAATCCCAGGTCGGACTGCCTTTCAGTTTCACGTGCTTCTTCATAATGCAAACCAAGAAGGCCCACACATTGGGCATGTTCGGCAATTTCGCGATCTCTGCCGCTGAACTTAAAGCCACTCTTTGGAACTGGAAGTGAATCTATCCCATATGAGACTTGTGAGGGTCTTAACTTTTTCAAATTTGTCCAGATTCAACTTACATATAACACTTCAAACTAGTCACATTATTTTGTTTTACGTCGGTCGGCGACGTTGACGCACCGCCTGCAGTAGACGTCGCCATGTTTGATGAAAAATGTAGGTCATGTCATGACCGTCGACCCCGCACGGACAAACTGGTGTGGGATTGGACAATTTGTAACACGTGATGCGATTGCGTCATTCGCGAACGGATTTTGTAACATGGCGCATTACGTCTTTGAACTTCCCTGATGCCAAAATAGTTCGCTCTTTGCAGCAGGATTATTAAATAACTGCAGGATGATATGTGGAGAACTATTTTTCTAGTAATCTAGAGTCATTTATTTAGTCGAAACTGTTAAGAAAATTTACACCCACTCTTGCTGGATCGAAACAAACGAATTTGAGCACTCAGCTGAAGGCCTAACTGTGTGATGCGGAATGTTCCAGGATTCCTCCGTCTTTGCAGCATCTTCTGCTGCCAGGATTTTGACATGACCAGCATCTACTAACTTCTGGATCAGCTCACTATGTTTCTCTGCAAGCTGAGGTCGGGTTGCAAGGCGCTTTTCTGTTATTCTCGGTGTTGGAAGGACAGTCTCTTTTGGAGCATGGAACCTGGTGTCATCAGCATGGTTTCCTTAAGGTGCATGAATCAGGTTTATGCTTTCGGCAACACTTCGAACAGCGTCTATTCCTGTGGACCCACTTCACCACATCATCAGTAGAGAGTGCCTTAAAGGTTTGACATCCATTCAAGAAGTGATCCTTACCTTCACAGAAAGGACAGAACGACTGTGGCTTTGGCTTGATGTATTGGGGGCTGGCAGGTTTCTCCTGTTTGCCTCAGGTCAGGAATGAAGACGTGGGAGTTGGCTTTTGTTTCACTGGTCGATGATCCCGGTTTACTCTTGACCCACTCTGCTCTTGCATGTTGCCATTGCAGCTTGCTTGGGTAGCATCTGCGACTGCGACTTCAACCTCAGCCATCTTGCGAACTGTGGCAGAGTGTAGGTTCACCCGAGTTCGGCTTTAGCACACCCTCTTCAAACAGTGCTCTATGAAGCTAGTACGGAGACTCGGGGGAGTTAGCTTAGAAGCTTGTCTACAAGCGAACCACATCGATGCTCTACTTCAAGGTTCAAGGTTCATTTATTTCTTCGGCATCAACATACAGGATGATAATGGTAGTTTATACAGTTATGATAGGTGATGCTGAAGGGGGACCCACTAAGAAGCAAAGCTTGTAGGTGTGGGCCCCCTATGCATGCATGTACGTGCTCTGGGCTACATGTATTGGATACAAGAATATTCATGTAAAATAGGAGCAAACACGGACAGTAGGCCCAGAGCACATACAGCATTTTATAAAAACAGTAAGTTACTTACTTAAATACACTAATACCAAAACAAACAAAAGACAAGGACAAACAATAAACAGCACATCAACAAGCCAGTTTAGGAATGCATCAATAAAATACAAAAAATACATTTTAAGTTATTATTTTGCATTAGTTCACAATAAAAGTTCAACAAAGCAAACTTATAATCTCGTTTGAAAGCGATAATATGTTTGGAGCTTCTTAATGTATTAGTAAGTGAATTCCATAACCTGGGTCCCTCATATTTAATAGTTTTGTGTGAAAAAGAAGTACGAGTTAATGGGAGATGAAAATGACAAGCCTGTCGAGTAAAGTAGGCATCTGATCATTTCGCACAAATATTGCCTTAATAGCCGAGGGTAAAGTATTGGAATCGGACTGATACATGAGGGACCCAAGCTGATGGTAATAAATATCCTTAATTTTTAAGGTTTTATGTTTAAAAAAGAGAGGATCAGTATGGGCACAAAAATCAACAAAATTAATTATACGAAGAGCTCGCTTCTGCAAAAGAAATAACTTTTGAAGATAACCAGTGGAACAGTTACCCCACGCAAGTATTCCATAATTAAGGTATGACAAAATTAAAGTATTATAAAGAGAGACTAGGACAGATGGAGGAAATAAATGTTTGATTCTATTGATAACACCAATATTTCTAGCAACAATTTTACATAGATAATCAATATGATTTTTCCAAGTTAACTTAAGAGTCAATAAACAGTCCCAGAAATTTGAAACAGTCGGTTTTTATAATAGCAGCATCATTAATCACAACATCTCTAGAAAGATCATTAGCAGAATTACTAAACAGCATGTAATTGGTTGTATTAATATTTAATGACAACTTATTGATTCTAAACCAATTAGAAACTAATTTAAGTTCATTGTTCATTGTATCAATAAGAGTATTCAAGTTGTTATGAGAAAATTTTTTTTGAATCGTCAGCAAATAAAATAAATGAAAGTACATCTGATGATTTTGTGAAGTCATTGATATAAATTATAAAAAGTAACGGGCCTAAAATTGATCCTTGAGGGACTTCACAGCTTAAAGTTTTGAAAGATGAATTTGAACCACCAATAAAAACATATTGGCTTCTATTTGTAAGATAACTTCTGAACCACTCCAGGGTTACTCCTCGAATACCATAATAGGACAATTTATGCAACAAAATGTCATGGTCAATTGTGTCAAAGGCTTTTGAAAGATCAAGAAATATCCCCAGAGTGTGCTCAGAGTTATCTACTGCATTGGAAACTTTGTCCAAGAAATTAAGAACTGCATGGGTCGTTGAGTGTTTGCTACGAAATCCAAATTGTGAATTGGTTAGAATATCAAATTTAAATAAATGGACACATTTCTCAAATATTTTTGAAAAACAAGGCAAGATGGAAATGGGTCTATAATTATTAACACAATTAGGATCACCACTTTTATAAACTGGAATAACTTTGGCAATTTTTAATTGGTGTGGAACAATTCCGGTTATGAATGAAAGATTAATAATGTGTGCAAGTGGCCTACAAATAGCCATGATAGTACTCTTGACAACAGCTATATTAATGCAATCATAACCAGAGCTCTTTTTATTTTGTAAATTATTGACAATGTTCATCAACTGGAGCAAAACAAAAAGAATTTGGGTTGGGGTCAGTAAGATAATCATTAAACGATGCCCGAGTTTGAGGAATATTTTGAGCGAGGTTAGGACCTTTGTTGACAAAATAATTATTAAAGCAATTGGCAATTAAATTAGAGTTATTAATCAAGTTTCCTTCATGCATGATGCTACTGATGGTATGAGAAGACGTTTTATTGTTCAGTACAGAATTGATTACCTTCCATGTATTACGAATGTTATTCTTTTCCTGTTCAAACTGGCGTGTATAATATTGTTTTTTAGAGGTACGTAAAAGGTTAATTAAAATATTCTTATATTTAGTATACTTAATTTTATTATAATTAGTGAGATGAGCTAAATATTGTCGGTAAAGCTTGTTTTTCTTATTAATAGATTTAAGAAGTAGATTGGTTATCCATGGTGCGTGGGGCTTAGATTTAAATTTGGATTTATGGTTTATATGAGGAGTAAAAAGGGTGTTTTTATCATACATATAATTAAAATCATCAATAAAGTTGTTAAATGCCAAATCAGGATTATCGCAATTATAGACATTAGCACAATCATTAGAGTACAGGTCATCCTTGAATCTCTGAATATTTAGATTAGAAGCATTTCGGATAGGGGTGGAAATATAATCATCAGTGGAGACCTCTGGTTTACGAGACTGCATTTTTATAAATATTGGTAAATGGTCTGAAATGTCCGATAAAATAATACCTGATTTGGGGGAAGGTAAAACGTTTGTAAAAAAATTATCAATAAGTGTGGCAGTGGTATTTGTGATTCTAGTAGGTTTATCAATTAATGGGAGAAAAGAATAAGATATAATTAAATCAACGAATGCTTGTGTGTTGGGATTGGAATAATTAAGTAAATTAATATTAAAATCACCAGAAATAAAACATGCTTTATTTCCAGGGATCATACGAAAAAACTAATTCTGAAAAGTATGAACTCATTGTGACTTGCACTAGGTGGCTTATACATAACACCTGCAATTATGTCTTTGGCCCTTAGGGCAGAAATTTCAATAAACAGGGATTCAAGGGAATCTTCTGAACATTTCAGGTCTTCCCTAATTTTAAAGCTCACCTCACATGAGACATAAAGTGCAACACCACCTCCAACTCTACCCTGTCTGTTATTCACAATGAGTTTATAACCTGGGAGTGAATAATAATTATGGGGATCAGTTTTCAACCATGTTTCAGAGAGTGCAATAACAGTAAAGCTATTGCCAATAGAGTCTAAGAGAAGCTGAAGTTGATCAAAAAATTTCTGGAGACTTCTAATATTAAGGTGGAGTAAAGAAAAAACATCAATATTGTTAATCTTAGGAAACTGCTCCAAAGAATAGTACTGTGAATTATTGAATGAATGAAAAGGATTGTTTGGATCCATATACTCAGAATCCAAATTATTCTCAAACTCACTAGGACCTTGAGCCATCATCATTCTGCCGTTCAATATCAAGAACTGAGATGTAAAGTAACAATATAAGTCTGGCATTAATGCAAACCTGGGTCACACATGTAACACAACAATTACAGGACAATTCAAGTACATACATGTAGAAACAAATACAGATAAATACAATATAATTTAATGATGAGGAGGACTTGTTGATAAACATATCTTCAAGTTCACCGCATGTCAAACAAAACCGGTGCATATGTACACGTGTATACATGTATGCACACATACACACGTGTTTTAATAAAATACAAAGCAGTATGTGATCAGTCAAATCTTAGACTGGGATCAATAAGTAATAACAACTGTTGGAATATGATGATGATCAGCCAAACAGCGATCAGTCAGATCTAACGATAGATATATTCAATGCAGCAGCACTCATTTATTGCAAGGTGACGGATGAAACTCCTTACTGTCGATAAACAGCTTTCCATTGCGGAAGACGACCTGTTGGCCCTTTTCGTAGGCTTGTTTCATTGTATCACGAAGTGACCGTTTCTTGATGGCATCGGCTAGTGGCAAGTCTTGTAACACGAACATACTAGTATCCTGCAGGACCTTCTTAGCTTGTCGCAAGATAGCTTGCCTTTTCGGTCTGTAGATAAATTTAGCAATGATGTGACAAGACTTGTCTGACGATAGTTTTGGTCTAACTCCGGATCGATGGGCATTTTCAACAGTGACATTTGGGAGGTTGAATTTGTTGACGATTATGTCCTTGACAGCTTGATAAGCGTATGAAGGGTTTTCGGAAGGCTGTTCTGGGACACCCCCAAATCGCAGGTTAAAGCTGCGGGAGTACCTCTCAAGTTGCAAGGCTTCATTTTCAACCTTCTCAAGTCTCTTGACTGCCTCCTGGAATTGCAATTCAATTTTGGAGATTGAACCAGCTGTAACAGTAGCTTGCTGCTGCAGATCACCGACTGAATCACTTGTGTAAGTCAACCCATTTTCCATCTCTGACTGCTTGGCCTCGATACTGCCAACTCTATTGATGAGACTTTCCTGATTTAAAATCACTTTATCAAGTTTTGCATGTATATCACCCACCATGGACCGTAGGTCGTTCCTCAGAATACCAAATTCACTGGATGAAGTAGCAAGAACATCGACTGGATTCGAGGTTTCAGCACGCGCACGTGTAACGGCCATGGTTGGAGATTTCGACGCCATCTTGGATTTCACAGATGTCAGTTGCAAGTTCAGCCGTAGATTTTTGGTCTCGTCGAGGCGGCATATCGAGTGGCTCCAATAAGTAGCTATGTTACAGATTGGGTACTTTGATTGCTGATAAAAATTAAGATGTTTCCCAGCTTTCAAATTTACACAAAATGTACAGAGACAGAGAAATGCTGAAAAAAATCCGGCCTGTTTGACAGAGCGATATTAGAACACGTCCGTTTACCACAGCGCCCTCATAGTCTTAAAGTTACATCAGTTGTGACCCTACTTTTTTTTGCAGCCGTCCCCAGTTTGAAAGTAATTTTAAATTGGGTTTTTAAATGGGGTCATTTTGTTCATGTGGACCAACGAGCAACGATAGATGCACTTTCATGTTTCTTTCCAAAATATTTTCAGAAATAATTAATTTTTGACTCATGGGTCATTCCACGTCATTCCGCACACTTTTTTGCTCGACCCCCTCCGATTTTGATGAAATTTGGTGTGTGGCTAGGTACTCATGAGAAACTCCGATACGCAAAATATTAGCGAAATTCGGTCATTTGTGTAGGAACTGGAGCAGTTTGAAGTTTTAGGGGGTTTTGCGACCAGAACCCACCAATCTACCTAAAAATTGCCAAATACCCTTACAGAATGGTTCGATCTCAGCAAGTGAGGTATCGTTAGAAAGAGCACAAAATTCTCTATCCACCAATATGTCACTTGACATTATTTTATGTGTTGACCCAAATCTGGGTCATTTAAGGTGACCTTGACCTTTGACCTCGATTATCTCAAAAGCATATGCTCTGGTTTTGATGAACTTGTGGTAGTCGTGAGATAGTTAACCATACATGGCGCACACGAAAAACCAGCTTGGGCAATTACCAACTTCAGGAGAAACATGACTTTAACGACCAACACATGTGTAGTATCACTCCTATGAATTCGGATACAGTCACAATTATCAACTATTATGCATGTACATGTATCTCGATCTCGGAATTTTCATTGCTTAAAGGAAACATGCAGCCTAACATTTTCATTACGCAATTTTTGTTTTAAATTCATAGATTTATGTGTATTAAATGTGAATAAAAAACTGGTTTTAGTGTACGTTTAGTGTGGTAATTTGCGTCCAAAAATTGACCCCCCCCCCCCCCCCCCCCCCCCCCCCCTTTTAAATTTCGCGGCCACTAAAAATGAGTGACGTAAACCGAGGCAGGACCCAGACAAATTATCGATAGTCGGTACGCGACGTCTAGGTACAAGACGGGTTCGCGTGGCCACGTACGCACATTGTTGTGTGTTGATGCACCCACAGTGTACGAATCGCGTACGCTTTGTGCACGGTAATCGAATTTCACATGGACGATCGTGAAAGTTCTTCCTCGGTTTTTGGTGAATCCGACGAAAACAGTACTGATTCGTCCGATTCGAATAACAGTATTTCTTATTCAGACACGGACTCGATCGAGGATAAAGATGGGGTCCCTCTAGGCGCTCTAGGTCGAAGCACGACCGCTCAAAATGTTCGCTGCAGAGGGCAGAAAATCACTATGCCCGCCTGGACCACTTCGCTCTGGTAAGCTTTACTTTGGCTGTCCAAATCCTCCGATATTTAGGATCAACCGGAAACAAATGAAGGCTTACTCCATCCTTAGTAGTTTTGCTACACCTAGCAGCTACACAACTAGTCGGTAATGACCGAACACTGGTTTTACCCCGATTCAGAATGAAAAACCATGTAAGGACGGACACTTGTTGCAATGCGCGCAGTCAGTAAACGACAGGCCGGGTAGCAGCGCTGCGAGTCTCTGCCTCTATTTTCGTCATACCCCTCGCGAGGTTTTATGTTAATGAGGCTTCCCTTCAAGGGTTGGGGGGATGGGTTTGACCAAAATTTTCAACAATTATATTCCTCCATTTATCACAGAAAATAAACACAACCACACCCATAATGTTGTTGTCAACATTATACTTCATTGATTTAAGCAACAACAAATCTTATTACATGTTTCCTTCAACCGCCGTGGCTACTGTAAGCCGAGTTACTATAAGATTCTGAATACTGCCTTTTTACGCCATAAGGGAGTCTACCTACTTCAGAAGCAGGCTTTGAAAATACCGAGATCGAATTCAAAAATACATGCATAATAGTTGATAATTGTTACTGTATTCGCATTCATAGGAGTGATATTACACATTTGTTGGTAGTTAAAGTAATTTTTCTCCTGAAGTTGGTAATTGCCCAAGCTGATTTTTCGTGTGCGCCATGTACAGTTAACTATCTCACGACTACAAAAAGTTCGTCAAAACCAGAGCATATACTTTTGAGATAATCGAGGTCAAAGGTCAATGTCACCTTAATGACCCAGATTTGGGTCAACACATAAAAGAATGTCAAGTGACATATTGATGGATAGAGAATTGTATGCTCTTTCTAATGATACCTCACTTGCTGAGATCGAACCATTTTGTAGGGGTATCTAGCCATTTTTAGGTAGATTGGTGGGTTCTGGTCACAAAACCCCCTAAAACTTCAAACTGCTCCAGTTCCTACACAAATGACCGAATTTCGCAAATATTTTGCGTATCAGAGTTTCTCATGAGTACCTAGCCACACACCAAATTTCATCAAAATCGGAGGGGGTCGAGCAAAAAAGTGTGCGGAATGACGTGAAATGACCCTCATGTATATCGGAAGTTATTCTTATTCACATTTCTTATTCATACAAATGTGTTATTGTCTATTGATATAAAAGTTGGTATGATGAAGAGAGCAACACGAATACAAAAAAAGTATTTATTTCCATGTCCATTTTGTAATAAATTTGTTTTGCATTTAAAATATAAACATAATTTCCTTTGTGCGGTTCAATTTCGTTCTTGCTCTATGGATAGGCCCTATGAGTGTTCCATGTAATTTTAGAAATTCAATACGACCATTCAATTCACTCTGGGTCTGTCTCCAACTGAACTATTAAATGACCTACAGGGGTGATAAAATGAAAGAGCAAAATACTAGAAACCAATTTCAGGGAGGGGCCTAAGTAAAATGATATTCATTCAAAAATGTAGGCTACATTACGTAGGAAAATAGTAGGCCTACATATCAAGAAAGTGTGAAAAAGCTGACAGTGTTAGGACTGCATGACTCCCTAACGTTATTCGATGTTTTTTATCGATTTTATTGGCAGAGCGCTTAAATTCCTCATACCCCCCTACGAATAAAAATCCGATAATCTCGATAAACTCGGGTTTCCAGAGTAAATTAAAAACACATACCGCGTTTACCATACTGCAAAAAGCGCCGCCATTGTTTCGGATCACGCGTTCGTGCACAGCAGACACATGCGCGGTGTCCTATCCAGTCTATATAATGGAGATCAATGGTCTTGAGGTAGCTCAGGGGATTGTTGTCTGTATAGACAACAAAGTCGGCCCCTAACAGGATGTCACATTATCGCCCACCGCAGTGCCAACAACTCTAACTCTATACTGCTGTACTTGTCCATGTTCTGCTTGCCTTCTCGAAGTCTTCTGCTAGCGTATCCTATAACTACTCGACTAGTGTCCTGTTCCTGAGGCAGAACGAGTCCAAGCTGGCTGGCATCAACTTCTAGGATGAGTGGACGTTTGAAGTCTGGATAGCTAAGAAGTGGAGTGGACGTTAAAATTGACTTCAGTTGATTAAAGGAGACTTCACAGGCTTCGTTCAAAGCTTCAGGAAGTTGAACCTGAGGTGAGACAACTCTCTTACCATTTTTCCTTCGGACCGCAAAGTAGTGCATGGAGTGGAGCAGCGACCTTAATTAGCGAAACCTTGAACAAATCGACGGTAGCAAGGTCCTAGAAAATTCAAAGTTCACCTTCATTGGTTAGTCTCTTCCGTATCTTTTCCACAGCGGGTGCAATTTCATTCACTGATACTTTATGGCCCAGTTACTTCAACCTCTTGGCAAACCAATGGCACTTCTCGGGTTTCACCATCAGGTTAAATCCATGAAGGCGATCAAGCACCACCTGGAGTGCTCGAGTGTCTTGTGCCAAACACAAACAAAATCATCGAGGTAGACAACCAGGGACTAGAAAGCTTATCCCCAAAATCCTTGTCCATATATGGAAACGTTGTCTCATCCGCTCCGTGCGGCCTGCGTACATAGGGAAAATCAGCATTTTTTCACGAAAAAGTGATTTTATAAAAAAGTGCTTTCATTGCTAGCATTGGGCCGCCCGGGAGTCACTAGAACAACTATTCATCAAATCTAAAACCTAAAAATAATACCAGTCAGTTTCTCAGTTTCGTCGGAAAAAACATAGTAAGTCTGCAAGATGTCCTGTTTTTTACGTGGGAGAGTTGGCAAAACAGCGAGTTTCTTTGTACATGACCCGCTTTCGCAAGCCCTCACTCGTTTCATCGTGACCAGGCTGCTTTGGGCCTAGCGGTTTATGAATATGCTGATTGTTAGCTTTCTTGTGATATAAAGCTTATTTTGATTGGTTAAATAAATTCGTCGGAACAAAGGCTTTAAAGAGCATTGACCATTAACAGCTAGCGTCTGAAATGACCTTTCATCTAAAGGTCCCGGATGCGCTAGTACGCGAAGCATCACTTGTGACGCTACCACTTGCCACTCACATTCTTTCATCGTCAAATGCTACAATTCTACGATATTTAGTATAAATGTTATTTATTAGTAACATGTAAGACTATGTTTTAAGCTATCTCTTAAGTTTTGGGTTGAATTTAAAGTGAACTTTTACAAATAAAACCATTTTTCTCTGGTTTTTACTGGATTATACCATTAAAGCTGTAGGGGTGGATTATCTCGCCACGCCGCGCCGAGTTTCATACACTAGCCTTCGGATATATTTTGACTGTGTAGTTACGAGTAGCAATTGTTTTCAATTTAATTTATGTTTTCCTATGGTATTGATGTAATAATCAGAAAAGTAAGTCGTTCAAATACCTTACAGTGGAACTACACTACGCGATTTGTTACCATTATATTATGTTGTGCTACTGTTTATTTACTGTTTATTTACCCATTTCTACAATGGAACTGCCCTACAGTAACGGTCAGTGGCGCGTGACCTTGTGCACGCCTCGGTCCTGTGGATCTCACAGAGCGCTCGTGTGGTCAAATTCTTTTATGAGACAAATCCGGGAAAACGTTTCCATATAGTGACGCATGAAGGTTGCTAGAGCGTTGCAGAGGCCAAACGACATTCGAGTAAGCTCGTATACGTACAAGCTGCCTGTGCCAACACGGAATGCTGTCTAATCGGAATTTGTTAGAAACCATGTGTAAGATAAACTGCAGAGTACTTGGCTCCATTGAGTGCCCCAGTGTCAAAGTGGGTATGCGTCTTTGTGTTTTTGCACCAAGTGCCCTATAGTCAACACACATTCTCAGCTTACCGTTGCTTTTCCAGACAATAACTAACGGCGAGGCATAGGTGCGGGGGAATGCGTCTGTTCAATTTTTGAAATCTAATTTTCAGGGTACAACCCCCTAAAAGCACTGACACACTAACTTTAATTGCGATTACTGTACAAGAAACGTGCACTTTCTCATCACTTTTGGACACCCGTCGATGTTCATTTCCTCACAATAACCCTATTAATCCCAAGAGTGCCATATGGACTCATTGAAGCATACACTCTCGTTACCATTGTGACTTTACGTCACACAAATACAATCGGATTTCATTCCCATTGGGCCCTGATGGCACTTGCCATTTCGCATTGAACTGAAATGTAAATAGCGCCCTCACTTTGGAGATCGGCCTCTGATTGGCGAGACCCCACGCGCGCGTCCTCTTGCGCGCGTGGGTATGAAATATTATAGGATATTAGGATTCACCAAATAGAGACGCCAATCACGCCATGTGAACACGCGTCACAGAAAACCAGTCATAATGGCGGATCCATCCGACATTTTTGACGAAATATTTGCGGATAGCGGTTCTGATATATCTGATGAGACTTCCTTATCATCCACCACAGAAGAAAGTGACGATTCGGAAGAGTTTGTCGCTACCTGCTCAAAGTCAAAGTCATCCGACAAGCCGAATTTCAGGTGAAGAGGTTACTAATAATTATAAGTAGTAAAATGCTATGACTAGTACTATGAGACTGAGTATTTCTCGAGGACGTGAATTTAGTTACACAGGAATAAAGCGAATAAACAGTACAGTGTGTGAGCCTACACTTGTTCGGAATTTATATTAATTAATGTAACATTACCCTGGCTCTAGATGTATTTCGAAAAAAAAAGGAAAAATGCCTCCCTTTCACTTTCAGTTACAATAAATCAGAAATGTGCATTCAAGTAGAACAGTAGTGTGCACAAGAAATTCCTATTCAGAAAATGAGTCTTCAAACAAACAGCGCCCTCACACATTTATCAATGTGCTTACCCAAGCACATTAAATAATGTGTGAGGGCAGTGTTTCTTTGAAGACCCATTTTCTGATTAGAAAAATAATATTAAAATGGTGATTTTCGTGCACCCTAATCCTTTAATTTGTTATTCAAATTAAACTATTTTTGAACTCATGATTGTCGTATGCGCTATGCCTTTGCTGTCTAGTACCATTAGGAAGAAGTTTCTCCAATCAATGTAGCGCCCTCTGACATTTCTTAATATGTTAATATTCTCACTTCAGGTCTGGATGGCTTAAAACAAGCTCCTATAAGCGGCAACCTGCGAACTTCAGTGGACAAGTTGGACCTACGCAAGATTTCAGTGGACTATCACCGATGGAGACCTTTCAACTCTTTTTTTGCCATGCAGTCTGGCAGTTGATGGTGACCGAGACGAACCGATATGCCGATCAAAGTGTGCCTGGAAATACATCCTGGACTCCAACAAATGTTCCAGAAATGAGGCGTTTTTTGGCATTGCTTCTGTGCATGGGGATCAACAAAAGGCCTCGCTATGCTATGCACTGGTCGAGGTCAGAAGTTCTGCAAAGCCCTGTGTATCCATCAACCATGTCCCGCAACCGATTTGACGCAATCCTGCGATTTTTCCACCTTGCCAACAATCGAGCTGACAAAACTATCACTGATGATGACAAACTGTCTAAGTTCGCCCCCTGCTAGACATCGTATTGCCCTCGTTTCGTCGAATTTATAAACCCGGACGAAACCTCTCACCAGACGAGACTATGATAAAATTTAAAGGGCGACTGGGTTTCAAACAATACATGCCACGCAAGGCTGCCAAATGGGGGTTAAAATGCTTCTCATTATGTGAATCCGAAACTGGGTATTGTTGTAATTGGCAGGTTTTTACCGGGTCCAAGGCCACATCAGACCAATTCAGTCTGCCTTCGATCGCGTATGCTACCACGAACCACCCACGTAACCTTTCAGCATCAGGCCAAGTAGTCATCGACCTTTTGAAAGGACATATTGTTTTTATGGATAATTGGTACACCAGTCCTGCCCTCGTACACAAATTATCGCAGTTAGGATTTAGTTCCCGTGGAACAGTACGCTACACATCACAAGGGATTCCGGAGATTGCAAATCCCAAGAAGTTTCCCATACGGAAAGGCGATGACCCCCAGTTTTACACGAAAGCCGGGCAACTATGCATTGTTTGGCAGGATAGAAAGCGTGTAACACTTCTGACGAATTATGGCGACTGCAGTATGGACACAAAAGAAATTCGCTGCAAAAAAAGTTCCACCGGACTTCGCGAGATTCACAAACCTTCTGTCGTTCAGGATTATAACCGGTTTATGGGTGGTTCAGATTTAGCCGCCCAATTATGGCAGTACTATGCACACCACCATAGATCCCTAAAATGGTGGAAACGCGTTTTCCTAAAAATCCTCGATATCAGTTTGCTTAACGCTACTATCCTTTTTAACTACCTGCCGAGCAACCAAAAAATAACTAGCTTGGAGTTCCGGGTGAAGGTCATCGAGGGACTTTTTCGTTCCAGCCCAGCACACCTTGGCAATGAAGCGTCACGTCTTTCGAGTCAACATTATCCTGGGAGAAGTGTGGCCGGCAAAAAGCACAACTGTGTCGTTTGTAGTACGAAAGCCAAGCGGAAGCAAACTCGTACTATGTGTAAAAAGTGTAAAAAGCCAATGTGTGTACTGCCATGCTTCGAGAAGTATCACAGTTTGTGATCAACATTTAGGAGTTTTTAGATTGTGTTCCAGCTGTCCCCCCAATACCCCCCCCCCTCCCCCCCCAAACAATGTTGAAAAGATTGTGTGCACACCGGCGACCCAACCTTTGAAGAACAATCTTTTAAACGTTGATTGGGGGGGGGGGGGGGGGGGGTGGTGGTGGTGGTAGTCAAGTTTAAGTAATTACCCAAACATTCCTTTCGCCAAAAAAAACCCAGTACTTGTAGTAAGTTCGAATTTATGAAGCACCGCTGAGCAAAACAATCTACATGTATATTCTACTGTAATTGTCAGAACAATTAGCATTTGGGGAGTTCCAACCTTTGAAGAAAAATCTTTTATTATGCGAAATCATACTCATTTTTGCAGAGAGTGTCACAAATAACTTTGCTACCCTACACCTTAACTTATGAAATTGTCTTGTTATTAACACCTATATATTATATAAACGGGATTATTTGTTTTTTTGTCTAGTACACGATGGGCGAAACAATAACCACATGATTTTACATCTATTTGTGGGATGTGGTGTGAAAATGAGTATGTTTTCCATCTCACGTTCATCATTTCCGTCTCACGCTCATCGATATGGGTACCAGTTATGTACACTAACGGGTTGCTTGGCAGTACAAAATATTGGCGTGTTTTTGTCAATTTTGATGTCGTGTGTTTAGGGTGCCGGTAAATGAACTGGTTGACCTTCAAGCAACAATAATAAACATTCCAAGGAATGACTTTGGGGTTCCAACAGAAATCATTCAACAAAAAAGTCACTTCAACTAATTCATAAATTGTTTCCCACAATTGGCGGGGCCGGTAATCATAAGGTTTCGATATTTTCCCCTTCCATTTAACAATAATAAATAGACACTGGTGGCAAAATGTTGTATGTCAATTCCATTAGTAACTTGGGTTTTATGAACCACCGCTGAACAAAACAATCTACATCTAATTACCAGAACAATTATCATTTTTGGAGTCTCATTTAATGGGCTTGCACGAGTTGCCTTTCATGAGATTGTCTAATGAGGGCGTTATACACTGAAAGATTTCTAAAATGTGCCTGGTAAATAACTGAACATGCTATGCCTACAACTGTGGGAACCAAAGCATGTGTGATGAAATATGTCTTGGGGTTGATAGGGATAAGATAGGCCAATGCGAAGTCTGGTTGGAAACCTCAGTCACTAAGATTGAGTATGAGTTTGTTTTTGAATGAAATAGGGGACGTAGGACAAAGGGAACAATGGGGTCCCCTATTCCGCAAAGGTCCCCGATTCACACTCGTGTGCAAATCCTATGGCGATCATCCGAAAACGTTAGTGTACAAACAAAAGAGGGAATACGGTCGGACAATGCCCCGTCCCCCATTGACGGCATTTACCCACTTGTGTGTGTGTGCGTTTGTATTGACCGGCAATCGTGGTCGTCGGACAAAAGAATTGGGAGTCAAACAATGGGTCCACGATTGACAAAACGTCCACGATCTTTTCCCGTGTACAAATCCTATGGCGATCATCAAAAAACGTTAGAGTATAAACAAAAGAGGGAAGACGGTCGGACAATACCCCGTCCACGATCGAAGGCCTTTACACACTTGTGTGTGTGTGTGAAGGAGACAATATTTTCGTTTTTAATAGGCCTATACCATAGTTTTGCCGAGATGTTCAACTTTCAAGTGAGAAAGAACGTTATGGGGTAATGACCAAGAGTCGCGATTTATGAAACCTAATGCACCCACAACCAATTTCAATTGGGTTTCCTTGCCCACCACAACTCTTCTTCTGTCCATTCGTGTAACTCAAAGCCACTGCGTCATAAAAAGGGTGTGGGGAGAGGCGGCACTGATAGTATAGATAAACCTGTACTATATGGATGCGTATATTATTGGCAATCGCTGTATCCGATTGTGGACTTAAATAAAACTGACCACTCAGAATGTGGTCCCCTCCTCCAGCTCCCACTTAGGGGAAAAGGAACGTTCATCAATGGCCGCGGGCGAGAAACCCGAAGGGTAACACCCAAGACCCGCTTCGCGCTCAGAGGGGAGCACTGTAACTCGTCATCGTGGTTGGCGAGGCACCGTACAAAAGTACGATTGCGAAAGGAGATGCATACTATAGAAATGATCCCTAAAAGTATGATCTTAATATGCACAACTAAAAGTCGGCAAGTCTTTTGCTCACTACTACGTAGCAATCACAGTTGAGCAAATTGGTGGATTTTTTTCAAAACAGTTTTGCGGCCACTTAATACTTGTTTAACTTCTTTGTATTCACCCAAAACATTTTCGGTAAAAATACTAGTACGACTATTAATCTGATTAAAAATGTTCGATCGCAAGTAGTGAATCTGTGACATTTTTTGAGGATTTCTTTGCCACAAAGTATACTGTGCTGATGGCATAATGAATCAGTGGCGTTTGTGTTTCATAGGAAGATGTAGCATGAATTTCAGAGGCTTTATCGTATAAATCCGAAATAGTGTAATATTAACTAAAATCACTGCTTGCAAAAAAGACTACTGCGGCATTTAAATATACGGAGCAACAAAAGACCTATTATCCACAATAAGAATGTTTACGGAATCCTGCGCGATACCTAAGTTGGCAGCATGAGTATACGTGGTACCTTTATGTCCTGCATTAGGCTCGTATTGTTTTAGGTTTCATTGCCAAAAACAATATGGGAAAAAAATAGTAAGGCATACAGTTTTCAGTTTGCCTTAGTATGATACATGACGATAATACATGTGCCAGTGAATTTCATTGGACTAAAAAATCACGGATCCTACGAAACCCAATTGTATTTGGGACGGGGGTGGCTGAGGAACACCAATGACAATGTTCCCTATGTGTTCCTTATTCAGTTAATCGTTTGATGTTATTTATTTGGCGACTCGTTATGTGTCGTAACTGTCCGAAGTGTGAATTTAAATGTTAGATGATTGGAACACCATACTTCCTTTCTATAGACCATATATTAATATTTTGTAAGCGAATGGGGGTACTGAATTTTGCCCAACATTAGTATAATTTATTACAAATTACTAACAATAAATTGGAACAAAAGTACCAAGTATTGTGGGCGGTTGATATGTCAATCAACACTGTGGGCAAAATATCAACCCATTTTGACGAACCTTTTTACAATGTAGTGATACCATTTTGGCGTACAAAAAACGGATATGGAACGTTTATTTTTAGAACGTCAGATTTTTAGAAGTGCCTGTCATCAATACAACAATAAACTATCATCTGCCAAAAAGCGGCACCACAGAGATCAGTTGAAAGACTGCAGTAACCGTGAACTGTTCAGAAAGGTATATCAACTCACCCGCTCACGTTCTGCCAAGGTTTTTCCAAGTAACCATGACAGTGAAGTTCCTCTTCCTGAGCGGTTCCTTCAATTCTTTGCTGAGAAAGTCAACAAGATAACTGCAGAACTGCAGTCATCATTACCTACTGATACTGATCGACTTCCTGAACAGCAGACAATGTTTTCATTTGACAAATTTAAGCATGTCACTGAAAAAGAAGTGTTGCAAGTTATCACTGACTCTACTTCAACGACGTGTAATCTTGACCAAATCCCAACTCACTTGCTAAAGAATTGTCTTCATGAGCTTACTCCTATCATAACTTTTGTTATCAATGAGTCATTTAAAAATGGATGTTTTCCTGAAAAATTCAAATTAGCAAATATTGTACCAATTCTCAAGGGTTTGAAATGTGATTCTGACGAACTTAAGAATTATCGTCCTATTGCAAACTTGAAGTTCTTTTCTAAGACATTAGAAAGAATGGCAGCATTACAGTTGCAACGGTACTTAAATGATCATAAACTCCACGCAAAATTTCAATCTGGGTATAGATCATTCCATAGTGTAGAAACTGCCTTACTGCGAATATCAAATGATGTATTGTTGACACTTGATAAGGGTGAAGAAGTCATACTTGTCCTCTTAGATTTTTCGTCTGCGTTTGATACCATAAAGCATGATATCTTGTTGCAACGATTGTCACAAAAGTTTGGTATTTGCAGTAGGGCACTCGACTGGATTGAGTCTTATTTGTCAAATCGAACCCACACTGTTGTTATAGAAAACGAACCATCATCAAGATATTGTACTTCTCAAGGGATACCACAAGGATCAGTGCTAGGTCCCCTGTTGTTCACACTATACACTTCACCACTAGAGGTACTAATTGACAATCACAATGTTCATAAAATGTTTTACGCTGACGACACTCAATTGTATATAGCATTTAAACAGTCGGATGTAGGAGATGTTATTTCACAAATGGTTGATTGTGTTCAAGCAATTAAAGAATGGTCACAAGTAAACGGTCTTAAGCTCAATAGCAACAAGACTGAATTTCTTCACATATCTTCACGTTTTCGTTCGACAGATCGTATATCATTTATTGACTTAGATGGCACGCAGGTTAATTCTGTCAGGAAGTGTAGAAATTTGGGTGCAATATTTGATGACCATTTCACTATGGACAATTTTGTTTCACAGAAATGAAGATCTGCATCTTTTGCACTTTACAAAATTGGAAAAATTCGCAATCTGATAGATAAACTTACTACTGAACGCTTAATTCACGCATTTGTGATGTGTCACCTCGATTTCTGTAATAGCCTCCTTTCTGGGATTCCGGCTCGTCAAGTGCAAAGGATGCAGGTTGTGCAAAACTCTGCAGCTCGTCTTATTTTTCGCATTAGGAAACACGAATCTGTGTCTCTTCTCCTAAGAGAATTACATTGGCTACCCATTCACTCTCGCATTTCATTCAAAATGTTGTTGTTGGCATACGAATGTTTTTATAATTTTGCGCCACCTTATTTGATAGAGCTGTTAACAGTGTACACATCAAGAAATTGTTTGTTATTCCACCAGTTTCGACCAGGTCATATGGTGAACGCAGCTTCGCTCACACTGCTTCAACCATATGGAACAATCTTCCGGAACATTTGAAAAATATTGATTCCATTGATAAGTTCAAGATTGCTTTAAAGACGCACTTATTTAACATTTAATTCATGCATTTTTGTTTGAAACCTAGTACATCTTGTATTTGTATTTTGTTGTCTTTTTTTCTTTCTCTACAGCGCATAGGGACATGTTTAATCACTATGTGTTATGCGCTATATAAAAATGGTTAATTATTATTATTATTATTTATTGAAGCACTTATATAAAGAGTGCTCATTACGCCTGTGTAAACTCTTAAACTGTGGAATAGGCCTACCATAATAAGAGGCTTAATATGATGTTCAAAATGGTCATTGCGAGTACCAAGTACTTATATTTTAGTTTACATGGCCTTATTGTATTACTAGTGTATTCTTCTTCTTGTTAAACTAATGTATTTTCCGAAATTTAATTTTGTAAAAATATATAATATCTGGAAAAGTTTGTTTTACATAACGATTTAACGGGGGTACAACTTACAACCATTTCTGTGAAAAAAATAATTGAGACTTGCAGACCCAAGTTGCCTGAACAATGTTAGCAATTACACTGATTAGTTTGTTTTGTGTATTAAGTATTATGATTTGTCATCAATATTGATTTTGCTAATTATTAGGTATAATAAGGGGACGATAAAATAACAGGTCTTCACGGGCGACAATAATTGAAAAGCAAATGACCCTAACGACAATATCTCTTGCCCAGAGAATTTGTTTAACCAACTGAAAGCAAATCGCAATATTATTTCCACCATATTTATAGAGCGATTAACATGGCTGTTCAAACACCAATTTTGGAAAAGAAAAAAAATGCTATTCCTTCAATTTTAATGAAGATCAATGACTGAACCTAATATAATATAATTCATCAGAAATATTCCTAAAATTAAACGAGTCTAATTTATTAGGCGAAGTTTGATTGAGATTCTACCGATCCATTATGACGAACGAAAGAGATTACGTGAGATAGCGCTTACCAGCCAGCTACAATAAATCTTTAAAGCACAAATTAAAAGGTTCGACAAAGACAAAAAAGGGAGGTCATTAGGGGGGTAATCTCTTTTGTTCGTCATAATGGATCGGTCGAATCTCAATCAAACTTCGCCTAATAAATTAGACCCGTTTAAATTTAGGATTCTACCTCACAATTATGACGTCACTCCAGAGACCACGTGAGATGTTTAGTGCAAGAACATTTTGACTTGTTAAACATAAAGTAAGGACTCCCAAAAAAGGAGTACCAAGTGAACAATACTTACGTCTGGTTCAACTATTTTAATGCAACTCATAGAAAATTACACCTCCTTACTCACATAAGAAGTGAACATAGGCTACATGACAGTTTTACTTTTTGTTTATAATTGCGGTAGAAAATGCAGGGTTTTGAACTATAGGTTTATTATAAAACTTTGCGAAAGTCTTTTCGCCGGACCATCCTGCAGTATTCAAGATAACCTGTATTGGAACTCCTGCAGTTACAGCTGCTGAAGTGGAGGCTGCTCGTACACTGTGTGCTGTAAATACACTTGTGTCAATTCCTGCCGCCTTTAGCAGATATCTACGAAGCTGTATTAGGGACATGGTGAAAATAATTATTTTCTCTCACTTCAGCTAACTCGTACGTACGACTTATATGTCGTACGTACGACTTATATGTCGTACGTACGACTTATGAAATGTAACTCGTACGTACGAGTTATATGTCGTACGTACGACTTAAATGTCAGACTTATGTCGTACGTACGACTTAAATGTAAGACTTATGTCGTACGTACGACTTAAATGTAAGACTTATGTCGTACGTACGACTTAAATGTAAGACTTATGTCGTACGTACGACATAAGTAGGCCTACGTATATGTCGTACGTACGACTTAAATGTCAGACTTATGTCGTACGTACGACTTAAATGTAAGACTTATGTCGTACGTACGACTTAAATATCAGACTTATGTCGTACGTACGACTTAAATATCAGCCTTATGTCGTACGTACGACTTAAATGTCAGACTTATGTCGTACGTACGACTTAAATGTCAGACCAATGTCGTACGTACGACTTAAATGTCAGACTAGGTCTACCAGTACCTAATAGCATTGGAGTAGCTCCACGGTCGCCCTACCGAATGAGGTGCGCGCGACGTAGGCCTACTTATGTCGTACGTTTAAGTACATTTAAGTCGTACGTACGACATAGGTCTGACATTTAAGTCGTACGTACGACATATACATAGGCCTACTTATGTCGTACGTACGACATAAATCTGACATTTAAGTCGTACGTACGACATAAGTCTGATATTTAAGTCGTACGTACGACATAGGTCTGACATTTAAGTCGTACGTACGACATATACGTAGGCCTACTTATGTCGTACGTACGACATAAGTCTGACATTTAAGTCGTACGTACGACATAAGTCTTACATTTAAGTCGTACGTACGACATAAGTCTGACATTTAAGTCGTACGTACGACATATAACTCGTACGTACGAGTTACATTTCATAAGTCGTACGTACGACATATAAGTCGTACGTACGACATATAAGTCGTACGTACGAGTTAGCTGAAGTGAGAGAAAATAATTATTTTCACCATGTCCCTAATACAGCTTCGTAGATATCTAATCCATCTGCTTATACTGTCTGTAGATAAAGCCTAAAACGGCTTTTGAAAACTTACAAACAAACGTTTCTCATCACCACGAACATTCTTTGTTCGTTTTAAATATTCTGATAAATTGGTAACAACGCAAAGATCTGGATTTGCTGATAGAATGGGTAAAACAAAATCGGCTTGATGTACTCCTGGTCTACTTTGTTTTAATAAATTTCTCGCTGTAATACTACACTCTGTGTCAGATATTGATATATCATCAATGGATATGAGGTGCAGTGTTTGGGTTAGTTGGGCTGTAACTAGAGCCAACAACGTAACTACTTTCTTACTGGGCACCTTTAAAGAAAGTTCATTTGTATTACCTAACGACTTCAGGAAATTAAACAAAATACCAATATCCCATATAGTTTTATAATATCTTGGGAACGATGGTCTAGAATTAAACACTCGTTTCATAAATTTTGTGGTTAGGACATGACTACCAAAAGTAACACCATCCATGGGCAAAGTAATTGACAAAATTGCCGACCTGGCACAGTTAATGGAACTATAACTGAGTCCTTCGTTAAATAATTATGTTAAAAATTGTAACGCAATGCCTATATTTGGCTTGATAGTGTTTGTGTTGTGTCTGCAGCAAAACGATTGCCATCTTCTGATATACGAAGCATACTGTTTTTGTGTGGAGTTTCTCCACGAAGCCACAATTATTTCAGTTGTCCGAACTGAGATACCTGTTCTTGCAAGTCGCTCCCGGATACATGGCATGCCAGTAGTGACAGCTTCGATTGAAGTGGGTGCACCGCTGATATATTCTGCGGTAGCTCTAATGGGTGCAGAGATGCCGAGATGAGTATTGGCTCTGCTTTCAGCATATGTATCAATTTCGGATACCAGAACTGGGTTGGCCAGTTTGGAACAACCAGAAGTCCCTCTGCCTTGTCGTTGTGTATCTTTTGAAGAACTCTGCTGATAAGGCTAAAAGGTGGGAAAGCATAAAAACTATTGTTCCAAGACAACGTGAATGCATCTATCTCAATAGCCTCTGGGTCATGTTTCCACGACACATACGGTTTGACCTTGATCTAGAAGCAAATAGATCAATATTCGGTTCTATAAACCTAGCACTTATTTGGCCAAAAATGTATGGCTTAAGCATCCATTCCCCATCGACATTCTTTCTTCTTGATTCAATGTCTGCCACTACGTTTTGTTTGCCTGGAATGTGAGCTGCACTAAGCCAAATATTGTTGGCTTTAGCCCATTGCCACACATGGCGTGTGACTCTGTCACACTCTATCGATTGTATTCCGCCCATGTTATTGATGTATGCAATCGCTGTTGTATTATCAATATACAATCGCACATGTGAGTTCATGCATTCCTTTGAAAAGGACTTCAATGCAAAGAAAGAGGCAAGAATTTCAAGAATATTTATGTGAGCATGTGCTTCTTAATGTGTCCAATGACCCCCTGTGCGGTTGTCATTACAAACAGCACCCCATCCTGTAAGGGGTGCATCTGAAGTAATAATAACACTTTGCGTTGGGTGTATTATACTTAAATGTCTTGTGGCTTCAGTGGATTTAATATTTTTAATCCACCAATTGATCGGTCATTTAACGCCTCTTCTGACAAATTCATTTGAGAATCAAAGTCTCTGTCATTTTGTTGCAGTGCTCTTATTTTGTCTCTTTCGACTTGTCGGTAAAACAGTTGGCCAAACATTACGCCTGGAAAAGTTGACACCAGTATGCCAATAACCTGAGCCACTTCTCGTATAAGCACAGATTCTTTTATGAACAAGGTTTGACATTTTTCTTTTAGCTTTTCAGCTTTCTGTAATGTGGGGGAAATTAACATATCATTCGAGTTAAACACAAGACCAAGGAAAGTTATTTCCTGTACTGGAATAGAAACCGACCTTGTGTCGTGAATTATGAAGCCTGCTTGGGCCATAAGTTGTTTTGTCGCTACCGTATTATTGTAACATTCCTCGTAAGTTTTTCCAAACAATAAGGAATCATCAATGTATGCAACTGATTGAAACCCTTGGCTTCTGAGAACCGAGTATATAGGTTTCATTAATTTTGTGAATAAGCGTGGGGCGGAAGCAAGCTCATTTGGGAGGCAGGTGTACTGATAAAGGGTATCACCAAACTGAAATTTCAAATATTTCCTATGTTCAGTTGCAATCGGTACTGAATAATAGGCGTCTCTTAGGTCAATAGATGACATGAAACAACATTTTGTCATTAAATGTGTTGCAGACTGTAAAGTCTCCGCAAAAATATATTTGAAAAGAATTATTTTGGTTCATGTGAAGTTTTCACAATAACTCTTTTTGCAAGGAGCTTATCAACTTCCTTGTAAACAATTTGTTGTTGAAAGTCATTCAAGGCATATTGCTTTGTTGTGAACATTTGTCTCGGTGTGGATTCGAACTCAATTTTGAGTCCTTTTACTATGCTCAAAACAGATTGGTATGAAGGAATATTACTCCATAATGAAAAATGATTGTGTATTCTTCCTGCAACAAATGAGCTTGCTTTAGCTTCACTGGTTTTAGCAATAAATGTGCTAACCTGTGCTATGCTGGAAGAACCTCGTCCCCGACCGTGGCTGCTTTTTGCCGGTCGATTCCCTTGGTAGGGATTGGAGTAGGATTGGTTGCCTTTTTGCCGACATTGAACGGCCTGAGTAATGTCTATACCCAAAGTTTTTATTACGTCCATCAGCCTGGTGACCAAGTTTATTTCCAACTTTGTTGGTTGTTTTTATATCGTGAACTGTTTTGGTCAAGTCGTCCCCCAAAAGAAGTTTGGTAATTGGGACCAAAGGAGCGCAGAGGCGCTGGTACTGTGTATTGAGATCGGGACGCATTAGTTCCCTACGTTTCAAGTTTAGCTTAATGTTGGCATTGGCCATTAAAGTTATAGTGTCCGTAGCTAGTTTTACCTCTTCTTTTACACCTTGCTTTGCTAGCAACTTCTCTGTTAGTTGCAGTAGATGAACAAATGCTGAAACAAGCAATTTTTGAACGCTCAAGAACTTTAAGTCCCGGGTCCGACTACTAGGCTTGAGTAGCGCCCATATTTCTGGGTTCACTTCCGTTTTTATTAGATTGGTACAATTTTGGGGTCTGTTGTAAGATTTTTGCTTTTCAGACAGTTTATCATCATACAACTTTGTCTTGAGGATTTTGTCAGTCAGGGTAGCAAGTTTGTCTTTAATTTTGGGTCCAATCTGATCATCTGCTTCATACTCTGTTGGACATCGTCCAAAAGATCGTCACTTGACGAGCCATTTTTTTCATCCTCGGAGAACAGGCGTCTTAGTTCATCTTCTGTGTCATCAGAATCTGCTTGGTTTGGAACAACCACGACTGATTTCAGCCGTTTGGCTTTCTGCCAAGGCACATTGGTGCTCGGGGAGCTACGCTTGCATTCCTTTCCTATGTTATTAGTCGCATCAATTAATTCACTTGTGAATTGGGCAAAGCCCTCTTTCATTGCTTGCATTAAGGTGTTGTTTAACCCTTGCCACGGTTCATTGGGCGTGGACGTGGTGGCAACGCCCTGGAATGGTGTACTTACTGTATTCGGGATAATATGTAAAGTTTTTGACAATTTTGCCTTACCTTTACACTTCAAATAGTCTAGTGGGATTTCTGAAAAATGTGAATGCTAGGGGCATTTTTGGGTAAAAGTTGGGAACCAAAATTTTGAGCATAATTCAGGTATGCTGAATCCGATAAACCCGGTTCCCAAGCGAAATTTTGAGTTTTTGACCGTCTAATTTGCATAATCAAAATGGCCGCCAATTTTCCAATATCTTACATTTTTGTTACTATTTGCTAGACTAACTTTGTAACCAGACAGGTAAAAATGGCAAATAAAGTGTCTATACCTATGTTGTGAGGGTCAGGGAATGTTATAAATGCAGTTTTTAAGTAATTAGTAATAACAATACTCTTAAATATGCAAATTAGCCGCTGCCATTACATAAATATCATTTTTCTCCAATATCTCTCCACCTAGATGAGTAAGCACGTCAAATTTAGTGTCTACATCTATGTTTTGAGGGTAAGAGAATGTGATAAATGCATTTTAAATGTAATCAGTGGTAACCCTACTCTTAAATATGCAAATTATGTTGGCCTGACGTTGGCTAAACAATACAGTTAGCTCAACGTTAGACCACTATTGTCCAAGTCTACTGAGAAACGTTGAACCAACATTGCGCCATCAAAGTTTAATGTGTTCATTAGCCAGCACAAACATATTGGGTCAAACGTGGCAATAATAGGCTAATCTTGAAAGCCAATCTTAACCAACATTGGTACAACATAGGTTTTGCTCATTGGCACAACACTTGTGCTATATTGGAAACAATGGCAATATTGGAAAAACATTGGTTACATATTGACAAATGGCCCGTACTATACAGGGTTGTCCCAAAAAGAACCCGGAATGCCCTACTACCTTCCGACTAAAAAAAAATTGTTTATAAACGGGGAATCTTTCAACATAAAAAATGATACCAAGATCACCTGATTTGGTCTAGTAGTTTTCATTCTAGCAATTGCAAAAAGGACTAATTTTTGAAATAAACAACAGATTATGAAGGGATTAAAGTTACGTAACAGCAAAAGCATAATGTAAGTATAATGGTTGTGGTAGTTTTTACCGTCACCACAAGTCACCACAAATCACAGAGAAGATGCCTAGACAACCGTTCCGATTGAAATACTTAAACACGAATGGTCTTCCTGAGATGCTCAGATTGTTACAAAAAACACTTCCCAGATGCAAGGCAAGCAAAGGTACGGTGCTGAAAAACCATGCAAAGTACAGGCATCGTGGAACTAGTTAAAACAAGAATAACTGGAACTCCGGAAGCTAGACCATGCACAGTTTGTTCACTGGAATATATTGCTTAATTTCGACCAACAATGTTGGTGTTACTTCTACATCTTTCACTCGTTTGTCTCGTTTGCTCCACTTCCATCCTTACAAAATGCAGCTCAGATATGGCCTCATTCTGACAGATCCACAGCGCAACCTCGATTATTGTCATGTAGTTTCTTCATGACAACAGGAGGTTCATTCTTGTAGTAGATGGAAGCATGTTCTCTCTGAATGTGGAAAGGTCAACACCAAGAAAATCCGAAACTACGCCCAGATAGGACAACCACTTGACTTCAATGCAGATGTACCTATGGATGTCAAAGATGCCTTGCACGTTTGGTGGGGTCTCATATTAAACCAAGATTTATCCAGGGAAACTTAAATGGGCAGCAATACTAGAACGTATTAATGACTTTGTAATTCCAGAATGTGAGCGATTAAGAGTAGATATAGCCACCCACTGGTGGTTTCAGGATGATGTCCAGCTAACTGTACAAGGCTGGTCAGTATGTTTCCTAGGGTGGAGTGGTTGGCATATGACACCCTACTAAATTCTCACCAAGGTCACCAGAGCAGACACCAACTTCTTCTGGGGTTACGTCAAATCCATCGTTTATGTTGTACCGTTTGCAAGAGGTCTTAACACCATCCAACAACGAGTAGAGAAGGCCCTTGAGAATATTCCCAGAGGAATGATTGTTCGAGCAATGATGAACATGTACCAGAGACCAAAGTTTGTATTCACGAAGGAGAAGATCATGTCGAGCGACGCATTGGGAGACAGTAGATTGAAAACTTGGCCATACAATATGATGAAACCTGAAAAATGTTTATACCTAAACAGTTGCGATTATTTAGCCAAGATGTATTTAGTTATTTATTTTAGTATCCCTAACTTAAGGTTCATCTGTGAAAAAATTTAAAAGAAGCTAATTTCAACTGATTTCGGTAGGTATGGGTATGGACAACTACCAAAAAAAAGGAAGGAGGGATAGGGGTTGGGGAACTTTTTTTATTAGAGGTCAAAGGTCATTGACCCCTGCCTAAATCCCTACAAATTATATTTCAGCAACAAAATATGGTATATAGATGATCTTGTTGTCAAAATGCATAGAATTACAATAGAAGATGACATCAAATAATTATTGACCCTTGGGACCAAATCCTGACCTCCGAAAATAAGGTCAAAGGTCACAAAACAATTTTATTACTAAAATGTCATATTTATAGCAACAAAATATAGTATATAGATGATATTGGTGTCAAAATGCACAGGATTATGAAAGGAGATAACATAGAATAACTACAGACCCTTAGAAAAGAGGTCAAAGGTCAAAAATAGACGTATTACTAAAATGACATATTAGTAAAATAACAGGAAAATTACCATGAACAAAAACAAATCTAAGGGGCTAATTTCAACTTATTGTGGCGGGTATGGGGGTTATTATTTATTCCAAGAGCAAAGAAGGAGGGGGAAATTCCCTTTCTGAGGGTCAGAAAGGGACCCCGCACTAAAACATTATAAATTGTATCTCAGCAGCAGTATGTTTTTCATAGGCCTAGATGGTCTTGGTGTCTAAATGCACAGAATTATACTAGGAGACAAACACAATATGAAATGGATTCTTCACCACCAAAATACGAGGTTAAAGGTCAAAATTAGCAATTGGGCGGGGGGGGGGGGGGGTTTAAAGTTCATAAGTGTCAAATAGTTTGTGTATGTAAAGTATATGTGCATTTATAATCATGTTTGGTGTTTATTGGGAAGGAGCGTAATCATACATTCAGCCTACGTTTTTTTATTATTAAAACGATTCTCAGTCACATGGGAAGGACATTAAATTGAAGGACGTCTAACGCTGGGTTATGTGGAATTGTTTTCTTTTTCTGTGAGACTATTAGGTTTTTTAGTTAAAGATGAAGTGCTTTTGCAAGAAAATAGCAAAGGGAAACTTCAAGGAATGATCAGTTTATTTGTTGTTGTTTGTTTGAGTTAGCTGCAGTGAATCAGAACTCATTCTACTATGGGAAGGGGAGGGTGTTTATGGAAGTTGTCACAAGTCAAAACTATTTCTCATCGTTTTCATTATTGTTTTGGAGATGCTGCAACAGTTCTGCTGCGTGAAGTATCAAAGGGTGTTTGTTGCTGGTCTGCAGAGATAAATCTATATATTTATGATTTGCTGGTATGCTAGCAGTGTGGTTGCGTAACTATATTGCCCAGAGCGTAATTCCTAATGTAAGTTTTTTCTTAGTGATATACGCTTCTGGGAAGTCAGTTCTGGCCACATTTTTTCTGCAAGATTGCAGTCAGTAGGAGGAGGGGGGGTGGGGGTTACATGTACAAGTTTCAAGAGAACCCCTCCGTGTTTTTCGTTATTTTCTTGAGACGCGGTTCTGCTGACAAGTATCATATGGATTGTATTTGTGACTGGCAGAGTTAAATCTGTAATTGTACGTTATCTAGTGGGTATTCCCGGTATGCCAGAGAGTGGTTGTTTGACTGGCCTCTCCGGAGCGTAATTCTTAACTCTTTTTTTTTTTTTTTTTTTTTTTTTTTGTGGGGGGGGGGGGGTTGTGGTTTGTGTATTGCAACAGTGGTCCTTTGTTTTTAGTTCACTCAGTGATTAATTATTACCGGTAATAATATGCCGTCCCCTTTTTCTCTCCTTTTTTGGAAGGGGAGCAGGGCATATTTGTTGTGCTATATTATGCACTTCATCGGTCACCATTCTTTCAGTTACTTTTCTTTTTCCTTGTTTTTAAGGACAAATACCGGCTTGTTGGGGGTATTGATCGAAAGGAAGGAATCTTGACTTATTTATTTTGTTTTAGTCTTGAGAGCCATTTCTTTGATCATTGTTTTGTTCTTCCAATAGTTCCAATAGGATTTGCACATTCTCCTCATCCAGGTTGTTTTCTTCTTGGTTGGATTGTGGAGATGCTTTAGTCCTAGATCGAACAAGTTCATATTTTATGTTTTTGTGCCGTTTGTATGCCAATGGTTGGGTATCAAATAGCCTACATGTATTTAGGTATTCGTTTTCACTAATCCAGTGCCAGTGTTTGAGGAGGGCCCGTTTGAGAGCTGGGTGCGCGACTCGTGGGTAGTATGGTAGGACGAACACCAGTGGGGTATTGTGGTGTGTGTTTTTTTTTTTTTTTTTCACGCTTAGAGTCCGCGGAAGGCTCGCCCCTTTGAGGAAGGGCTAGGTCTTCGTTTGTGTAACCGCGCTTTTTAAGTTGGTCCTTGAATAATTCAACCCTCTCCTCAAAGTCTTTTAAATGGGTACATATACGGTTGTTCCAGTCACTTCGCCCTTGATTAAGCCGCCAAATACCGACTTAGGGTGTGCGGAATCTCTCTGCTGTATACAAGACTCTCTGCAAGATGCACCAAACTCCTCTTCTTATTAATAGGAAACTTTTGGGACATCTCACTTCACTCTGGGGTAACTAGTCAGGGTACATGTAGGCTAACTAGGTGTTATGAGTAATCACTTCTTAAACAAAGACATAATTCATGTTATTTTATGTTATACGTATATATCTAGGGTGGTGCTTTGTGGATTCAATACGGGGCTTCGAATAATGACCTTTGACCTTTAAGGCCGTATGTGGCGGTCAATTTGTATCCTACATTTATATCACAAGAATTTACATTTTTCTACTTCCAGTGTAATTATGACCATTTTTACACCAAGATCATACAAGTACATATGTTGTTGCCGAGATACAATTTATAGTGTTTTAGTCCGGGGTCAATGACCTTTGACCTCTGCTCCTAGAATAAATAATAACTCCCATACCCGCCACGTAAGTTAAAATTAGTCTCTTCGATTTGTTTGTGCTCATTTTTATTTAATGATAATTTTCCTGTTACAAATATGACATTTTAGTAATAAAATAGTTTTTTGACCTTTGACCTCATTTTCGGAGGTCAGGATTTGGTCCCAAGGGTCAATAATTATTTGATGTCATCTTCTTTTGTAATTCTGTGCATTTTGACACCAAGATCATCTATATACCATATTTTGTTGCTGAAATATAATTTTTAGTGATTTAGGCAGGGGTCAATGACCTTTGACCTCTAATAAAAAAAGTTCCCCAACCCCTATCCCTCCTTCCTTTTTTTTGGTAGTTTTTCATACCCATACACACCAAAATCAGTTGAAATTAGCTTCTTTTAAATTTTTCACAGATTGGCTCAATATATGGCTAATTTAGGGTTACTATTTATTAACCCCTTCTAACAGACGAGAAACTGTCGATTACAGGAATGGGTGTGCCAATTAATGTTAATCTTGAAAATAAAATTAAATTTCATTGTTTATTTTAAAATTGTACGTTCGATTGATTTAGGCAGCATAATACGGTACGGTAAATAAGCCGTTGCGCTTACGGCCTGTCCAATTGACCACAATAGATTTAAACACATTTTAAAACAAAACGTTGTGATTATTTAGCCACTTGATATGATGTGCTTTTTTATGTTAATTTAGAAAATAACATTTTATTGTTACTAAATTAAACATTTGATTGATTTTTACGCAGCATTAACCCCTTCCAATAATACGGTCAATAAGCCTATTCTTTGCCATGGCGCTTCCGTTGACGGCATATCCAATTGACCACCGATGTGGTTTCAGAAAAAAAGGTTCATAGAATGAAAACTACACTGGACTGAACCAGGTGATCTTGCTATTATTTTTCATCTAGAAAGATTCCCCATCTATTCAAACTATAATTATTGTTCTAGTCGGAAGGTACGAAAAATAGGTCTCTCTGCCCTTTCTCTATAGTAACATTGGACAAAGACCAGTATTATATAGAATAGTTAGTAGTCAATATGTACAGAAATAAACAAAGTTGGAACCAGACTAAATGGAAGTAACTGGGTAAGAACTACTCTGCTACTATGGTGTTTGATGTCCTATGCAGCTAATTTAGGTGAGTCACGTCTTAGGTGAAGCCATTTTCTCTGGACTTCGTAAATCTTCGGATCAAAAACTGACCGTGGTATCGTTAAAAACTCTTTGGCATTAAAAGTACAGGGATTCTTTTGTTAGTATTTGTTGATTGGACAGATGTGGTGCATAAATGCATAAATGATCAAATTAATAGAGAAAAATATATAACAAATCTACACAAATCTTTTAAATTAACTTTAAAATGTATATTTAAGTATATATGTAAATGTGTGGTTCATAATACTATACCGTATGTAAAACCTGTTGTGGTTGGCTGATTCTCTGACACAGTTTCTGAGTTTGTCCCGTACCTATTTTTAAAATATCTGTACCTTTAGGCCTAAAGTCGTTGCTGGAAAAATAAACTGGGAACAATCAGAAATTGAATGTTCGAATGAATTTTACCTTTGAAAAGGTGATTTGTATACCTTAACTCAACCATATTTCGATCCTATCTCAAGAGTTGACCTCATCACCCACTCTCAAAACATATAGGTACACCTCTTGTCTAGTTGCAGACATATTGGACAAACATCTTTTTTCTGTAATGGCGGCGGCAGATTTGCATGTTTAAGAGTAGGGTTACCACTAATTACTTTTAAAATGCATTAATCACATTCTCTGACCCTCAAAACATAGGTATAGACAATTCATTTGTCGTGTTTACTTGTCCAGTTACAGAGATAATTGAGAAAAACGATTTGTCTGTAATGGCGGCGGCTAATTTGCATATTTAGGAGTAGGGTTACCACTGATTACTTTAAAAATACATTTATCACAATCTCTGACCTTCAAAACATAGGTATAGACACTTCATTTGCTATTTTTACCTGCCTGGTTACAGAGTTGTTGCAGAAAATGGTTCAAAAAGTGTTTAAAATTGGCAATTTGGCAGTTATGCAAATTATGCAAATTAGACGGTTAAAAACTCAAAATTCCGCTTGGGAACCGGGTTTATCGGTTTCAGCATACCTGAATTATTCTAAAAAGCCTGGTTCCCAACTTTTACCCCAAAATGCCCCTTGATCCTTATGCAAGGCCTTTTTTCAAAAATCCCACTAGACTAAAAGTTCTCTGTTTAACTTCCGTTTCGGAAAATTCAGAAAGATTGGCTATTGAGCCACCTTCCACCGGTAAACCAGAACCCCGTCTTAGAGGTGTCGTTTGCGGAGATAAATCTGAGAAATCCCCGATGTCCAAAACACTATCCATAGCTTGGTTTGTTATAACTAAAGACTATAGGCCTATCATGTAAAGGCTAAAAACAATCTCGTGTGCTTCAGTATGATACATAAGCATTGGCCTATGCACATAACACTGTGTTGGAGAGAACGGAGTAAATGCGTCCGTTCATCGGCTGGCTAGATCGCACAATGATTGTAGCTGGCTGGTAAGCGCTATCTCACGTGGAGTGACGTCATAATGGTGAGGTAGAATACCATAATAAGAGGCTTAATACTGTCTTGATGTTCAAAATGGTCATTGCGAGTACCAAGTACTTATATTTTAGTTTACAAGGCCTTATTGTATTACTAGTGTATTCTTCTTCTTCGTGTTAAACTAATGTATTTTTCGAGATTTAATGTTGTAAATAATAAATATGATATCTGGAAAAGTTTGTTTTACATAACGATTTAACGGGGGTACAACTTACAACCATTTCTTTGAAAAAAACAATTGAACCTTGCAGACCCAAGTTGCCTGAACAATGTAAACAATTACACTGATTAGTTTGTAATTTAATTTGTGTATTAAGTATTATGATTTGACATCAATATTGATTTTGCTAATTTTTAGGTATAATAAGGGAACGATAAAACAACAGGCCTTCACGGGCGGCAATAATTGACCCTAAGCAAATGACCCTAACGACAATATCTCTTATTCAGAGAACAGTTTAACAAACTTGAAACAAATCGCAATATTATTTCCACCATAATTATAGAGCGATTAACATGGCTGTCCAAACACCAATTTTGGAAAAGAAAACAAATGCTATTCCTTCAGTTTTAATGAAGATCAATGACTGAACCTAATATAATATATAATTCATCAGAAATAATCAGAATGTTTAGGTCTGGAAACCATACTATATGGTTGGTATGTTTGGCCAACCACGAGTCGGCAAACTGTGGAACGCCCAATACTGCAAAATTAAAGGATATTTATTAATGTTTTTAATATAATTAGTTAAGAAAAGTAATCGTATGGCTGGCTTGGTATGGCGCAACTTTTGTCTGTGTAAAAATGAACAGGTTTTTCGGACTATTTATTGTACATTAATTAGACCTAACTTGGAATACTGTACTATTGTTTTTAACTCCCTTTCTGAAACACAATCGGACAGACTGGAGAAAGTCCAAGGGCGTTATCTGTTTTTCATGTTTAAATCCCTTCGTAATAAACGCCAACTTGTACAATATCCTGATATGATGCTATTTACATTCAGCTCTGTGAACTTTTCAACTTGCCCACACTTCACTATAGGACGACCGTTAACGACTGCTTATTCCTGTATTATTCACAATCACTTCATTCTAACAGATGTCAACCCATGTACTCTTCATGCCCCTAATCGGCGTACTGGGTCAGCTCCTAAATATGGTGGCCCTGAAGGGACTACGCAGATCGTAAATATTGACGTCAATATCACGACAAATTTCACGACTTTCCTCAAAGTCGCGAATATTGACGTCAATATTGACGTCAATATTGACGACTTTCCCCAAAAGTCGCGAATATTGACGTCAAATTTGACGTCTATATTCGCGTCGAATTTCACGACTTTCCCTGAAAGTCGCGAATATTGACGTCCATATTCGCGACAAAATTCACGATTTTCCTCAAAGTCGCGAATATTGACGTCAATATTCGCGACAAAATTCACGACTTTCCTCAAAGTCGCGAAAATTGACGTCAATATTGACGTCAATATTCGCGACTTTTTTCCCAAGTCGCGAATATTGACGTCAAATTTGACGTCAAATTTCGCGACTTTCCCCAAAGTCGCGAATATTTTGACGCGAATTTTTTCCCAGCAAGCTAGGTTTTGGCTAGTATTGCTCCAAGACTGAGTTGTTCATTTGCCCGGGGCGCGCCGTCCGTCTGTCTATGCAGTTCATTAATCCTCCATACTCCAAAAACGGACTTATTAAGGGCGCCCTCGATTGTCACGAGAGATCAAGTGGATTTGTTGACTACCGAATTATTAAGAAATATCTTACTTATTTGAAGGTAAATTATTATTTTAGGCATCCAGCAAAATGATCGCGCAAGATATCCTGTAATTATTCAGAATTTTTTTCTTTATAAAACTAGATTCGCGATCACCGGACGGCGATCGCAAAAAACCGAATACATGTAATAACAAGAATATTCAACTGCCCGACGGCGGTTGAAAACAAACGCAGTTTTTCGTGAATTTCTCGCCATCAATAAATTATTGTAAAGGTTAGTTAAACGAGATTTACTATAAAATACAACCCCCCGAAATCCACCCATTCATGACAATTCAAGCAATTACCAATGGTGTATCCTACCGTATCCTACCTATACCTTTAAAACAAATCCACTGATCTCTCGTGACAATCGAGGGCGCCCTCAATAAGCCCGTTTTCGGAGTATTGATGATTGATGAACTGCAAAGACGGACGGCGCTCCCCGGAACAAATCAAAAAATCAGTCTTGGAGCAAGACTAGCCAAAACCATGGATGAATAAGAAGACAACCTAGCTTGCTGGAAAAAAATTCGCGTCAAAATTTATGTCTGGTCGTGAAATTTGACGTCAAATTTGACGTCAATATTCGCGACTTTGGAGGCAAGTCGCGAAATTTGACGTCAAATTTGACGTCAATATTTGCGACTTTTGGGGAGAGTCGTGAATATTGACGTCAATATTGACGTCAATATTCGCGACTTTTCAATATTCGCGACTTTGAGGAAAGTCGTGAATTTTGTCGCGAATATTGACGTCAATATTCACGATTTGCGTAGTCCCTTCAGGGCCACCATACCTAAACACATATTGCATGTTCCATGGAGTCGGGTTGAGGCGACGAGGGTTTATCAATTATCACGAGAATTAGTCGTCTGCCCACAACCGACTTATTCATGAAATCGAACGATCAGATGTGTTTGGAGCCCCAACGCTAAATTGTTTTCGTAGTCAAGTATACGATGCTTTGTCGTATGACCAGTTTAAGTCTATTGTCGAAATTTGAAACTCATGATGCACTCGCTGTAGGTTGTTAATTTTATACATGTATGTACATAATTTGTTTTTTGTCTTGATGTTTTGTAAACAAATAAAAAATCTGTAAAGAAAATATATTTTGATAGTGGCGGTTGACCGCTGTTGGTTTTCAGGAATAAATAAATAAATAAATAATGAAAATACCAAATAATTCCTCTATGAAACAACAAACCATTGTTTATATACATTTATTTCCAAGCAAGCATTGTTCCTATGTAACAAAGAGATATACGGATTGTAAAATAAAACACGGCTTCAACGCAGTCCATACAAAAATGGCGCTCAGTGTTTAGAAACGATAGAATGGTCAATACGTATAGGCTGGGTTCGGGCGGTCTGTTCTTGACTCGATTGTGCAAAACCCCAATAATCAATAGGTGGCAGGCGATCCTGTTCCGAGTGCATTAAGCTAGGTTCTTGGCCGGGTCTCGTCGAGCGCGAGGACCGAGTTTCGCGTGTCAAGAACCAGTCACAGTCACAGAGTCACCATTGGAGTGACCGCAGGGGCCGCATGCGCAGAGTTCATCTAGTTCATGTTGTTGTGTCCGGTACATGACTTCATTTCCGGTTTGTATTTCCTCCAAAGCTTTGGGGGCCACTTTCCTTGAGCTGATAAGCACAATAAATCGGCTTAGCACAAAAATGCCTTGCTCAGTTAAAAAGGTTACCAGTTTCGACTCCATGTGTTTTTTTCCTGGGCGCCTCGCAAATAAACCAGTTAAATATTCTTCCAGAGGCTAAACCATTTATAATTGTATGCATGTCTTGTGCTAAATCAAGTAAGTAAAATAATAATAATAATGAAGACCCCCCCCCCCCCCCCCCCACTCTCCTTAAACAAAAACAAAAACAAACCAAAAAACATTATGATAACTTTAGTGTTCAAGCGGCTTTGGCATTAAACCCCATAGGCCTAAATGCGTTACCATCATTAATTAATTTTCAAAACATTCGCAGAATAGTATTGTTTAAACTTGATGTAGAGCGTAGAGATGTGGAACTCGACAGTTTGTTTTATAATGTTTGGGTATAATAGGTTCCCTTTAATAATATCGTGGCTAGCGTTTGTTTCATACATGGGGCTCTACATACAACACAAACTGAACACTGAACAAATCACGACCGGTGTACGTCATGTTTCTATCCACCAATCATAGTTGGTCACCCAACAAGTCAGTGGTTCGAGCGGTCTTTCATTGGGGAAGTCACAATACAATATTTGTCAAGGCACGTATCTATCTAACCCGGTTTTTTCTTTAGCCTTGCTCTCTGGTTAAGATATTCCACAAGAAAATTGGCGAAGAAAACGATAAACGTTAACAACAGTCGGACTCGAACCACAGACCTTTCGATCCATAGCTCACCTCTCGACCAAATAGGCTATTGTCGAGTTAGTTAACGACAGGGGTTATTATTTTTATTGTTTTAATAATAGATTAGTTGCCATTGTTGTTTACTATGAATATTCGTTTACGCATAGCTGACTGCCGAAGAAAAAAATGCAAACCGCTACACGTACACGTGGTCTAAGTTCGAACCTCCATTGCCTTTTCGCCATGCAAACCATCGAATCTCATCTGTCTTCCTTTCATTGGTCAGTTGTGAGTGTCAATCTCAAAGCACGCGTTTGAACGCGTCATCAACGTCTATAAAACGTCCACCAATAAGATGTGTTCATTTCACAGTGTCGGTGACTGAAAGTTTCATTTACATAACTCCCGTTCATGAATATTAAACGAGTCAGTTGTGCGAGATTGACAGCGCACAAGGTGCCACGCTTTTGAACGTGTCACCGACATCTATAATACATGCACCAATAAGATGTGTTCATTTCACAATGTCGGTGACTAAATGTTGCATTTACATAACTCCCGTTCATAAATTGTAAACGAGTCAGTGGTGCGTGATTGACAGCGCACTAGGGGACACGCGTTTGAACATGTCATCGACGTCTATAAAACGTCCACCAATAAGATGTGTTCATTTCACAATGTCGGTGACTAAAAGTTGCATTTACATAACTCCCGTTCATAAATTGTAAACGAGTCAGTGGTGCGTGATTGACAGCGCACTAGGGGACACGCGTTTGAACATGTCATCGACGTCTATAAAACGTCCACCAATAAGATGTGTTCATTTCACAGTGTCGGTGACTGAAAGTTTCATTTACATAACTCCCGTTCATGAATATTAAACGAGTCAGTGGTGCGAGATTGACAGCGCACAAGGGGCCACGCTTTAGAACGTGTCACCGACATCTATAATACATGCACCAATAAGATGTGTTCATTTCACAGTGTCGGTGACTGCAACTACATTAACATAACTCCCGTTCATGAATATTAAACGAGTCAGTGGTGTATAATTGACAGCGCACTAGTCCTCAGTCACTGCTTAGGAAATCACTGGCAAGTTTTTAGGCAGGAGCGCGCGCTTCATTCCTCACAACGACCGCAACTTATCTTCGCCTTCGACAGGACAGCCAGAGAGAGACCTGAACGCAAGAACAAGATTTACAAGGTAAGGTTCTATGACAGATGGCTTTTCAAGTCTTGAGGTGAAATTAATGTTTGTATTCCTTCTTGATTAGTGGTTCTTACAAAAGTATGTTTTAAACAAAACTCGTGAATAGAGTAGGTTGTGTCAGAGTATATTAAACTCTCTGCTCCGCTGTCCACGTAAATGGTTGTAAAAGGCTGTTCACGTACTTAGGGTCCCCTATACATGTATACCCTTGGTACTGTGCTTGATGTCTAAGCTGTTCCACCATTCTTCTGACATGCTTTAATGAGCACAAACAGCCTACCCCAGCATCCTACCAAGCATCTGTTACTGTTAGCATCCTGTCAGAATCTGCCGCGTATCCTATTCCAGAATCGCATACCTCAATGGTCCACTGAACTCAGCACCATCCACAACCCATATGGTGTTACCGCAAACCTCCCATCCTATTGATTTTTCCACCATGCAAACTCTTAAGTCTTATTTAAAATGGTAGGGGCAAAAGTCGAACGTACTATATTCCTTCTTTGCATCCACGGACTCGTCTTGTTTCCCCCCATTTTGTCACCATCTTTGTTACAACAAATGACTTAAAGTGTTGTGATCAAAGATATTTGTTTTCTTTGTATTATTTTTAGGTGACATTCAACTTCAGTCACTAAGATTTCTACTTCGGTTGAGCTCTGACTAAGAACACTACTTCAAGGTAGGCCTTACTGTATTAAAAACAAAAAAACAAATACATGTAACGTTATATTTTTGAACATAGCCACAAAACCATTGACGTTAAGCTATAGCTGAACAATCAGGGAGACAAATTCTTAAATATTACCGTATTTACATAGTTTTTCATTCAGGATATTATATCTTCCCCAGTTATTTTAACACTTTCCTTACACATTCTTATAACGACACTTTACTCTTGGTCCCCGAACATTTCTCAATAAAGAAAAATAGTTAGCAATGAATTTTATTCGAGATCAAGTATTATTGCAATTTGTATACCGTTCTGATTCCTCCTAAAATCGTAAAATTCGTTTCACGGGGCGATCGAAATTGAATTAAAAAAAAACAAATGTAGGTGTTTTTTGTTGTAACAATCTTGGTTATTTAAATGAAACAATTAACCATAACGTTTGATATTAAACAGAATAAAATGCAATGACAAGAGCGTCTAAATCTATTAAAATAAAAAAAATAAAAATTACCCAAAACCACACATTAATTTATGACGAATCGCAATGGTCTAATTAAAATTATACTGCAACTTTAATAAAAATCCCTTCGTAATTTTTGAAATTGAGAATCAAGAATTGAGCTCGACGATGTTTGCGGACGAAATTAAAGCGGTTACAATTAATTTCTGGAGAAAATAAGAGGTGGGGTTCGCCCTACTTTATAGCTTGATTCAAAACCCGTACGAAACTCTCCCTCAAAAAAGTTGTTCTGTCAAATTTTGTTTTGCCGCTTCAAAAAAAAACCGACCAAAACGAACATCTGAAGTTATTTTGTGTGCGCTCTACCCGAGAACCTTTCAATTCATTATTTATGTTTTTTGCTTCTTTTTTTCGTTTAATAAAATTAGTCCCTTTTGTGATTTATATTGTCTACTTTTGGTATTTAGAATGAAGATCTTGGTGACAACCGTTCTTTCAATCGCCCTCCTTCTGGGTAACTCTGTCAAGCTCCGAGCTTCCGTCACTGGGCCGGTTGCCTCGGACGGTGATGTTCCAGCGTCTCAGGCGTGTCCGATGTGCTGCCATGGACCTTCTGCCACAAATGGTATACCAGGTTTACCTGGTCAGGTCGGACCCTACGGCCAGCCGGGGTCAAAGGGCGACGCAGGTCAGCCGGGTCAAACTGGCGATATCGGGCCCGTCGGTCCAATGGGTGAGCGGGGAGCACTTGGGAACGCTGGGCCTAAAGGTGACGATGGGATAGGCCAGCCCGGCAAGATAGGTCCGAAAGGTCTGCAGGGTGTAGTCGGAAGTCCTGGTCAGACTGGTGTCAAAGGTCAGAAGGGTGAGCCAGGGGAGACACCAGACGACTCCAACCAGCGGGTAGCATTCACCGCGGTGAGGACGAGCTCCTCTGATACCTCTACGAGTCACGACACCCGTTTGCCTTTCCAGCAGACCGAGACGCTTCTGCCGGGTACCAGCTTCGATCTCGGGACCGGCAAGTTCACGTGTACTGTGCCGGGCACCTACGTGTTTACGTTTTCTGTGAACAAATACCCTTCCAGCAACCTGCGCGTTCATCTCCGGAAGAACGACGACTATGTTGTCTCTGGCCTTAGCACTGGTGCAAGTCACAGTGAGCAGGTGTTTGGGAGCGCGGTGCTGGTTCTGCAGCGAGGAGACACGGTGGGGCTTACCATGTACAGTAGGGCGTATAGTGAATCCACCCATCACTACACCTCATTCAGTGGCTTCCTCATTTATCCCGAATAAATAATAAATAATTGCTAAAACAGTAGTCGTATTAAAAAGGGATAATATTCAATGTGATAATAATTAATATTTGTTTAGCGTCTTACAATTGGGATTCAAAACACATTACAAACAGACATCAAAACTACATGAAAAACAATTAATCAAAGGTAATATTTGTATAGAACATGTTTTAGGTTGCGCGTGTGTTTTATTTCACACTCGATATTTGTCGCAATAGCTGAAGTACATTTGATGTTTAATTCTAGACTGTTTCAATACGATTTAATGCAGTTAATTAGTTGTACAATGTACTATCGATGTACTAATAAATATATTACTTATTTGAAAGAAAATAATGAATCTAGGCATCCAGCATATGTGGCAGATTATTGTAGATATCGTGTAATTGTTCAAAAAAAAAAATGTACAAACATATTCACAATCGCCCGATGGCGAATGCGAAAAAAAACAAGAACAACCAAAGAATAACTGCCCGACGTCGGTTGAAAAAGAATGCAGTTTTTCTTGCTTTTCTCGGCATCCAATCCATGATTGTAAAACAGGTCAATTAAATGATATTTACTATAAAATACAACCCCTCCAAATTCACCCATTCATGATAATTTAAGCAATGTATCCTACCTTTAAATGTTCATACATGTCCGCTGTACTACTACTGGCATTTAAACATATCGTTACTGAATAAACATATTTACCCATTTTATGTGGTTTCAAACGTATTTTATACTCTTTTCAATATTCATTTTTAATAAAATGTTCATATACTTTAAAGCTCAGTGCAGCTTAACTCGAGGTCCAAGGTTCAAACCCAGCTAGAGTCAATGAATAAATTGAATTTTGTGCATTTAATAGCATCTGTATGAATAACAAATTAAGGTAGAATATTAGCATTTGCTCCATTTGGTATGAATTAAAAGAAGTAAATGCTTCAGATTTGCAGTGCTTACTCAATTTTTTTTAAGGTTGGGTCGGGGCTACCTTGAAAAAAGCGAAGCAAATACTAGTGTGCAAACTACAAGTTGTTTATGTGTGGTTAAGCAGAAAAAAGTATGAACATAGAAGATGGAGTGTCTAGGATCGGAATACAAGCAGGTGTACCGCGTTTGGGAAAAGAAATGAAACATAGATGGCCGGTAATTTCTTGCAACATTCTAGGGATGAAAAGGGGCTTCACTGACTGTGAAGCAGCAACTTGAGGTTCTGATTTCATTCAAACACCTCTGTTAGCATGTGGATATACATGTACCTGCACATGATAGACTCTATTGTTATAAACCATTCGGCTGTGCAATTCACTGCAAGTATAAAGCATTTGATACTTTGTCAGAATTCTAGGATTTCTAGGATTTTAAGTATGAGCATCATGACCTCTCAGTTTTCGGTTTCCACTTCACTCTAAACTTCTCTCTCGGCGTGTCATAGTCCCACTCTCCCTTCAGTATCATGTTAGCTGCCATGTGGCCGATCTCATCCGAGGACTTGGCCCCGACCCCGTTACCGCCAACGAGCACGCCGAGCCCAGGGCCGACCATGTCGCAGTAGAGTAGCCGCGTAGGTGTGGTGGTAGTCACGCAAGTATCGGTGTGAATGGAAAGTGGCTTCAGATCTGCAACGGTAAATAACAAGTGTTGCATCTTTTTCGGTTTAATATCCAGAGGCAATCACGGCAACTTGATGAAAGGGCGACAAAAACATAGGACGAACATTTTTGAATGGATGCTTCGTTCCATTTGAATACGCTGCCACTTCACTGGATATACTTGTAACAAATTTGTGATTGACTTTTGTTTCATCCCACTGTTTTATAAAAACTTCCGATAGTAATTATCGACTAGTTTTGTGGTGACGGCGCTCAATATAACAGGGCGCTACGATTCCTCGCATTCAATATATACAGTTTTATTCTATAAATTACACCTACGACGCGTCAATGTGTTTTGTGAAAAAAACTCACACGACGTGTCGCAGCTGCGACGCATCATAGGGATACGACGCGCAATGCATCATAAAATCGATTGCTAGTCACATCTAGATTTTCTAAATTGGGTGCTGTGGCCTCGTGGTCTGGAGCATTGAATTTGTGGTCTGCGGGTAAATCTGCACGTTGTGGGTTCGAGTCCAGCCTGGGGTTGTTGTCACTCATTGCTTCTCTCCACCCTGGAGTAAAATGGGTACCTGTGATGGCAGAGATGGTTTCTGGGATTGATTTATTGCTGCTTTGCGGTGAAATGGCTGCATCGAGCTGTATACTCCCCAGGGAGCACATATGGTATTTGGAATGTTTCGTGGGCCCAATGAGCAGGGGTAATAATATTGTTGGATATGTGCGCTTTATAAATATTATTATTGTTATCTATAGTTTTTACACATGTAACCAGCCAGACTGTTACGCTGCCTGGTACTTGTAGGTTATTTTGTTTGCACTGTAAATAGCGCCACCAATTGAAATTATTATTGTGTGGCTGAGTCGCCTGGCGGCGCCCTATGGTAATCAATTTGCATATGGCATGCTGTGCGCTGGTAGTCAGCTGATTTTAGAATGACTATGCTCGGGTTTTATTTTTGATAAATTCCTTGCATTCCACTTAGTTTTCTTGTTAGACGCGTGGTCTTATAGAGAGTCACTCTATAGCTGAGCCAGCAACGCAGCACATGCCTTTGCTTTCCGTATGCCTTTGCCAACACACTTTGCGAACATTGGTGTTACAAATATTATGTCTTAGGACAAGTTTGACGTCTTCTTGGAGGCATGTGAGGTGTGGGACCGCTTTGGTCGGTAAGTGTTATAGCCTGCATTTGTTTGGAATATTTGGGAATGTTTGGACACACTGCAGTTCATTTTGATTGCAACATTTATATTGTAGTATATCGTTAGGAACATAACTTGGACATTGTTTGATCTTCACACTTTTAGAAACATAGTACCTAGTGATACATATGTGTATATTTATTGATACTTGTTGTAACTTGACAGGGTCCTGGATTCTGGAGTCGAGGACATTTAGTGTTGCGTTTTCAGGGTTGGTTAAGTCAACCTTGAATAGGTATGTTCAATTTAAACAAATATATTTATTCATCCACTGGCATTGTGTCTTAACTTTAATCCATACGGAAACAATAGTGCTTTGCAAGTTTCATATTTGCACACCCTTAAATTATGAATGTTTAGATATTGTATTGTGAATATAATAATTTGTATTAGTAAATTGCTTGTCTTGAAAATATCTATGAATTGTATTATCGAGACTAACTGGATTGTATTGATCTTTTAAAAATCAATTCATTCCTTCTTGGTATACAAATGTACAATTGCCAATACTTGAGATTGCCCATAACATTGACCTTTTCTATTTTTCTATGAATAGACCTTATGGCTGTCGTTTTGGGTGGTGGTTTTCGTTTTGGATAGTAGTTGTCGTTTTTGATAATTAACAGTCATCGTTTTTAATAGCGGTTGTTGTGTTAAAATCGATTGTCATATTTGTATAGTTGTCATACCAAATTTGGTGGAAATATTATAAATTGAATTGTCTATTGTAATATCCAGTTTGCATATCAAATGTGTGCAACTGTTTGCAACTGTGCCAACTGTTGACAAATTATATAAAAATCAATAAAATTGTAGATATATATTTTCTTCAAGAAAACAAGTTTGCTTTCCTGTCCTAAATTTGTGCAGTAGCCCTTCCGTATCGGTTACAAAAATGGCGTAGTCGGCAGGATAGGATTTTAAGCATTCTTTTCTACAATCTGTGATTTCTGTCCGAAGATTGAACTAATCATATACAAATATTTAAAATAAAATCATAATAAAACGACAGCCAAAAGGGTTTTGCAGGTGGCGAGACTACTCCAGTGGTGATCTACTGTTGGACCTTGCTGAGCTCTAGCCATTTTACACCTGGCCGGGGCCAGCTTCGTCTTTTGCCTGGGGGCCAGCTTCGTCTTTTGCCTGGGGGCCAGCTTCGTCTTTTGCCTGGGGGCCAGCTTCGTCTTTTGCCTGGGGGCCAGCTTCGTCTTTTGCCTGGGGGCCAGCTTCGTCTTTTGCCTGGGGGCCAGCTTCGTCTTTTGCCTGGGGGCCAGCTTCGTCTTTTGCCTGGGGCCAGCTTCGTCTTTTGCCTGGGGCCAGCTTCGTCTTTTGCCTGGGGCCAGCTTCGTCTTTTGCCTGGGGCCAGCTTCGTCTTTTGCCTGGGGCCAGCTTCGTCTAGAACTAGACAGTTTTGCAGAAAAGGCCAGTATCTTTTGCATGAGCAAAATCTAGTGACCGGGATAGTTGTGTTCCCAAGCTTAGAGAGAGTCCATTTTGTTTAATAACTTTAAATTGTAATTGTATATTGGTGTATTTTTTGTCTTGGTGACATATTTGATAATACACAAATCTTATTTGAGCACTTAATTATCACCATTGATTGTTGTAAGGTATTTAAAGTGATTTATTGGGTGTTAGGGTTAAAAAAAAAAAAATTTAAAACAAATATTAGTGTATTTTTGAAGCACTGTTTATATTACCTAATAGCTTGTGTATTGTACTCCGGACAGGGATTGATGTCCGAGGGTTTAATTTTTCGTCACAATTGCACATGTTCATGTCGTAAATGTAGATTGTGTACAAATATTGTATGCAGATAATGATTGTCTCTAGACAATGTCTCTAGACATACATGTAGATTGTGTATTGTTTTATGACTTTTTGGGTCATTACTTTTGTGACATGGGATTTCTTGGAAGTATGGAGGATTGAGGTTGGGTGTTGGTTTTAACCCTGGTGCAGTTTTTTTCTCTTTTTTGCATTATCTGCAGGTTGTGAGACTAACCGGACCATTGCGGTTCCTACCTCCACATGCCTCACTCTTCAACTTCACTTCTTTACCCGATGCATGCTGCGAAGGTAATGTTTTTATGCCTAGTGCCTGCCTTGCTCGTTACGTGTACACTTTATTTAAACTTACATGTACTAACCTCTTACCCATGTAATCAGCAGCATATATTATTTACAACCATGGCCAAGGGAGGATCATCTTTTGGGTCTGAAGCAGAGATGGCTGCTCAGATTAATAAACTTCAAGAACAGCTAAAATTATTGACTTTAGAAGTAAATCCTAAATCAAATCCAGCATTTCTTCTAATGCCTAGTCAAAAGAAGTTGTCATCGTATTCTGGCGCACACGACTCTTCTGTATAACTTGAAGATTGGATTTGTGATGTCATAGCTGCTGTAAGATCACGACCTCTGTCCGAGGAAAGTAAAATAGATTTTGTTTTCCAGCATCTTACTGGGCCTGCTAGAGAAGAGGTAAAATTTAGAACACATAAATCTGTCGAGGATATCCTCAAAGTTCTTCGTGAAGTTTTTGGGGATCAGGGATCATCAGTGAAATTGCAAAGAGCTTTTTTTGAAAGGAAGCAATTACCTAGAGAGAATATTAGAGACTTTTCACATGCCTTACTTGATATTTTTGACAGAGCTTGCAGAAAATCTCCCCATTTAGCTATGCACAAAGAACAACTGTTATGTGATCAACTAGCTGATGGTGTAGAAGATAGCCTCCTTAGGAAGCAGTTGCGCAAGAGAGTCAAAGATGCCCCTTGTTTTTTGTTTTTTTAGATTGAGAACCGAAGCTATTGATTGGGAGGAGGAGCCTACTGATGTTAAAGAGACGGTCTTTGTTCAGTCCGCTAAAACATCTCTGGTGGCTGAAACTCAAACCTTATTGGATATTGTTCAAAAACAGCAGCAGCAGATTCAGCAACAGCAAAAACAGATTGATGAAGTTACAAGTTTAGTCCATAAACACATACAAGGAAAAGATGAGCCTAAGAAAGCTGATCGAAGAACGGATCAAAGACAAACAGGTAGAACTAAATTGAATTGTACTTTTTGTAATCTCTCTGGACATACAAGAGATAGATGTTTTAGGTTTCAATTGAAACAGGCCAACGGAACCATTGAGCAACTTAAGAAAGAGATAGGAGGAAAGTCCCCTTCGGGAAACTAACCTCTCCCGTCGCGACGAGTCCAGCGGTAGGGAGGCATGGAGTGGACTCAATTTTATCTGATAACTGTAGACCTCATTTGATTGGAGCATGTCCAACAGTTATGGTCAAGTTTGGTGAAAAAGATGTCAATTGTCTCATTGACACTGGTTCAATGGTGTCTACCCTTACGGAGGAATGTTTTCTTGCTTTATTTAAGCCTAGTGGAACAGAAATACATAATGACATTCTTTGGTTAAAAATTACTTCTGCCACTGGCCTGGAAATACCATATGTTGGATATATCGAGACGGATGTATTACTAGATGGAATAATTATTCCACAAGTTGGTATTTTGATAGTGAAGGATACAGGTGACGATGAACATAGACAGCAGAAGAGACTAGTGCCTGGTTTACTGGGTATGAACATCTTGCAACCCCTCTGGGATTCCATGAAGGAGGGCAATATGGATTCTTCTTCTGGTGCGTCATTTTTACAATCGCTTTCGCCTTTATTTAACTTGATGAATAATAAGGACCAATCGGAGGTTGGTTTTGTCAGAGTTGCTTCTGGTCAGAACATCTTTATTCCTCCAGAATGTAGTACGACAGTGATAGCTGAGACGACTTGTCCATTCTCTGGTTTTGCAGTAGTGGAACCACTAAGGAGTAGTGATAATTTGCCAGTTGGTATACTTACAGCTTCTACACTTGTTGAAGCTGGGCATACATTTCCTGTTAGGATTGACAACATTTCTTCTGCTGGATTTATTTTACATCCTAAAACTCGCATCGGAGTTCTACATAGCATAGCTGGTGTGGTTCATAATAATACCGAGGTTCAATTTCAGGTGTCTGTTAACCACATTCAGATTTCTAGAGTGGAAAATACAAATGCATCTTTGTCAGAATCAACGATACCAGTGGATTTGACAGGTTTTTCTGGAACCGATGAAGAGTTGATGGAGGTGAACAAATTGTTAAATAAACACAGGGATATTTTTGCTGATCACGAGTTTGATTTAGGTGAGACAAGTACGATAGAACATCGTATTTACACAACTGATTCTGAGCCGGTAGCTCAAACATTTCGTAGGATTCCTCCTAACCAATATGAACAGGTTAAACAACACATACAAAATTTACTAGATCATGGTTTGGTGACTGAGAGCTATAGCCCTTATGCTGCACCTATTGTGCTTGCTAGGAAGAAAGATGGATCTTTAAGAATGTGCGTTGATTATCGTCGCTTGAATAAAAAAACTAAGAAAGATTCCTTCCCTTTGCCTAGAATTTCGGAATTTCTTGATGCTGCAGTGGGAGCTAAATATTTTTCATCTTTGGATTTGGTAAGCGGTTATCATCAGGTCCGAGTTAGGAAAGAAGATCGGGAAAAGACTGCTTTTGTCACTCCCATGGGTTTATACGAGTATGTACGTATGCCTTTTGGTCTTTGTGGGGCCCCGGCGACCTTTCAAAGGTTGATGCAGCGATGTGTTGGTGATTTAGTTTATCAGATGCTTTTCGTCTATTTAGATGATATTTGCATATATTCAACAACATTTTCGGACCATCTAAAACATCTTGATATGGTCTTCACACGACTAAAACAACATGGGCTCAAACTCAAACCTACAAAATGTCACTTGTTCTGCAAGGAAATAAAATATCTTGGTCATGTTCTTTCTGATCAGGGAATTTCTGTTGATGATGAGAAGACAAAATGTATACGTGAATGGCCAGTGCCTACCACCGTGAAGAAGCTCCGCTCTTTTCTGGGATTCGCTTCTTATTACCGTCGGTATATTCCTAATTTTGCACATATAGCTCGTCCATTGCATACTTTGGTTGGAGTTACTCAGGCACATGATCCCAAGTTCTTTCGGAATAGATGGTCATCTGAATGTCAAGAAGCGTTTGATTTGTTAAGGTCTAGTTTCACTAGCACTCCAATATTAGCATTTGCTGACTTTTCTAAGCCTTTTATCCTCGATATTGATGCCAGCCAGTCCGGGCTTGGTGCCGTTTTATCGCAGACTCGGGAAGGTGCTGAGAGAGTTGTTGCTTATGCTAGCCGCACTCTTAGAAACAGCGAGAAAAATATGGAGAAGTATAGTTCTAGGAAGTTGGAGTTGCTTGGTCTTAAATGGGCTGTGACAGATAAATTTAAAGATTATTTATATGGCTCACGTGTTGTGGTCCGTACTGACAATAATCCTTTGACTCATTTAGATACTGCCAAGTTAAGTGCTGTAGAGCAGAGATGGGTCGGTGAACTAGCATCGTTTGATCTTCAAATTGTTTATCGCCCTGGACGTGTTAACAAGAATGCTGACGCACTTTCTCGTCAGAATGAAGAACATCCAATTCATGTTGAAGAGGTTATTGCACATCATATAACCTTTAATTCACTTGTGATTCCTGCAAAATTATGTTCGAAAATAAATGAATCTGCATCTGATTTGGGAGGGAGTAGAATACAATCAATTATTGTGAACCATATTTCTGCATTTCCATCATATACTGCTGAAGAGTTGGGTGAACTACAAAGGAAGGATCCAGACATTGGTAATTTTCTGAAATATTTCACAACGGGACAAATGCCATCTACACGACAGCGCGCGAATGAGTCTAAACATGTACAAACCATGCTATCTCAGATGAAACGGTTTTCTGTTGATGATAATGTGTTGTATAGGGATGTAAAAGACCCCAAGTTGGGAGATTTACACCAAACTGTTTTACCTACATCTTTGAAGTCCAAGGTTTTGGTTTGCCTTCATGATCAATTTGGTCATCAAGGTATTGAAAGAACTTGTGCTTTACTTCGTGAACGATGTTATTGGCCGAGTATGCATTTCGATGTACGACAGTGGATTGGAAATTGTGAGCGATGTACAGTTGCTAAACTTCCCCGTCCTTCCATAAGGAATCCTATGAGTCATTTAGTGGCTAGTAGGCCTTTGGAAGTTTTAGCTATTGATTTTACTTTGTTGGAACCTACCCGTGATGGATTGGAAAACGTTCTTGTCATAACCGATGTTTTTTCAAAATTCACTATTGCTGTGCCGACAAAGGATCAAACTGCAGAAACGACGGCTTCAGTTCTAGTGAAAGAGTGGTTTCTAAAATATGGTGCACCGCAAAGAATTCATTCTGATCAGGGAAGACAGTTCGAGTCTGAACTGGTTTCCAATCTTTGCAACATATATAACATAACTAAAACACATACAACCCCGTACCACCCTCAAGGGAATGCTCAATGCGAGCGATTTAATAGAACAATGCATGATCTGCTACGCACACTCTCTGCTACGCAGAAGCGTAATTGGTCAAAATATCTTCCTGAACTAACATATGCATACAATTCAACACCACATTCTTCCACGAGACTCTCACCATTTTATATCATGTTTGGGAGAAAGCCTTGTTTGCCGGTAGATGCTTTGTTAGATAGGAAGGAGAAAGATACAGCAGAGCGCAAGGATTGGGTTTCCTTACATCAAGAACGACTAAAGAAAGCATATCAAATCGCTACAGACAAGAAAAAACAAGAACGGATCAGAAATAAACATATTTATGATCGCAAGGCTAATCCAAATATTTTCAAAATTGGAGATCATGTATATCGTCGAAATCATGCTAAGGGTCGTAATAAAATTCAAGATAAATATCATCCTCAAATTTATGTCATCATTGATCAGCCTGATCCTGATAACTTTGTATATACTATAGATTTGTCTGAAGGTGGTGGTGACAGGAGGAATATCAATTCCATGGAGTTGAAACGTGTCCCTTCTGTTCTTTTGGACACGTCTGTTTTCAGATCGGTGGATGAATCTACATTTGAACATATTGAGCAGACTTTGTCAGTTGATTCTGAATCCGACGATTCAGATGATTTGGACATTGCGGTGGTAATGCCTTCTTGTGGCGTTAATGGTAAGAAGCAAAAAACAGCTCTTCCAAGAAAGTCTTCTCGTAAGAATAAGGGAAAACATAGTAATCCTTATCATTTGCCAACGTCTGTCTATTCAAGACAACAGACTGCCAATGCCTTTCTTGACGACAAGTCTTTATTTTGTCTTGTGGCCATTATAATACTTTTTATCATAGTGATTTTCACATCCAATATGCCGGTATCTCTTAAAATCACTTCCGCTCTTATGGTTATTGTTATCACATTTATTTACTTCAACAGTATACCATGGTTGCAGTATTGGGATACATTACAAATATTCACCAGGTCTGCCCTACAACATCTGAAGGAATATTGTCCTGGTTGAGATTGCATTTAACATATCTTTAGTGTTGCAGAAGTCCCTTTGGAGGCAAGTTGAGTCTGTATTATGGAAGTTTTCTTCTTATTTTGAAGTTATTTATTGTGGTGGACCATATAGAGGTTATCTTGTTGCTTGCGTTGTGCAAGTTATGGGTAATCCACCCTTACTTCGATATTCTCAACTTTGTTGACTATTGCGGTGATCTGCATGTTGCATTTTTGATAGTTTCATGTAGAGTTTTGTGAATTCTCTCGAATTTATAATATACTGATAGCTCATTTGAGGTTATCTCATTTCCTTTTGGTAGGAATGGGCACTATATCAGTTTACTTCTTGAGATATTCCTAATGCTTGTATATTGTAATTGTTGTGATAATCCCAACAGAAGAAATTTTTGTCAAAATTAATCTTTGGATGATTGTAACCAGCCAGACTGTTACGCTGCCTGGTACTTGTAGATTATTTTGTTTGCACTGTAAATAGCGCCACCAATTTAAATTATTATTGTATAACTGAGTCGCCTGGCGGCGCCCTATAGTAATCAATTTACATATGGCATGCTGTGCGCTAGTAGTCAGCTGATTTTAGAATGACTATGCTCGGGTTTTATTTTGATAAATTCCTTGCATTCCACTTAGTTTTCTTGTTGGACGCGTGGTCTTATAGAGAGTCACTCTGTAGCTGAGCCAGCAACGCAGCACATGCCTTTGCTTTGCATATGCCAATACATGTACTTTCGTTGACATATTTGCCAACACACTTTGCAAACGTTGGTGCACACATTAAAAATATTATGTCTTAGGACAAGTTTCACGTCTTCCTGGAGGCATGTGAGGTGTGGGGCCGCTTAGGTCGGTAAGTGTTATAACTTGCATTTGTTTTTGTGTGAAATTCCTTTATTAATTCCTTTTGCATTTGATGCACTAAGTTGTCTACTCGGGACAAATTATCCTAGAGTATAGTGTACCTTATTAAATTATCTTAAATTGATGCACCAGGTTGTGTACTCTGGATAAATTATCCTACGAGTATATCGCACCTTATATTTTGGGGTTAGTAACCTCCATCCTCACATTGCTTAATAAATTCAAAATGCACATCTGGGAATGTTTGGACACACTGCACTGCATTTTGATTGCAACATCTATTGTACATATGGTAGTATATCGTTAGGAACATATCTTGGACATTGTTTGACCGTTATACTTTTAAAAAACATAGTAGTGATACAAATGTGTATATTTATTGATACTTGTTGTAACTTGACAGGGTACTGGATTCTGGAGTTGAGGCATTTAGTGTTGCATCTTCAGGGTTGTTTATACACCTTGAATAGGTATGTTCAATTTAAACAAATATATATTTATTCACCCACTGGTATTGTCTTAACTTTAATCCATACGGAAGCAATGGTGCTTTGTAAGTTTCATATTTGCACACCCTTAAATTATGAATGTTTAGATATTGTATTGTGAATATAATAATTTGTATTAGTAAATTGCCTGTCTTAAAAATATCTATGAATTGTATTATCGAGACTAACTGGATTGTATTGATCTTTTAAAAATCAATTCATTCCTTCTTGGTATACAAATGTACAATTGCCAATACTTGAGATTGCCCATAACATTGACCTTTTCTATTTTTCTATGAATAGACCTTATGGCTGTCGTTTTGGGTGGTGGTTGTCGTTTTGGATAGTAGTTGTCGTTTTTGATAATTAACAGTCATCGTTTTAAATAGTGGTTGTTGTGTTAAAATCGATGGTCTTATTTGTATAGTTGTCATACCAAATTTGGTGGAAATATTGTAAATTGAATTGTCTATGCAATATCCAGTTTGCATATCAAATGTGTGCAACTGTTTGCAACTGTGCCAACTGTTGCCAAATTATATAAAAATCAATAAAATTGTAGATTTATATTTTCTTCAAGAAAACAAGTTTGCTTTCCTGTCCTAAATTTGTGCAGTAGCCCTTCCGTATCGGTTACACTTCGTCGTTACATCAAGTTGCAACCCAGCGGGTAGTAGATCTCCCACGGCAGTTGAGGCCCCAGTGCAGAGCAAGACTTTCTTTAGCTTTGATGGTCCTGTCGGCTTCGGTGGCTAGTGTAAATACACTGTGATAGATTGACGACGACATCGTCCAATATTCTGCATCGTTGGCGCTGAGCCAAGGTCTGCTGGGCGAGAAAGGAAATTCCGCGGGCTCAGATGTCCTGCGTCAGTCGATTGGAAGATGCCCACAGTGCCCACAGTGCCCACAGTGCCCGTTGCTTGGGTTATTTGTATTCAACGAACAGAATGTTAAACCATTCCCGCAGTTTCAATTGAAAAAGAGGACTTCGACACTGATCCCTGTCTGGTTGGCACCATCGAGTAGCTTACGGCTGAGGGAACCATCGTGTGCAGTCAGCCACAACACCCCAACGTCGCTGTAAAAATGTACCCCTACAGAGAAAATGACAGGTAACCAACTATTTAAGGTGTCATGCAATGTCAATGGCTATTAACTGGTTCCCAGCCATTTTCCACTTGATAATAATAGCAGGTACTTGTAGAGTGAAACATTCCAAATATCATTTTAGCTCCATGGGGAGTGTACAGCTCGATGCTGCCATTTCGGCGAAAAGCAGCTAAATCAATCATAACGACCATCTCTGCCCTCACAGGTACCCATTTACGCCTGGGTGGGGAGAAGCAATGAGGCACAAGCACAGCCACAGGTTGGACTCGAACCCACAACCTGCAGAATTACCAGCAGACCACAAATTAAATGCTCCGGGCCACGAGGCCACTCCACAGCCCTAAATAAGTAGTCTTCTACAATTGAAAACTCTGATATGAGAGTTTTTCAGATGACTATCATTTTTGAGAAAAATTGACAAAAAAACAACAGTCCTACCTATTTCTTTGTATTGGTGCAGTTGGGAAAAGGTCCAAATACTAATTTTTAAACTCAAATTTTGGGCGTGCGCAAGTCTACAATCCGTAACCTCTTCCCGCATCCTGTGGACGTCAATGGTTCACAGGTTCACAGGTTCACAGTACGCGTGAAATATATCCGCACACTCATTCACACGTGCGGGCATTTCTCTCTTACCTGTCATTCGTTCGATATCAATGAACCTTTGAGCTGCTCGTCTGCCAAGTTCTTCCCATCTGCTGATTCCACTATTAAATACTCGTCCCTCATCATGATGGGCACCGATTACCGGCTTTCATAATTCTTTTAAAAAAAAACCAGAAAATATAATTGAAATTATTGTTCCAGTGTTGTAGTACTAGAACTCGCACCAAATTATGTAAACATATCAATGACCCTATGAAATTATGACCCTGTGAAATTATTTCTCTAGCATGCTGTCATTTTGAAGAATTTTGAAGAAGTCTAAAGATGTGTCCCAGAGATGCATTTTTTGAAATTTCCATCAAGCAGTTGGTTTAATATCGAAATCTAAGAATATTATTTTCTTGGAATATATAGCATCCACAGAACTAAACCTTCGTCAGGTTAGTTGTCAAGCACTTTGCCTTAGATTTTTGAAAACTTTTGCTGCTTTTAAACAATAAAAATGTACAACTGACAATAAGTAAAACATTTTTGATGTCTTGGATATATTTGGACAATGTGCCCCTCCAAAATATTTTTAAAGGTAGAATACACTATTGGTAATTGCTTGAATTATCACGAATGGGTAAATTTTGGGGGTTGTATTTTATAGTAAACATTGTTTAGCTGACTTGTCCAGAGTTTTACAATCATGGATGCTGAAAAAAGCAAAAACACAGCATTTGTTTTCAACCGTCATCAGGTAGTATAGTTATATTGTTTCATTATATAAAATTCAATTTTTTTAGAACAATTACACGATATCTAGTAGCGAGCGAAATCATGCTACTGCGCATCCCATATTTGCCGTGGACAATTTCGTTTCGCCTTTCTTCTTGGGTTAGTGCAAAGCATGATGGGAAAGCATCGTTGATACATAGGCCCAGCGTGGCCACTCCTTGGGATTTTTCCCAAGATCTTGGGAATTTGGGCAAGACCTTGGGATCTTGGGATTTTGTATCAAAATTTCACGAAATCTTGGGATTTTTGCATTTTTGTGAACTTCAAACAACTTGTATATACATTTTAGGCATTTTTCTTAATCACAAACAACTTTTTTTTCTATTTATGGCACTCATCTAAACCGCAAACAACTTTTTAAGTGTGGACAGCGACTTTGAGCGCTGTACATTTAGATCATTTTTTTGAAGTACGTCGAACCCTGATAATAAGAGCACTGTTAATACAACATGATGCTTATAACGAGGACAAATTAGGTCCTGAGTCCTTTTTTTTTCATTACTGAGATAATACCAGGTACCTGTTACAACAAGATAATTTGTAAAAGGACCTTGTTATAAAGGCGTTTGACTGTACTGTACATTTATTCACAAAATTGGGCCTTTTCGCGGGTTCTCTGGTCCGTTATAGCATCATCCGTGCTATCTTATGACATCTTGGGAATTCTTGGGAATTTTACTGCCTACATCTTGGGATTTTCAAAATTGATGAGTGGCCACGCTGCATAGGCCATATCGCCGATTGCTGCATCAAACGTTAAAAAAAACGAACGAAATCGACCGAGATTTACTCCCAAAACGATGATTTTCAGGTAAGAAAAGTGCAAAAAGAAACATTTGAGGGTAAGGGGGTTGAGGAATAATCAATGAATATGCTTTAAATCGATAGATCGGTACTCAAATAACTTGGTAAAAACGTCGGGAAATAAATATATTGCGACGCTTTCGAACGCAATGCGTTTTTATTCCACACGTGCGGATATGGGCCCACACAACAATGGGTAGGGATTACAATTTGCAAAGCCATTATTGTTATACACAAGACTAATAATTACAACGTGTATAGGCTACAGTAGAAGTGTCCAACATCCTGGTTTTGGCTGTTCCAATAATTGAACATTCTGTCTTTAAAAACGCAGATGGCAATGATAGTTATTTTACTCAATCTCTGGAATAATCAAACTTAAACATTCTGTAATTCAACTTCTGTTGGCCGATATGAATGATTGAGGTGTCATTTTGCTCAGAAACAAATTGGCTACATCCTCTATTATGGAAAAGTTTTCCCGGATTTGTCTCATAAAAGAAGTTGACCACATGAGCGCTCTGTGAGATCCACAGGATCCAGGCGCGGCGTGCACAAGTATGCGCCACTGACTGTTACTGTGGGGCAGTTCCATTGTGGGAATGGGTAAATAAACAGTGAATAAACAGCAGCTCAAAAGAATACAATGGTCGCGTAGTGTATTGTAGTTCTACATGTATTTGAACAACTTACTTTCCTGATTATAACATCAATACCATAGAAAAACAATTTCTACTCGAAACTACATATTCGAAGCATGGAGGTAGGAAACGTGTCCAATGGCTAGTGTATGAAATTTGGCGCAGCGCGGCGAGAGAATCCACCCCTACAACTTTAATGGTATGATCCAGTAAAAGCCAGAAAAAAATGGTTTTATTTGTAAAAGTTCAGTTTAAATTCAACCCAAAACTTGAGAGATAGCTTAAAACATAGTCTTACATGTTACTAATAAATAAAATCTATACTAAATATCGTAGAATTGTAGCATTTGACAATGAAAGATTATGAGTGGCAATTGATGACGTTATAAGCAATGCTTCGCTTACTATACACCGGTCGCAGGAGCCGAAATGTAAAAGGGCGCCCTCTTGGGGTTGAGTTTGTACAGTCGGCGTCATCTCGTAGTCTGGTGCAAATGCTACGCGCAAAGCGACGTTGCAAAATAATGTGAGGAGACTAAAGCTACGACTTGCTAGCTTTGTGCGTGTTGTTGTCAAGATCGGTGATATTTAATTTTGTGTGACTTCCGAGACAAAAAGTACATCAAAATCAACATGTCTTCGACGAAAAAGCAATGTTGCATATGCAAAACATGTGTAAGTTGTAAGTTCTTTCCGACTACAGGGTACTACAAAGATCTAAAAGCATGTTTTTTGCTTCAAGTTGAGAGGGAAGGGCAATTGTGCGGAGTATGTAAGCAATGTGTTTTAAACTTTCGTAAATCATCTGCAACTTTCGAGCATAGGGTTGACTGCAAGGGTAAAGTTGGGGTAGGGGGCAGACGTCTCATCGGTGGGAAACGTACCAAAAATGTTGGAGCTACTGCTGGGCAAGTTGGGGAAGGAAGTAGGCCTACCGATTTTGACGCATCGGCCGAACATGCCAAAGACTTCCAAAGATTAAAGGAGACAATAGACAGGCTAGAGTTGGAAAATAAAAGGCTCGGGGAATTTGAAAAAAAGGAGACAATAGACAGGCTAGAGTTGGAAAATAAAAGGCTCAGGGAATTTGAAAAAAATGTAAGGGAACAAATTGGGATAGATAGCTCTCTGAAACCACACCAGATGAAAAGTGCTGTCCTCAAGTATATCAATACAAGTTCAGCTGATATGGGTACAGATGCAACTGATTTGAGAATTGTGGGATCACATGGACGTCCACAGGTTTTTGTTAGGGTTCCTGTGGCCGAGGTAGGAAGTTCTACTTGTAGCAGTAGAACTCTCCAAATGAGAAGTCGGGTAATTGATAAGGTAGAGAAGCTTGTTTCTGGTGGTCATTTTTCTGGTGCAAAGGTAAATTCTTCAAGCTCTAGTACATGTACTTCTGCCTCGGCAACAGGAACACAAAGCCCCCAGGCCTTTTAGATGAAAGGTCATTTCAGACGCTAGCTATTAATGGTCAATGTTCTAGCTTTAAAGCCTTTGTATTTACCCAATCAAAATAGGTTTTATATCACAAGAAAGCTAATAATCAGCATAAACCGCTAGGCCCAAAGCAGGCTGGTCACAATGAAACAAGTGAGGGCTTGCAAAAGGAGGTCATGTACGAAGAAACTCGCTGTTTTGTCAACTCTCCCACGTAAAAACGAGGTCATCTTGCAGACTATGTTTTTTTCCGACGAAACTGAGGAGCTGAGTGGTATTATTTTTCGGTTTTGGATTTGATGAGTAGTTGTTTTAGTGACTCCCGGGCGGCCCAATGCTAGCAATGAAAGCACTTTGTATAAAATCACTTTTTCATGAAAAATGCTACAAAAGTAATTTGCCCTTAGTACGCAGGCCGCACAGAGCAGATGAGACAACGTTTCGATATGCTGCACTGATAACAACATTATTAGCACAATTTGAATTATTTCTGTCCCTATCTCTAGCATAATCCTTTTACTGGATGCCTGCAATAATTATTTACCTACAAATAAGTAAGGAATTTTTTAATAATTTGGTAGTAAAATGTTGCGATTTCGCAAATGGTGTTCCCTACCTTTAAATCCCGAGTGGGAAACAAAAATCACACCTCTTCATGACTGGTTCGCTGGGTCCGATAAGGCAAGCCAAGATACCAGGCCACTCAGAGCAATATTTGGTGGCTGCACTGCCCCACAAACCTGCCCCGACCACACAAACGTCAAATACCTCGGTTGCAGTTGCAGACATGACTGACAAACGATGGGGTTATCCTGTACAGCTAGTAGTATGACACTAAATTACATTAATAGAAAACACAAACAGAAAAGGTCAGGTAAATACAAAGTGTAAACGGAAAAGTCGTACGGGGTGTTCTGTACATAGGGCCATGTGTAACAATGAGACGGAGCGTCAATGTGTATTGCAATCGAATGTCGAGTAAGACGCGCTCCGTGTACTAGGTCTACCGGGCCAGAACCAGTCACGACCTGAACATCAATCTGAATCTCTGAACCTCGAGCACTGATTTGGCTCACTGATTTGGCTGATTTTGGCATTTAACAATAACTCTACTATTATTTTATCATAGTCTCTATTGTTAATACGTGGTCAACTGTATTGACATTAATTATTTTTAAAGAAATACGAAATGTATCTTGATACTTATTTCTTATCTTCTGTAAGGCCTATCAATTTAATAGGTTTGGTAGAACGATTTTGTAAAATGACCTGTGACACCGCATAGCACGCCCGCGATAGTGGTACAGTCGGCATACACTATTTTTCAAAATCAAAGTGTCTGATGCAGCTTGCGGAATTAACCTTGAAATTTCACTTTTCATCCGAATCGTATGTAAACCTTAGTACCACAATCTTATTCATCGATGTGTACTGTACTTGCATATGATCTAGTCAAATGGCTTATCGAGTACTATTGTGGCCGTTTTGAGGGTGAAATTGGATGTTTCTTTGGGCAAACGTACATGGGAAAAGTGAACTTTTGATTAAAATGGGGAAAAAACAGTCCAATGGACCTTACTATCGCAAGATCATGTCCAGATGTTAAACAGGCTATATCTGGGTCCTACTCCTAGTTATATTCGCGGACTAAAATTATTAGTATGATGTATGTATAATGTAGTACTTGTATTAGCCCAGGTTGGACTCCTTCGTTGTGTACAACGCGACGGAGTCCAGGGTATCAATGTTTCCTGCCATAGCGACAAATTTTAAAACATTTTTTCATATTTTTACCTGATGAGGGAAGTCAAAATCTCGCTTATGTATTCCTTGTGTCTGGAACTAAAGATCGTCATGGGTTATTAAAAGTTAATGTGTCTTTAGGCAACTTATTTACAGAAAATAAATTTCAAATCCACGCTTTTGGAAGTGAACATCATGTACGAACACCCTGCAATCCCTACATGCGTGCGCGGGTACCCTGCAGCCGCGCCGGCCTACAACTGATAAGCCAGGCGCGTGCACGGTACCCACGCACACATTGTACGGATTGTAGAGAGTTCGTACATGATGTTCAATTCCAAAAGCGTGGATTTGAAATTTATTTGCTGTAAATAAGTTGCCTAAAGACACATTAACTTTTAATAACCCATGACGATCTTTAGTTCTAGACACAAGGAATAATAAGCGAGATTTTGGCTTCCTTCATCAGGTAAAAATATGAAAAAATGTTGTTGTACAATTTTTCGCTAGGGTAAGAGACATTGATACCCTGGACGTCAGTCGTAATGCAATGAAGAACGTCGTCCAACCTTGGCTATACTTGTATGTAACTTAAGTTAAAGGTAGTATACACCATTTGCATATATCGAAAATATTTACTACCGAATTACAGTCCTTCTGATTTGAGGTGTGTGATCGCACCCCCACACCATCGCGCAGTAAAAGCGTCCTGAGAAGTGTGAACAATTGCACGCCTGAATCCTGCTGTACCGTACACCTCAGCCTACATTTAAGACCTAATTAAACTTCTTAATTTGTGAAACAAATTGATGAAGAGAAGATGAATATTAGTTTTAAAATGCCATATTGTTCAGTACCAGCCTGCACCACAGAATCACATGCCTCACACGTCAAGATAAATCACACGCCTAGAAAAATCACACGCCTAGAAAACTGCAGGTGTGCCTTTTTTCACACGCCTGGGATTTTCAAACCAGAACTCAGAAGGACTGGAATTATTAAGAAATATCTTACTCATCTCAAAGTAAATAATGATTCTAGGCACCCAGCAAAATGATTGCGCTAGATATCCTGTAATTATTCGGGAAAATAGAATTTTATAAGGAAAAAATTCGAGATCGCCGGACGGTGATCGCGAAATAACACAAAAAACATAAGAATAACTGCTCGACGCCGGTTAAAAACGAACGCCGTTTTTCGTGCTTTTCTCGGCATCCATAATTGTAAAACTTCGGACAGGTCAGTTAAATGATATTTACTGTAAAATACAACCCTACAAATCTACCCATTCATGATAATTCAAGCAATTACCAATGGTGTATCCTACCTTTAAGTACACACCGTCCTCCTCCAAAACATGCAATGTTGTTTTGCACAAATGTTTTTTTGACCTAAGCTATAGCCAGGCTACATACATCAAAGATATACGTCTTTTATAAAAACGAACTTTCTCCATACTGAACAGGCACCTTTTTACCTTTGACGTTGCCTTTTCAACTCCAATTCCAAATAAAACAGCGAAAGAAATAGTTGTTGTTGTTGATGTGGATTTATGGCGCGTGCGGCATTTGTATGCCCTTTGCGCCATTAACTAGATTCACGACATACGCGCGCAGGTAGTTACAAAGCACGTAGATTATCGACTAGCAGGATCTGTAGTGATGACTAACTCTGTGGGCTAAAGGAAACTGAAAGAATCGATACTACAAACGAATGTTAGCGGGCCAAGACAATTGCGTATTATAGACAATACAGGTAGTTAATGGACAGGAAATTGGTGATGATCCCCCGGACACAAAGTCGCTAGTGTGGATTTCCACTGGTATCCCTGTAAGACCGGACCGTGTCCCTTGCAATTTAAGGGCCCAGGCCCCGCCGGTTTAGATTCGCAGGTCCGCCACGCCTCCAGGGTGAAGAAGAGCTAAACTAAGTGTCCAGTCGACCATCCACAACTCCCCATCCCAAAAACTAGCGCAATATACAGAAAATCGCTGAGGTGTATCAAAGGATTAAATATTCACATTACAGTTATGGACATATTTGATGATATGGTAGCTGTTTTGCTTAGGCCCAAGAAGTTGTTGAAGAGTCAGTTGTGTGTTATTGAGGATGTCGAGAGATTTCATGAGGATATTCCTCTGTGAGTTGTATTTATGGCAATTCAGGAGGAAGTGTTTGACGTCATCTGTGCATAAGCAAGTTTCACAAAGTCCATTAGGATGTTTACCAATTTTATGAAGAAAGTTGTTTAAACCTTTACATGTGCCGCGTCGTAGTCTGTGTAGAATTACTTCTTGGGAGCGTTTCATTCCCCATTTTGAGAAAGTGAATGAGGCCTCGTATTTCATGTCATTTGCCAGGTTAGTTTTGGGAATAGTTTTAGCCCATTTTTTCTTAATTTGTTCTTTAAGGATATGCTTGATTTCACTGTCTAATAAAGGGATACAGTGGTCGATGTTATTTTTGTGAGTGGCTGACTTGGCAATTTGATCTGCTATTTCGTTTCCATGTATACCACAGTGGCTAGGTATCCATTCAAAGTTGACAATATTGCCTTGGTAGCGGATGTTGTTAATGGTGTGGCGAATATCGCAGACAATTTTATGTTGGGGAAAAGGTTTGGAAATAGCCTGGATGGCACTCAAACAATCACTAAAAATGCAGGTATGAAGAGAATTGACTTCTTCGATCCATTCTACTGCAAGAAGTATAGCAAACAATTCTGCAGTGAAGATAGAAACTTCATTGTTGAGGCGGGTAGCTTTAGTATATTTAAGTTGGGGAATGTATACTCCACATCCAACCGTGTCTAGGGTGGGACTTCGGGATCCATCAGTGTAAATGTGAAGAGAGTTCATCCAAGTTGTATTGATAATCTCGGCACTGATATTTCTTTTTTCACAGGTGTTTGTAGCATTTGCCACTCGAGAGATGATCTCAGTGGAGACAGAGGGTTTGCTGTAATGCCAGAAAGGATGGGGGTCATTTAGAGGGAAGACTGCATAGGGGTAGTGTGATATCCTGGCTTCAAAGGGGGTTTGGTGAGCTGTGGATGACCATTTATCAGCAAAATAATGTTTTTGCCAGTTATCAGAATGTATATATTCATTTGGGTGAGTATTGTGGGTATTTATTTTAACTCCATATAAATTGCAAAGTAATTGACGACGTAGTTCTAGAGGAGGGTCACCACATTCAGTCTGTAGCCTATAGAGGGGTGAGCTGTGTATAGCCCCTGTACATATTTTTAAAGCTTGGTACTGGATACTATCTAATTTTTGTTTGATTGTAGAGGACGCCGAGTCGAAGGCTTCGCATCCATATTCAAGGATAGGTCTTATAAGAGCATGTGTAGAGCTGATGAAGCGTTTTACAATCAGCCCCCCAAGAAATACCAGTGATACATCGAAGAATATTAAGTCTCTTTTTGCATTTCGTAATGACACTGTCAATGTGTTCTTTCCATGTTAATTTGCTATCGAAAATAACTCCCAGGAATTTGGCCGAGGGGCATATTTGCACTTTAATGTTTTGAATGTCCAAAGAAATGTTGGCCTGTTATTGGTGAACAGAACCGCAGTAGTTTTGGGAGCGGACAATTTGAACCCCCATTTTGAATTTTCTTTTCTATATAGGAAATGTTTCGGTTGGATTTCCAAAGAGCTATGTCGTCCGCATATTGTGAGATATTGACATCAGTCAAATGATGGGAGAGATCATCGACAGCAATGTTAAACAGAAGTGGACTAATTACGCTACCCTGGGGAACACCGTTATCCAGAGTCCTCTCTTTAGACAAACAATTATTGATTTTAACTTGAATTTTTCTGTCGGTTAGAAAATTATCGATCCATTTAGCAATCCGACCATAAACGCCCATGGTATATAATTTAATGATAATTCCTTTGCGCCAAAGCATATCGTAAGCCTTTTCAATGTCAAGAAATACGGCTAGGGTACTTTCTTTATTGGCGAAAGCTTTATTAATAGAAGATTCTAAATTAAGAATATGATCTTTGGTACTTCTACCTTTCCTGAAGCCACTTTGACGGTTAGAGAGTAGATTGTGGGTTTCTAAGTACCAGAGGAGCCGAGAATTAACCATTCGTTCCATAGTTTTGCAGAGAGTAGAAGTGAGGGCAATCGGTCTGTATGAGAGGGGGTTGGTGGAGGGTTTCCCAGGTTTAAGGAGTGGAATAAGGATGGCATCTTTCCATTGTTTGGGGCACTGAGATGTATACCATATCATATTGAAGATGATAAGTAAGTACTTACGAATACTTATAGGAAAATTTTTGATGACAATACTACTTATACCATCTTTACCAGGAGAGGTACATTTAGCTGAATCAATAGCATGATTTAATTCTTCCATATTGAAGGGTTCATTAATAACACCATCACTGCTCTTATCGATGCATAAGTCATGCTCAGCTTTATCTTTAATTGGAATAAAGGAAGGACTGTAATTTTTAGTGCTGCTAACTTTCGCAAAACTATCGGCAAGAGCCTCAACCTTGTCTTTATCAGTGATAGCATCTGAGCCATTGAGATTTAGGACAGGGATGCTATTAGCACTGCGAGGTTTGCTAATTCTTTTAATTTTATTCCAGATAATGTTGGTGTTGGTTTTAGGATTAATTTCACTGCAAAAATCTTCCCAATCTTTCCTTTTAGCACTATTGATAGTTTTCTTGGCTATGGCACAAGTCTTTTTATAATTTATGAGATCCGAAGGAAGACGGGTTTTTCTGAGGGTTTTTAAAGCCTTCTTCTTGTTACAAATAGCTTGCTTACAGTCATCATTCCACCAGGAGGTGGGGGTTTTATGATGATTGGGGTTGGTTTTGGGGATAGAGCAGGTCATGGTTGACTCAAGTTCTTGAATGAATTTGTCATATACACCATCAATGTTATCTGAAGTGTTGGGTTCATTAATGTACTGGTTGCAAGCTACCTGAAATTTGTTCCAATCGGCTTTTTTGTAAGACCATTTAGGAGTACTTTTTGTTTTGTTTATGTGAATAGGGTGATTATAATCAATAATAATAGGACAATGATCGCTGCCCCAGGTATCATCAAGAACAGTCCAAATACTTTTAGAGGCTACATTAGGTGATGCAAACGTGACATCTATACAAGACAGAGTGCCATGGTAAGCGTTAATTCTTGTGCCCTCACCAGAATTAATACAGACCATGTCAAAATCCGTCATAACATCATCAACAATCTTGCCGTTGTGATCCAATTTGGAGCTGCCCCATAAGGGATTATGGCTGTTAAGATCTCCGCAAATAATGCAGGGTTTATCAGTTTTATTAAGGATCTCTCTAAAAGAAATGTCATCTAAAGTGTTACAAGGATTGTACATGTTGATGATGCTAATTTTGTTTTTATTAGTATCATAAAGTTCACCTATTTGAAATTCGATTGGGGTGTTAGAACCCATAAGGTATTTAAATGCTAGGCCGCGTTTAACAAAAAAGGCACAGCCGCCTCCTCTTTTTTTTACTCCCTGTATTCTGTCTGTCATTACGGTATATGTCATAGCCGGGTAGGGTGATATTTTTTCCTTCTTGGAGCCAGGTTTCTTGAATACAGATGAGATCTGGTTTGGGAGACCAAGAATTGATGGAAGCTTTAAATTCCTTATTATGAGCTACATATGACTGGGCGTTCCATTGTAGAATTAATACCATAATGAGAATATTCATGATGAGGTTTTGTTTGATTTTCCTTTAGATGTCTGGCTGGGGTTTGGGTGTTGGGTGTCCGGTTTTGCCAAGTTTGTTAGGGAAGCAGATTTGGCCTTAGGGTTTTGGGTCGATTTTCGACTCGATTCGCCTTTCTTTATACTAGATTGAGCTCTTGTCTGTGACTGTGAGGTCGAGGGTGTCTTTGGTTTTGCTTGTGTGTCTTTGGCTTGTGTGGGGGTTGTGACGGAGTGGGTGATGTGACTGATGAGGTCCTTAACTGCCGTGATTCTCTCCGTCTTGTTCTTGATCGTTTCCCATATTTGCATAGTACCTGTTAGTATTTCGGCTAGATGTTGGTCATTGTATATGCATTGTTCAGTTTGTGTTTGTGCTTCGACTGTTTCGGTTTGAGTGCTGACTTCTTTAGAGGTTTTTGTGTGTTCTATGGTGGCTGGGGTAGTAGTTTGTCTACTGTTGGCTGTAGCTTCATTTGTATTAGTTCGCCAATCCTTATGTATGTATTGCTTGCTTATTCTGGGTTGGACAGTAGGTGTTGGTTGGGTAGGTGTTGGTTGGGTAGGCATGTCATCGGGGCGTATAGATATATCAGTCTTAATTGATTTCGCTGCTTCGGCATAGGATACGTGGTATGTAACTCTAAAACCTTGGATTTTCCTTTCATTCTTGATTGTGTTACAACCCCCATAAGCGGACGAGTGATTTTCTCCGCATCTGCAGCATTTCACGTTCTCTTTTTGCTTGCATTGTTCGTATGTGTGGGGGCCCCCACACCGAACGCAGCGAGTGGAACTGCGACAATTGTTGGCCGTGTGTCCTAGTCTTTGGCAATTGAAGCATCTTATCACAGGTGGAATGAATGGTTTGACAGTGAAGTATTCGTAGCCTATTTGTATTTTGGTTGGTGGGTTCGGTGTGTTGAAGGTTAAGCACAGTGAAAGGCTTTTCTCCAGCTTCCCGTCTCGTCTACGCATGAGACGTTTCACTTCAGTAACTCCGTGTTTCTTTAGGGTAGTTAACATTTCGCTATCTGTTATGTCGGTTTCTATTCCGGTGATTACCCCTTTGCTTTGTGTTTCAGATTTAGCGAAATCTGTTGTGACGGTCCATTGGTCTAGTCGGGTTATTGTTTTTAGTTTTCTAGCTTGAGCAGGAGTATGGCAAAGTACAGTTATCCCCCCTTGATTATTTCTGTTGACGTTTTTGATGTAGTCTTTGCCCACAATATTAAGGGCCTTAGCGATCTTAATCGGGTTAATCCTAGCTAGTTTGACATCAGGGGAGTTGATGATGACCAAAGTAGGTTGAATCCGGCAGGTATTTTGTGTATTTCGACGTTTTGTTGGATGTTCATTTGGGGAGTCATCTTCCGAGTCGGTATATACGTCGCTGTAACTTATACTGGGTTTTGAGCGTTTTCTGGTGTTGGTTTGGAACTGGTGAGAATAATTTTGGGCTTGACTGTACATGGCATCAAAGGTTGATCGAGGTTGATTAGGATCTTGATTTTGTATGTCCATTGGGGCTTGTTGCGACATCTGATCCCACGAATCTATTTCCACAGAAGAATCGGCCATGGCCGATTTTCTGGGAATGGGTAATTATATTAAAAAAGATACACCTCGCGATTTAACTGATATTGCTTACCTGATTAGTCCAAGACTGCAATCAAAGCGATCAAGAGATCGATCACTGGTGAGAGGCAAAAAACAAATTTTGAATTTCGCGCCACACAGAGACACCGAAAGAAAAAAAAGAAAAAAAAAAAAAAAAAAGTTTCTTACCGCAGCTTTATTTATACACAGGCCAAGGGCGCCGCCATTACTAAAACTATTCGCGCCTCGACTTTTGAGGGCGCTACACATTATTTTTGTCAAAACATTCGCTTCAGACGCATCGCGTCCAAAAGCGACAGTTCTATTAGTCTTATCCTTACTGAAACCATAAACTGAAACACTCAGCCATGCTTTTATATTGCAGGACAGCGAAGCACGTGAGCGACACATGCCATCCACTTTATTTTCACCCAACAGGGCTAAATCCTCCAATTACAATATAATCTTATAATTCGATACATTTACATACACCATAGGGTTAGAGTTAAAATAACCTTTCTTCTTGTGATGAAAATACACCCAAAAAGGGCTTTAAACAATGCCCTGATTAAACCCACCTCATCGGAAAACTATGACGTCCAGAAAAAACAGATATTTTGCAACTGCTCTGAAAACCTGTGCCCAGCAACATTCAAAGCTTTCCTCTGTGAGGGTGCTGGACTTCACCTTGTACATGAACATGTGATTTACTTCTGAAATCATAAAATAAAAACGATTATGTGTGCTCGCATGAGTGTGCTTGCTAGAACTGACACCCCAACCCTTTAACCTCATATATACCTCCAGACTTACTCGTTACGCATCTGCACCTGTGCATTCTTTATGCTTACTCGCATAACTACAGGGCGTCCCAAAATAAACTATACACTTTTGAAATGGCTGCCGAATAAAAAATATCTGGTTCTGGGGGAAAAGTTTTATATGTATGGAAAGCTCATAAACTCAACTTTCATATGACACCAAAAAGTCCGAAAATTATTCATGCTTGGGTGAGCACTGCTCACTTTTGTAAAGGGTATGAAAATTAGGTTGCGCAGGAATTAGCCTTCCAATTTGTGAGAGGTAAATGCTTTGGAGCTTACTAGTCCAGGAAAAATAAGTTTTGACCTCAAACAAATTGCAACAAATTGTTTTTCACCACAGTACACTTCTATAAGGTCCCTAGAATTACATACTAAAAATCTACAAATATCCAAGTGGTGGAAATATGTCTAATTTGCATAAATCGTTAATCCCTGCCGTGTAATATGTTTATTCCCATATTTGGGTATATATTTTATTTTTATTTTTTTAAAAGTTTATTTTAATGATTCTACTTACATACCCTTACTTCAATAACATTTGCTAAAGCATATAAGTGACTGAATAATTATGAGAACATAGTAATTATCCAAAATGACAACTTTGTGACCCTATAAATGTGCGCACATTACACTGTCTCCAGATATCATCAAGTAGTCAGTATTGGTGAGCTTCAAATTCACCAAGTTGCTTACTGGCACAGTTATCATATTAAAACCTTATGAAAAATCATATGAACAATAATAACATTGTGATATTTAGCCCAGCAAACAAAAACTGAGGAAAAATGGTGTGTCTATAAATTGGGCTAAAAAGTAGTTAAAGGGGTGCCTAACATGGAAGACTTGAAAAAGTTCAAGGAAATCTCCAAAATACATTTTAACGTAGATAGGATTATTGTTAGCAACAACAATCTTTAATTTTGGGTGGTTTCCTTGAACTTGTTCACGTCTCTCACCTTAGGCAACCATTCACCTACTTGTTAGCCCAATTTAGGGACACATCATGTTTTCCTAGTTTTTGTTTGCTGGGCTAAATATCACAATTTTATCATTGTTCATATGATTTTCCATAAGGTTTTAATAGGATAACTGTGCCAGTAAACAACTTGGTGAATTTAAAGCACGTCAATACTGACTACTTGATGATATCTGGAGACATGGTAAATGCGTGCAAATGATAGGGTATAATTGTAGTCATTTTGGATCATTACTATATTTTCATAATTATTTAGTCACTTACATGCTTTAGAAAATGTTATTGAAGTAAGGATGTTAAAGTATGATCGCAAAAATAAACTTAACAAAAAATTAAAAATAAAATATATACCCTAATATGGGAATAAACATATTACACGGCAGGGATTAACGATTTATGCAAATTAGACATATTTCCACCACTTGGATTTTTGTAGACTTTTAGTTTGTAATTCTAGGGACCTTATAGAAGTGCACTGTGGTGAAAAACAATTTGTTGCAATTTGTTTGAGGTCAACAAAACAAAATTATGTATTTTGCCTGGACTATACGGAATTGAGGATGATATGACCAATTTATGATCAATTGTGATGAGTTTGGGTTTGCTGAGTGAAATTTGTGGTTTATGGGATTAAAGGCCCAGTCACACCGGATCGTACGATTTCTGGATCATGCGATTGGTGCGATTTAGCAGAGGTACGACCAATCGCCAATGTTTTGCGACGATCTTCATAGCGGTCGTATGCTGTGATTGCTCTTAAGACTGGTACGTACAATTGGTGGCACGCTTGGTCGTGCGATCACAAGCGATTGGAGAAGATTGATCGCAAAATCAGTCGTAGGTAATCGTGCGACTAGTCCCAGGTACCCACGATTGATCGTACGAGCAATCGTGTATACCTGCGACCACTCGCACGATCAGTCGTGTATACCTACAACCAGTTGCACGACTAATCGTGCGACTGTGGGACCCGCAATCATCCACGACTGGTGGTGCGAGCATGCACGATTGGTGGTACGACCATGTAAGACCTGTCTGCAACCTCTTACGATTTGGAATCGCAGGTCAGAAGTTTTGAACATGACCATCGACCTTGCTGCGACTGATTTTGCTGTGGCGATGACCCACGACCTCTGCGACCAGTCGCACGCTCTTTGTACGATTTGCCCAGGATTGCAATATGTTTCGGTCGCAGCTAGGTCGTAACCTGGTCGCAAGCCCGGTGTGACTGGGCCTTAACATGTTATGCATGAGTGAACAGGAATTGCTTTTGTTATTAGCGTATATCAATGTAACTTTCAATGGTAGACTCAGTGGTGTGTTCATGGGAGTCAGGACGGGGTGATGGTACATAGTGCAGGGGAGGTGAAATGTAGGGTAGGACTTTGTTGGGTGGATGGGATAAGGGTCAAGATGACATGTATCCCCCCCCCCCCCCCCCCTCTCTTTCTCTCTCTCTCTCTTTCTCTGCCTGTGTGTGCTTGTGCATATCTTGACAATTCATTAGACAATCAACATTCAGCTATCAATCACTTAATTAACAATGTATCAGTCAATCGGTCAATCAATTAATCAATCAAGCATTCAATCACCATTCAGTATTTCAATCAATTTAATCATTCAATAAATCAATCGTAATTAATCAATAACTCAGTCATTTTAGCACTTGAGTTTCGCACAAGAATTACGGTACACTGCAAAAACTGTGGTGTTAAATTGTACACCGATGGTGCAAATTTGATTATTTCCTGGTGTTTATTTTGGGCAGGGATTTGGGTGTTGAATAACACCAGTTTGGGAATCAAATTATTTGAACACCAATTTTGGTGTACACCCTGATAGCAACATTTCGGGGGCGTGGATATCACGTCATTTGCTCGTCATTCTAGCGAAAAGATGTACTGTTTTAACACTATAATTGTGTACATATTAACTGCATAGACAAATTACGTTATGAAATATTACCAACAAATGACTTATTACACATTACACATCCATATACAATAATAACCCATTCCTACTGAATACGTACTACACACATAGCCATTGCCGTTAGTTAGTTTTATATTGCGCTTTTTTTGCCCACGACGAAGTCACAGCTAGTTTTTATGACTAATGTCAACATTTAAAAAACGAATAAAATGTAACGCGAATTGTTAACTATGTTTGCACAAAAATCAAAATTCAATCATGGAATCGTTCAAATAATTACATATTATGGTAAAATATGTTAACATATCCTATAATTTCTTATCGACCAATCAGAGGGCTTTATTTTACACACGCATGTGCTAGGTCAAATTTAACACCAAAAGTACGTAACACCAGTATTTGATTTAAAACTAATACTTCAAGAATCATTTTACTCCATTTTAACACCAATTTTCATTCCAAAAGATTAAAAAAAACATTGGTGTTAAAATGTTAACACCACAGTTTTTGCAGTGTACAGTTTAACACAAATTCACAAATTTGTAAAATAAACATGTCAGTATTTCTTTTCAGTTTTCAATTTTACAACTGTTTCATCCATCTTGTAAGAGAAAAAAAGGGGAGAAAATATCTGATAATGGAAACTAAAAATCGAAGTCTTCCAGTTCAATGGTCCACATGCCCACCTTCTCTTTCGATGCACAGTCTTGCTCTCTTCATCATGTCCCGTACAGCTCTCCTGACCATTGGTCTGTCTCGCCTGAGGTCATCCATCTCGCGGGTGATTCTTCCCCTGATCTCGTCCAAGTTGGCTGGAGGGGTAGTGTATACTTTCGCCTTCAGATATCCACACAAGAAGAAATCCAGGGGCGTAAGGTCAGGGGAACGCGGGGGCCATTCAACATCTCGATGTAAAGAAACAACCCGATCACCGAACAGCTGGGTGAGACGCTCTGTCACTGCTCTCGAACGATGACAAGGAGCTCCATCTTGTGCCCACCATACACGCTGAAAGCGACCGTTTCGACGACGGCGGTATCTTGGAATCATGTCAAGGGCAGGGACAACTTCCTCATCTATCATCTGGACATAGGCAGCTCCATTGACATTGTTGTCGAAGAAAACTGGTCCGATGATGTTTCCATTCCCCGTGAGGCCGGCCCAAACAGTTACCTTAAATCTGCTATTACTACGTTCATAGTGAAACTCGTCAGGAGGGTGTCCCTGCTCTCGATATGCCCTCAGGTTGTGGGTATTCACTTGGGCATTCAAGGCGAAGCCAGACTCATCTCCAATGAGGAAGTCATCCAGGAAGCGGGCAGGTCTTTGAAGCAGCCACTGACAAAACCTTAAGCGACGCTGGTGATCACCATGAAGCAGTTCATGCCGCTTGATCATCTGATAGGGATGAAATGTCAGGTCTAGTCGGGTAATCCTGTTGAAGGTTGTATGTGGAATCCCTATTCCATTACGGCGACTGCTAATTGTACCATCCTGGTGATCTTGAAGAGCTTGGCGTACAGCTGCGATGTTGTCCGCTGATCTTCCAGTTCTTCTCCGCCAAGACCTTCCTTGATTCTGGTTATGACTGGACCCTGTTTCCCGATATTTTCTGACATTACAGTAGACTGTTGCGCGTGTTGGGCATCTTACATTCGGAAAGACCTGCCGGAACCTCCGAAGGACAGCAGTGGCACTGTTACTGCGAAGGTATTCTGTTACCATAAAAGAACGCTGCTGTGGTGAAAACTGAGGCCTCTCCATCTTTGGTTGTCAGTCCAAGATGAATGAGGACTGAGTAACAACTTACAGCTCTTAAATTATTCTTAATCCATTTATGTGTCATTTCCATGTTACACACTGTTACACACTGTTATTTGTTTACATCTGTGACTTTGAATACAAACCGTCACCCCACATTTCAATTATTGTAAGATTAGTTGAGCATCTCATTGATTTACTTAATACCCAGGTAGGGATTATGTAAATTGATTATTCAAATACGGTTTGTTGAAAAAAGGAATGTCCAAGATGTCGGCTACTTATTCTTCAGGTAAATGGGTAACCTGAAGAATAAGTAGCCAACATCTGTGACATTCCTTTTTTCAACAAACCGTATTTGAATAATCAATTTACATAATCCCCATCTGGTTATTAAGTAAATCAATGAGATGTTCAACTAATCTTACAATAACTGAAATGTGGGGTGAAGGTTTTTATTCAAAGTCACAGATGTAAAAAATAACAGTTTGTAACATGGACATTACAACATGTACCATCACCCCATCCTGACTCCCATGAACACACCACTGAGTCTACCAGGGAAAGTTACAATGCTACAATACAAAATGCAATTCCTGTTCACTCATGCATAACAATTTGGTTTAATAAACCATGAAATTCACTCAGCAAATCATGAATGTATCATATCACCCTCGATTTTGTAAGCTCCAAAGGATTTACCTCTCACAAATTGAAAGGGTAAATCCTGCGCAACCTAATTTTCATACCCTTTACAAAAGTGAGCAGTGCTCACCCAAGCATAAATAATTTTCGGACTTGTTGGTGTCCTATGAAAGTTGAGTTTATGAGCTTTCCATACATATAAAACGTTTACCCCAGAATCATATATTTTTTATTCGGCAGCCATTTCAAAAGTGTATAGTTGTTTTTGGGACGCCCTGTATAAGACAAATATTTCCCACTAATCTGCGTAACGCGGGAAATGAATAGTTTTATCCTTACTGAAACCATAAACTAAAGCACTCAGCCATGCTTGTATATTGCAGGATAGCGAAGCACGTGAGCGACACCTAGAACAAAAATGCAAAAGCAAGGTTTGATAAGTGTCACATGATGACTAAAGTAATTACATAATCTTAAAGAAAAACTATTTACAAGACCAATTTTTAGGTAACTTCAAACCTTTTCTCAAGAGAATCTTCTATGTAACCATCCTTACTTGTGTCTCTTGTCCAACGCCCATGCCTCTCTAGACACCTGTCTCCCACCAGCCCTTTGGCTGCAGCATTCACACCACCTGCGCTTAATGAATGCAAGCCCAGATTTAGGTTGGGCGCAACCGAAGACAGCATCTTTACAACTCGATCGTTCTCCGGTTGTGGTGTGACTTAATTTTTTGTCTTTATAAATTAGTTTACAAACTGATTTAGACCTAAATAGACAAGGCACAAAAATGTTAAATCATAATATAAGCGGCAAATCATGCTCAAAGTTGGCAACACAAATTTTTCACCCTGCTGATTACGAAAATTGCTGTTGCCAACAATAATTTTGATCAGAAAGCTAAAATTCAAGATGGCCGACAAAATGGCTGCCAAAAACTGGTTAAATCACATTCGAAGAACTATTTATGCTTAATATACAATTCAAATGCATCAAATATGGTTTTAGGAGTTGATGCTCCCGAATATGGTTGATGGGGTTGCGTCCTCGTCGGACTACTTGATCCATTTTGAGTGAGTCCGAGAAAGCAATGTACTCGGCGGCTTACCTGAAGGGCACAGCTCTGGAAGCACTGGCGGACATGGCGCCAGAGGCATGGAGAGAATACTCCTCCATCTTGGAGAACTCAAGCAACGATTCGGCGGGGCGGCACAGGTTCACTACATGGGGCGGCGACGAGTCGCTCAGCAGCCTGGGACAATCCATTCGGCGGCTGGTGTTGAAAAGCTACCCAGCGTCACCTTTTCTTCCAGAAGGTGGCGACCCTGACCGAAGCCATCACGCTGGCGACGGAGATGAAGGCGTTCATGTAGTCCCAGGAGTACACACGGAAAGGGAAGACCGGAGCCAGGGGTGAAATGTCGGTAGACCAGTTTCCTCCAGTTCCCGATGGGGAGTCTAAAGCCAGTTCCCGATGGAGAGTCTAAAGCCAGTTCCCATGGGTAAGGTATACACCAGGCGCGCTAACTCAAGTGGAGTGCTACAGGTGCCACGGGTTTGGACACATCAGGAGAGACTGCCCAGCCAGAAGCGGAAGGCCGCCTCTAACGGGCAGGGTGAGGCGGGCGCGGGACCGCGGGTCCGGGGCTGGGCGAGCCCGATCTGGGGTGCGATTGGCCAATATCTACACCGACGGAGCCAGGCCCCGAGAGGTACACTCGCACCGGCCGGAAGGTAGTCCGGCCTAGACGATATTGTCCTGCATTAACCGAACCTTCCTCTTCTCCCGGGCGGATGGTTCCTGTGATGTGCCCCCACTGTGGGAAGGCGTTCACCCATAGCACGTACGTGCCTACGGCGCCCGTACGAGCGCCCGTACGTGTGCGAAAGGGGCTGCGGGCTGTGGTTCTACCGGGAGGATATTAGGAGCCGATACCATCGGTTCTGCCGGGAAGGTTTGGTGGCCGGGGTAATGACAGAGATGAATGCGCTGGAGATTCACCCCAGCGGCGGCGAGAGAGAGCTCGTCAATCCCGCCGGCCGAGGGCCTTCTCCGCCTCGCCTCTCTCGACATGGGAGCCCAGACCTTCCCCACGGCGGACGAGACCACCCTGTAGCGGCTTGACCGTTGTCGCCGCCCCCGTCTAAGAGACGATGGGGCCAAGTTTCGGCGGGGGAGCCGGGAGACCACCTCCACTCGGAGCGGTCCTCCCGGCCTCCCCGTTCGGAGCAGAACGAGTCGTCCAGCCAGCCAAGCCAGGGCCAGGAAGGACGGCCCGACCACCTCCGCTCCGCCCACCGGGGCGCCGGGGACACGGCCGCGGACGCCGCTCCAGCCGGCCAAAGGAAGACAGCCCCGTCAACCCATCTCCGCTACTTGTCTGGAATAACGAGATCAAGTATAAAGAAAAATATAACGGGTCAACTGGGAAATGTTGTACACCTGGATACAATTCTGTTCATTCCCTCCATCTCATATAGGAATAGCTGTACTTTCTCGTGGTTGCATTTGTTCTGGAAGCAGTTAAGGTGTGCTTCAATTGATTGAACAGCGCTTTCATAGCGACACAGCTCCTAAGTTACAGCAGGGATGTAGTCGAGTCCATCACAAGTCCCTGCAAGTCCCTGTAAGTCCCTGCAAGTCCATCACAAGTCCTTCAGTTCCAATCCAAATCTCAAGCTATTCAAATCAGCTTTGACAAAGGCATTCCTTTGCCATTGTTCATCTAGTTATTTGTGACTGCCTCTTTCAAGAAACAGGCATACACAACACTGTCTTGTCAGGTCACAACTGGAATACGGGGCAGCAATATGGGAACCATACCAGCAAAATCAAATTGACAGCCTTGAGAAAGTTCAGAGGAGGGGGATACGCTTTATCACTGGGAACTATAACAGAGAAGACAGCGTCACAGCTATGAGATTGGACATCGGTCTCCCAACACTTCAATAACGACGATTGCAATCACGTCTAGTCATGATGTACAATATCCTCTCCCAGACTACATCAAACATAAGGCCAGAGCAACCAGAAGTCAACATCGCCTGGAATTTACAAGACTAAGAACATCATCAGACTCATACAAATACAGCTTCTTTTCTCGCACCATAAAAGACTGGAATGAACTTCCTCAGGACATCATCGAGCTGCCCACCTTGGAGCAGTTCAAGGAGGCCATCAGATGCGAGTAGGCATCAAGAGTCATGTTTTTACTTGCACACATCTCTATTTTTGTACATTTTTGGCACCCACTGAGCACACAAACCGTCCACCGTCGGCAGCCGCACCCTTGTCTAGATGCTGAATAGGCTTTGACAAGTAGCTGGATAGATGTAGATGTAGATGTGACGCATGATGATGCTGGTTGATTAATTGAAGGAATGTATCTTTAACAGAGTCTTAAACTGTCTGTATGGTGGCCTTATTAAAGCATTGTCGTCATTTATATTTTCTTTTTTCCCTGCACATTTTCATCAGGAGTCAGCGTACACAGCGTTCGGGCTGTTGACTGATTCCACACAGGAAAACAAAGATAATACTGCGCCGGTCCTCGCAAAAGATCTGCTGTCCACAGGGGAAGACGACCAAGTTTAGAATGAGCCCTCTATCGATAACTATTGACTCTCCTTCGACCGACCTACCCGGCTGCAAGCTGATAGACGTCCAGTATTCCGTCAGGTAAGGTGAGAATTAAAGGGCTATACTGGAAGCGCCTAATTGATTACAGAGCAATGATGAAATAATAGATCCCGTAAAAAAGGAAAACCGCAGATAACAAAATAAATTTACAAAACCAAAAACTATTATTCCTTTACTTTTTGCCTGTGCTTTTTTAACTCATTCACCACTCTGCTTTAAAACCTACAGTGCAATACATCGGGCTGCATCGAGACAACATTCCAGTTAAATGTGGGCACGGTGCCCGTCCGCCGTGTCGCTGGCCCGGTACCGACTGCCGTCACGGTCGCAGAGGCTACGGAAGGGCCGCTGTCAGCATCAGCGTCTCCGATGGGCAAAGCTAAGGCTGCCACTCTACCCCGAACGGGCCCGAACTTCGCTAATGGTGAGTAAACGAGAAGCCAAACTCGATTGGATTATACCGCGCCCGGGGTCTTCCATACTTCGTTTCCAGTGTCTATTAGACCTAAGACCTCGTGACGTAATGTCGTCGTTTACATGTGCGCTTTTCCATGGGAGTTAAGTCGGGACTCCAGACGAAGTCGGGACACGCTATCAAATAGGAAAGCACACATGTAAACAAAGCGTGACGTCATTAGGTCTTAGGTCTATCATAGAGAAAGGCTTTCTGTATGAGTCTATAGACCTTTCAAAATGATAATGTATGCAACAGTGTATATACTTGTCTGAAATAATAATTACATTCTTGTAAACATAGTTCTACGTTTTCAATGACTTTAAGTTATAGAGACATACGAGGCTTATCATTGCTTGTTTGTATTAGGAAGAATAGAGGGCTTCACACATTTCATTTTCCCCCATTTCTGTGCCATACTCTAGAAGATTCCGCCCCCGCCCTCCCACAAGGAGGCAACAGCCAGCAGACCCACCAAAGATATCTGAAGGATTCTGTGGACTACAACTTACTTTACTTAGTGATTAGTTTGGTATTGTTATACATCGTTCCTACTTAAAGGTAGGATACACCATTTGCAGATATAGAAAAGATTTACTACCGAATTATTAAGAAATATCTTACTCATCTGAAAGTAAATAATGATTCTAGGCTTCCAGCAACATGATTGCGCTATATATCCTTTAAATATTCTGAAAAATATAATTTTAAAAAGAAAAAAATCGCCGGAGGCGATCGCGAAAAAAACACAAATCCACCCATTCATAATATTTCAAATAATTACCAATGGTGTATCCTACATTTAACTTAATTCACAGCATTGATGTATAACTTTCGTTATATGTTCCTCATTCAGTTAATCGTTTGATGTTATTGATTTGGTGACTCGTTTGCGTCTCAACTGTCCGAAATGAGTTAGAGGAATGAAACACCATACTTCCTTTCTATAGACCGTATAACCAAATGGGGGTACTGAATTTTGCCTAATATTAGTATAATTTATTACACTGTTGGTTGATTCAGGTAAATAATTACTAACTATTGAAAAAAAAATGTGCCAAGTATTTTCGGCAGTTGATATGCCGATCAACATTGTGGGTAAAATACCAACCCATTTTGACGGTAGCCGTTACCTTATAACCACTTAACTCCCAGGAAACACTCGAACATCTTTTGGAAACTAGAGGGATTTCTCTAGGTTTGGTCACGTGACATTGCCGACTACCAGACCTAATAATTCATTAGAAATAGTCGGAATTATTTTGTCTGAGAATGGTCATTGCGAGTACCCAGTACTTATATTTTAATTTACATGACCGTATTGAATTCATTTTTATATTTAAGGGGTTACAAGTGTATTATTCTTCTTTTTAAACAAATGTATTTTCCGAGATTTAATATTTGTAAATAATATATAATATCTTAAAGTGTTTTTTTACAAAACAATTTAACGGGGGTTCAACTTACAACCATCTCTGTGAGAAAAAAAATTGAACCTTGCAGACTCAAGTTGCCTGAACAATGTTAACAATTACACTGATTTGTTTTTAATTTAATTTGTGTATTAAGTAATATTATTTCATACCTTGAAACTCGCAAATGTTTCGTTTAGAAATTATAATTAGTGGGATTTTGTTATTTATTTTACCAAAATGGTCATAAATTACAAATAAAACAATTGACTGCATGTGACATCTAAAATCAATGAGAAATGTATTATTATCAGAAAAACACAAGATGAAACCAAAAAAGGTCATTTCCCCCCAGAGTTTATACCAAAAAACGTCCCATTTTTTTTCTAGAAGTAATTTGAAAGGTTAAACAAAAATTACTGGTAAATTTGCATTTTAGAGCAATGTTCACGTGTGGCGTCAGTGGTGACAGCAAAAGTAATTTTAATTGTTTCCTATGATGAACAAACAAAGTCCAACCTGAAGTCCGGTGTCGAGACAACAGTGGGTAATACCGACTGCTCTTTCCTGGCACCAGACTACTTCAGATTGAAAATCTGCAAAAAAAGACTTCTACAAAATTTGTTATTCACCTTTTTGTAAATTTGAATGCCTAAGATTTAACCGATGCCTCTTCTTCGTTCTGCATTTGTATACACACTCTGAGAAACGTCACTACATTAACGCTTCTCAGATTCAATTTTTGTGGGATAAAAAGTGATATTTTTTTCCATAACCGCAGTATTTCGAGGTGAACAGTTTCTAAAAATGCATTATACTATCCAAAGCTGCTGTACTTCTTACCAAGTAAATTTTTATTGCCATTATTTTTTTGAGTAATTACCAAACGTATACGATCCCTTTAAGATCGCTAATATAAAAAGGCGCCAAGATTGGGGATGATAAATTCTCCTTGGCACTGGTAGAAAGGAGAATTATTATCCCATCGGAAGTGTGAGATCCCACGGTTATTGGAAATGGTGCTTGTCTTATGCAAATCAGGGATTAGTGTGCAGGGGTCCACGAAGGGTGCCGAGCCTGGGAATGTGTTGTAATGCTAGGTTCCCACTATCACGATTCGCGCCACGATTGAAATCGTGGTCTTAATCGTGGAGTAATCGTGGTGATCCTATCAGATCTTATCAGATCTTGTGGTCAGTCGTGGCAATCGTGTTGATCGTAGAAGATTTTGGGACGGTTCAAATTTGTCTACGATCAACACGATTAATTTGTAATCGTGATCATCGCATCAGATTGTAATGGATCTTAACAAAGCGCAACAGATCGCATCTAATCGTTGATCGGGATCAACCTTGGACAAGACAAACACAACCTCTGTTGAGATGTGCTGCGATCTGATTGTGGGTTGTGTAGTTTTAACTGTAAAAGTTCAAGAAACAATGATCAGTCGGGCTGTATATATACCCCACATATATGTCCACATAAATATTTAGGGGGACAGACACTGCAAGCACGGAGCGCGAAGCCCATATGGCATGGGGTTCCGGGGCCCGAAAATTGTTGGATTCTAGATGCTCTGTGGTGCAATCTGATTTCCTGGCCACTTTCCCCTGACTTTTTGAGCCGAAAAGGCGTGGGATCCGGGGTTCCGACTTAAGGGCCCCGAAAAATGTTGGAATCTAGATGCACTGTGGTGCAATCTGAGGCATTTCCTGGCCAAACACGAGACAATTTTAATGCAGCGAATAAACCTAGCAGTAATGTACCATAATAGCCATAATGTGTACACATGTACATGCACCCCTATGTACACGCATACATGTAGACACTACCACACTGAGGGCATACTTGTCATTCTATCCAATGGAGGACACTTGAGTGTGTGTGAATTACACCTATCAAAGTGAGGACACTACACTAAATTGCTGGTTGTCCATTGGTTTCATATTGATGTGCATTCTAAAGTCATCATTGCGATTGCAAATTCTAAATAGTCAAGTACTCTGACGCATCCGTACATGTATGTGAACTGACGAAACACCCTGCTTAGCTTTGATGAAGCTTTATTTTGTTCCGACAAAAGTCTTTGATGTTCCTCCAGCTTCGTGTCTGCAGTGCCACAAGACAGGATGTTTCGATGTCTCGTTTGCCAGGAAGCTTCTTCAGCAGAAAGAATTTCTGCAAACCCTTCGTAACGTCTCCCTTCTCCTCGGCAGTCCAGGGACGACGTTTCACTCGTCTCGAGTTGTTCAGAGATGCCAGACTTCCAGATGGAACACTGATAGGAGCCTGTCGAGTACCTAATGTCAAATAGGAAACAAGTCGATATAAAACACAGATATTTAGGCACTTTTAATTCAGACAGCCCGATAGCCAGATGAACAAACAAATGGACAGACAGACAATTGTTTTTTAAAAGACAGCCCGACTTAACCAGTTTGCGCCGGGATTATTTTAACATCGCCAAGCCCACGGGCGGGATTATTTTTTACGAAACTCGATCTGAAGCGGGTTCAGGCTGATAGTGCCGGGAAGCACACCCACGCATTTCCGGCCTTGCGCGCTGCTGACATACATTTCCGAACTTGAACTTGGCAGGTTTATGCGTCATTCGTTTTGAATTTTGGAAAATGTTTGCGTTTATATACGTCATCCGGCGCGAACTGGTTAAAATACAGACACATAAAAGCCTAAACTTACTGTTTTCACTGGGCACATCACAGGAATTGTCACTGCTGTTCTCGCTGTCCTCGTCACTAGTGAAGCCTTCTGCAAGTCACAAAGAGCAGTTTTTGTTAGATTAATGCACACATACCCGACAGTTGGTTGTTGTCCTGCATGTAAATTCAGAAAAGTGGACTCAACTCTTGTCAAATTTCTGTGGTCTGTTTCTTTCTATTTTTCTCTATTTCTCTTTCTTGTTCTGTAATGCAGGAGCAATAGCAAAAGAAATGCACACAAACACGTATACCATTTGTTATCATATATTGTGAACTGATAACAAAATGTTATTTCTTGCATTTCTTTCGCTGTTGAAGATGTATTAGTGAATAGTAATTACTGATCAAATATTTTTCAACAAAAGCAATAATTAATGTCTTTCTTTTGCTGTTGAGTAAATAATTTAAAACAACTGTGTCCTTACCACCAGTGACATGCAGTTCATCCAGGGATTTGCCCTGCTGGGAAGGCAAGTTTCCCCTCTCCAAGCTGAGAAAAAGTCTAGAAAGTTTGGTGACCCTCTGCACAGTATCTGGCAACTGGTAGTATTCACGATGGACACGCAAATCATGACCCATGAAGTTTGCAAGTGTTTCAAGTTGATGTTCCTTCAAGGCAAGAATTTGCGATGCGGTTGCCACGTGCTTACGAAGTTTTGTAGACCGGATGCTGGCAGCATTGTCAAGGCCCGCCATGTCTGCGTACACTCTTATACAGTCACATCCTCTTATATGACCTGTACCTCCATAAGAACATCGTGCAAACAAGTAGGTGTTGTCGTGGGCGACTCCAGCTTCATTTCTCTTCGCAATCAGAGCACTCAACCACGCCACCACCTCATTGCTGAGAAGCACAGGAACAGTTCGACCCCTCTTGCCAACTATTTCGACAACTCTGAACATCTTGCACAGATGCCGTTCAAGATCAGTCGGCAGGCATTCCCCGTTGACACTAGCTGTTGTGTGCTTCTGAAAGTCTTCTAGTTTCATTTTTGATACCTCCCCTTGCCTTCTGCGGTTGAACATAATAAGGTGGCACAGTGCGACTTCATTCAATCTCTTCCAAGCTGGTCCAATTTGTTCGCCCCGAGCATCCTGGACAAGTTCCACTTCTCTGTTGCCAGCTTCATAGAGGAACGCCGACATTTTCACAACATCAGCATTTGTCGGCAGAATTTTAGGTTTGTTGCGCTTTCCTTGGTACAGTGTTCTGTGTGCATGGGTGGATACACGGTCTCGCCAGGTCAGTTCGCACAACTGCAGAAATTCTTCAGCGTGTTGAGCCTTTTGCTTTTGGCCAGACTCTAGAGCATTTCCTTTAAGTATGAGTGCACACTTCTTGATGGAATGTCCAATCTTTAAAGCTAGAGACGGAACATCATACAACTGCTTGTCTTCATTAAAGCCAGCAATACCGTGAATAGCCTTGATGATATCATTCAGGTAGTGGGGGTGGACAAATAATTCAAGTGATGCATTTGGCTGGTGTGTATTCTTGCGGAGTTGTATGACAAGACGACCCAATTCCCGTATCTTGTTTCGGATGTAGCCATGTTGATCTACATCGTGCCCGAGTTTCGCGTATTCCCGCTTGGCTACTTCCACAATCAAAGTGTCATTCTTGGCCAGCAGAGTCACCTCATCTCTCTTCATCGGAATAAGAACCTGGTTCAACTGGAAAGACACACCGACAGGTGGAGGCTTTAACAAATCACTCTTGTGAGCAACACATCTACGCAGAGGAGTTGTGGTAGTGCTACCATGCGAGTGTGCAGGGAGTGCAGGTTTCAGTGGGCACTGGTGACGCCAGAGATCACTTCGCACATAATAGCCATAACAATATATGCACGGTCCGTATGCATGTGGAGCTACCTTATGATTAGGCCTATATCCTACAATAAGTGCACCCCGGCCTTTCCGAAGGACTTGGCAATTGTGCCTATGATTACCAACATTGCGGATTTTCCACAGAAGTATCTTACGGGCACTTGGGTTGGTCTCAGACGCAATCTCTACAACTTCGCTCTCTTCTTTGTGACATGACTGGAGATGACGGGGCAACTTAGATTGAGGTACTTCACAGAAAAAGCAAAAGTGTTTCTTGTCCCATTTCCTGTGCCCACTTTCATTGCTGGTCTCCATGACCGTTATGTGACCGGTCTTAGTAGCCTCGGTTGATGATCTCTGTGACTCGGCACTTGAGGCTTCATATGGAGCAGGACAAACGGAAGGTCCTGTACCAGAATCAGCCTGTGGGCCATCATCCCAACTGGAACTGCTTTGTAGACTGTCTGAACCATTTAAGTGCGAACTCGAGAAAAGCGTATGGGCCACCTGGCATAGAAATCAAATCAAAATCACATTTAATTTTAAACAAATAACAATTTCTTTGGGGAGGGGTGGGAGGGCGAGGGGAGGGGTGGGTGTGTGGGGGGGGGGGGGGGGGGGGTGAAGGGGGGGGGGGGGGGAGATGGTGCTTGCCAACAACACTTTATTTACAAATTTGTTTCTGGCTTCTGGGCACCCAGAGTGAATATTTGATAGGGTTCAGAAAACAAGTTCACTAATGAATCAAAATCTTACTACTTTCTATCTTGCCGGATGCAGAAAACGTTTATGATTTAGAACGAGTGGAAAAAACCCAAAACACCACTGTTATTTTCTTTAGGGGTAGACGCATATGCCTAATTGCCTCGGACTAGTTGCCCCTCTGAAGGAGAGGGAGTTGGGAGTAGGGGTGGGAGGGGTGGGGTGTGGGGTGGGGGGGGGGGGGGGGGGTGGGAGGGGTGGGGTGTGGGGTGGGGGGGGGGGTGAAAGGGGGGGGGGGGTGCTTGCAAAAAAAACACTTGATTTATAAATTTGTTTCTGGCTTCTGGGCACCCAGAGTGAATATTTGGGTTCTGAAAAAAAGTTGAGTGTGTGTGAATTACCTCATATGGAGCAGTACAAACGGCAGGTCCTGTACCAGAATCAGCCTGTGGGCCATCATCCCAAATGGAACTGCTTTGTAGACTGTCTGAACCATTTAAGTGCAGATTCAAGAAACTCGGATGGGCCACCTGGCATAGAAATCAAATCAAAATCACATTTAATTTTAAACAAATAACAATTTCTTTGGGGAGGGGTGGGAGGGCGAGGGGAGGGGTGGGTGTGTGGGGGGGGGGGGGGGGGGGGTGAAGTGGGGGGGGGGGGGGGGGGGGTGGGGTGAAGGGGGGGGGGGGGAGATGGTGCTTGCCAACAACACTTTATTTACAAATTTGTTTCTGGCTTCTGGGCACCCAGAGTGAATATTTGATAGGGTTCAGAAAACAAGTTCACTAATGAATCAAAATCTTACTACTTTCTATGTTGCCGGATGCAGAAAACGTTTATGATTTAGAACGAGTGGAAAAAAACCAAAACACCACTGTTATTTTCTTTAGGGGTAGACGCATATGCCTAATTGCCTCGGACTAGTTGCCCCTCTGAAGGAGAGGGAGTTGGGAGTAGGGGTGGGAGGGGTGGGGTGTGGGGTGGGGGGGGGGTGAAAGGGGGGGGGGGGGGTGCTTGCAAAAAAAACACTTGATTTATAAATTTGTTTCTGGCTTCTGGGCACCCAGAGTGAATATTTGGGTTCTGAAAAAAAGTTGAGTGTGTGTGAATTACCTCATATGGAGCAGTACAAACGGCAGGTCCTGTACCAGAATCAGCCTGTGGGCCATCATCCCAAATGGAACTGCTTTGTAGACTGTCTGAACCATTTAAGTGCGGATTCAAGAAACTCGGATGGGCCACCTGGCATAGAAATCAAATCAAAATCACATTTAATTTTAAACAAATAACAATTTCTTTGGGGAGGGGTGGGAGGGCGAGGGGAGGGGTGGGTGTGTGGGGGGGGGGGGGGGGGGGGTGAAGTGGGGGGGGGGGGGGGGGGGGGGGGTGGGGTGAAGGGGGGGGGGGGAGATGGTGCTTGCCAACAACACTTTATTTACAAATTTGTTTCTGGCTTCTGGGCACCCAGAGTGAATATTTGATAGGGTTCAGAAAACAAGTTCACTAATGAATCAAAATCTTACTACTTTCTATGTTGCCGGATGCAGAAAACGTTTATGATTTAGAACGAGTGGAAAAAAACCAAAACACCACTGTTATTTTCTTTAGGGGTAGACGCATATGCCTAATTGCCTCGGACTAGTTGCCCCTCTGAAGGAGAGGGAGTTGGGAGTAGGGGTGGGAGGGGTGGGGTGTGGGGTGGGGGGGGTGAAAGGGGGGGGGGGTGCTTGCAAAAAAAACACTTGATTTATAAATTTGTTTCTGGCTTCTGGGCACCCAGAGTGAATATTTGGGTTCTGAAAAAAAGTTGAGTGTGTGTGAATTACCTCATATGGAGCAGTACAAACGGCAGGTCCTGTACCAGAATCAGCCTGTGGGCCATCATCCCAAATGGAACTGCTTTGTAGACTGTCTGAACCATTTAAGTGCGGATTCAAGAAACTCGGATGGGCCACCTGGCATAGAAATCAAATCAAAATCACATTTAATTTTAAACAAATAACAATTTCTTTGTGTTATCTATAAAATATACTATCTATTTTAACACCATCACAAGCAACAACATTCGCCCTTGATGTGCAACTTAACTGACGACATACCGGTATTTATCCTCTTCATAAAAAGATATGTAATTCAAATGAGAATTTGTGTCATGTGCATTCATTATATGACTTCTAAGACTTCTAAGGCACTTAGGGAGACACTAAAATGTCTCCCTAAGTGCCACTGTCTCCTTATTACCTAAAAATTTACGCTAGTTTGTCTCCCCAAGTGCCTATTTGGAAGAATTACGCATTTCATTTGTATTCTTCCTAACCTGTCTGTTTTTAATTAATGCATTCTATGGTAATTTTCTCACCTGGTGCTCAAATAGGCAGCGTGTCACACCATCAGTGTATCGGACGCAGTACTTTCCTGATAAGAAAGCCACAAATTCAACTAATTAAACTTTAAAGGGATTACATGCAATTGGGAGTGGAATGTTGAAAAGTATTTGTTGTTTACAGATCATATATATTTTTGGTTCTGAAAGGGGGGGGGGGAGGAATCAAGTTTAGGAAAAATGGCATTGTTTATTTACATGTGGTACGGTACATGTCATGGGGGGATGTAAGAGGGTATACAGCTGTCTTAATTTATGTGTGACAAATGGGATTCTACATTATGGATTACATTTCTTACCTACGGAACCCACAACCCTAATGTGGGTTCACGTTAACGTGAACCCACAAATTACGAGGGCATTCCATTTGTTTTCGTCATATGTCCTTTTAGAGGCTCCGCACTTACCTTTGGTGAAGGAGATTATTACGGCAGGATACCATGATGAATCTGGAGGCCACAGTGCGATTACGTTCTCCCCTTCATGATGCTGGTGATTTGTCAAGGTTCCATCAAGACGACTACTTCGTTTCATGTTTGTTATGGTAGTTCTGTCAGCCACACCTAGACTACACAACAATACAACAACAATATACCATTAAACTGATAATAAGCCACTTTGGAGTTCCGACTGCGCATGTGCACAACAAGATTCAACAATTTTTCTCAAGGAGGTCAAGTGATACAAACACGGCAGACAAATGCACACAAGGCTATGGGGGACGTGGTAACCAAATCCGCATTTTTTACATTTTCTTGTGAAATCGAAAAAAATAAATAATATTTGTTCGAACAAAAGTTTGGCCACACAAAGCGGCTGAAAACACCAAAACGTAAACAAAAATATGTTACTTAGTAACTTTAAAACACGACGATCTCTTGAAATTTGCTGGTACCCCGCTATGCTTTTGCACGCAATCGATGAAATGTTTATATCGAAAGAAAAATCGTCAAGGGAAAATGTGCGCATGTGCAGTTGGAATACCAAATTGGCTTATACAATTAAATATTAATAATTGTGGCTACTTATTTATTTTATTATTTATACAATAACTACAATTAACTATTTCTTGTTCGCACGGTGCTCAACAACTCATGCTTGCGTTGGCAAAATAAAGCAGTTAAATTTGGTTATAACTTCTATATTATTCTGAAATTAGGCATATTCACTTCCCATATCATCCTATAGACAGATCGAGGCCATAACTAAAAATTACATTACAACGTAAATGAGCACGTCATATATGTCATACTCTGTTACATTCATACTCAGTCATAGCGAGTAACATGCAAGCTTCCAAATACAATTGCTGTACTTACCATTTATTCCAGCTCCATGGTACACCTAGCTAGCTGCAAATGACCACGTCTTCGCATAAACTACAATATGCACTTAGGCCAAAACAACGTTATAATAGTTAAGACATGTCTGAACGAGTTTAATTAGAGACATGTTGTCATGTAATGTACACATGTAATTGTACATGTTTACATTTACGTCATTTTCACACGCGCAACCAACGGAGGGCGCTATGCCATTCAGAGTAATCCCGTTTGCGTTTTTTTTGACGGGGAAAAAAATGTGCATACTGCCTCACGTCAGGTCTTATGCGTCAACCGAGGACTCCTCCCAAACGCTTTGATATTTAACCAACAGTCAAAAACGGCCACGAAAGTGCCATTTTTCACAATATTTCATACCGAGGACGCGCTCGGTTTGCAAGGTGTCCTCAGTATGTGAGTGTGTACTTACATTAAAGCCCTCCATTTGCGGTATTGACATGTACATGGGGGTGTACGTGCACACACAATTGTGTATGGCTGTTACATATGTAGGTCTATACGTAGAACGTATACATATTTGTGTACATGACGTATGCGATCAACCTTAACCCGCACGTGCCGTTTTTATGAATGGGAAATGTATCAAATTGCATGTACATGCGTATACACAAATGTATTACATGTAACAATGTACAGAGACCGACGTCGGCTGCACAACAAACAAAGACGTTAGCTGTATGTACATGTATGTGCGGCGTGTTTTGTCTACCAAAGTACCAATGTTTATAATGCTTTCATTGGCCAAAAATGAGTCCGCCACAGAACCGATGATTCATATTCTATCTTCAACTATACTTCAACTTGTATTAAATTAAAAACAAACAAAAAAATCTGTTTTTTCTTCTTCCTTTTTTAAGAAAAAAGGGGTTCCGGACCCCTTGGACCCCCCTTGCATCCGCCCATGGAGCAGTGACTCCCAGGCCATTGCGGGCTTTGATATAAATGCCTTTTCGCAATTTTGGACACCAAATTCGAAATAAAATTGAGCGATGCATCTTCGCAGGAGTTTAACACTGCCGTAAAACGGGCCAGGTCGACTGATCCCACCCAATTTAGCAAGAAGGGTTGCAATAACCAATATCTTTACAACGAGGACGTCAAGGACAACATTTAGGAGGCCGTATCAAGCTTAGACATCCTGGTCAAAGGTATAGCTTTAATTAGCAAACGGAAAAATTTGTCAAAATAGCCGATACTCATAGGTGGGACACAGTTCAGGTGTATTATGTGTCTAACGATCTGGCTAGCGATTTTGATGACGACAAGCGTTTATCCAAGGCCGTTCGACAGGCTGGATTCAAGCGACGCGAGAGATTTCGTACAACCATCGAGGACGTTCTTCCAACTTGGGGTCGGACCAATTTTCGTTCCTCAACCGCCACAAAGTTCGCAGCAAGCTCAGTACATTACCCCTCCGCTGTTACCGCAAGACAAGCGTCCTACAACCAAGGAGCCGCTAGGGTCAATACAAATTACCAACCATGCTGGGCCTGTGACCAAGTCGGTCATTTCCAATACCCATGTCCCCAAAGAGCAGGTGGCCAGTTTGAAAAGCTAAGTATAAATGATTATGGCTTTGATAGCTTAGAAAAGAATTTTGAATTTGAGTCATATGCAGTCAATGAGAGAGGATGGAAGTCTAGGACATGTACATTGAAGACTCCATTTCAAACAAGTTGTCTGTGTCTGGAGCTATGAGCTTTAAAATTAATCAAGATTATTTCATCCTTAATTAGAAAAGTTACTATTGTCGTTTGTGGATAAGAATGCTGTCCTTTTGCCGTTACCTAATTTCGAACTTTTTGCTTGCTATTTTTCTAGCGGTGAATCCGGTCGTGTTTGACCGTAAACCAGCAAGAATAAAACATGGACAAATGTAAGAATTATGTAAATATATTTTGGTTGTTGCAAGTCTGTTGCAGATACATGTATGGTTTGTTATCGTGGCCGAGATGAGATTGGTCAATTCTCTTTGGCACTGGTAGAAAAGAGAATTATTATCTCATCGGAAGTGCGAGATCGCGCAGTCATTGGAAATGGTGATTGTCTTATGCAAATCAGGGATTAGTGTGCAGTGGCGCACGAAGGGTGCTGAGTTACTGTTTTAATGTGTGTGTGTATGTATATACATTGTATATTTAAATACTAAGCATTGGAAGTACTTAGTTTGGATGTATTGTTTGATCTTGGAGCTTGTTCGCTTTTTCAAGCGCTTGATCGCCTTCGGGGGTCAGACAGTAATTTCCAGAGCATCTTTTTCCTGAACCCAAATCAATCCAGGGTTTTGATCTCCGTTTTTCGCCTGTCTCAAGGTCGGTAAAATAATAAATGCATTCATACATGATCGTTTTGTTTTCAAATTCCAAGGCGATTGAAATTAATCATTGACAATAATTAAATATTGATAATTTCCTAATTGTTTCCGATCATACACAATTTTCATGAAATTTATTCAGGGATAGCAGCAAACGTTGGAAAAAGTAAAGATATTTGTTGGGATGATTGCCAATACCGCATCCGTAAACGATTCGAAGTGTTCATCGTAAAGACGGTCAATAGTGCTTACCCAAGTATATGTTAAATGTCTAGGAGTTAAAGAAGGACTTTTTTCCAGTTCCTTTCACAGTTTATTTCTATTTTCACAGTGATAGAGGGAAAATGCTCACTAACAAATTGAAGGTTATAGTATCTTATTATGATGGTTTGTGGTGAATACGCTTCCAATCAAATCGGAAGTAAAAGTTTATATATTGAAGTGTACATCACCACGCTATGCAGATTGTAATGTACAAATAACCGAATCTGAGGCAAATTGAATTTATTAAATCAATTATCAAAACATATGATAATATTCAAACATTGTGTAGTTCATAAACATAAACATACCCAAGCTAAAAGTATAAGAATTGTATTAAATATATAGGTATTTTTCAAGCGGTTGATTCCGGGCGTGTGTGACCGTAAACCAGCAAGAATAAAACATGTAAAAATGTAATAATGTAAACATAGTTTGGTTGTAGCAAGTCTGTTGCAAGTACATGTACATGTATGGTTGGTTAACGTAGCTGAGATAAGATTGGTCAATACGTATAGGCTGGGTTCGGGCGGTCTTGTTTTGACTCGCGAAACTCGATTGTGCAAAACCCAAAATAATGGGTGGTGGGTGTTCCGAGTTCATGTTTCTTAGGTCGCGTTTGAGCGCGACAACCGAGTTTCGCGTGTCAAGAACAGACCACCCGACGCGACGAACCAGTCAGAGTCATTGTCGGTTGGAGTGACCCGGATGTGCAGGGGCCGCATGCGCAAGGTTCACCAAGTTCATGGTTGTTTTGTCAGGTACGTGACTTCATTTCCGGTCTGTATTTCCTCCAAAGCTATAGGGGTCAATTTAATTGAGCTGCTAAGAACAATAAATTGGCTTAGCACAAAAATGCCTTGCTCAGTTTTAAAATTTACCAGTTTAGACTCCATGTGTTTTTTTCCCGGGCGCCTCGCAAATAAACCAGTTAAACATTCTACCTGAGGCTAAACTATTTATAATTGTATGCATGTCTTGTGCTAAATCATGTAAGTGAAATAATAAGAATAATGAAGTCCCCCCCCCCTTAAAAAAAACCAAACAAACAAACAGAACCACAGTGAACTACAAATCAGTAGAAACACATTCTGATAACTTTAGTGTTCAAGCGGCTTTGGCTTTAAACCAAGTAAATGCGTTACCATCAAAATTAATTTTAACAAAATTTCAAAGCAAATAAGTTAATTCCTCAGCCTAATTCTCCTTTTGTTGAATGTTCCTTTGGACTGCTTTTTCTTTTGTGTTTCTTTCGCCTACCATGATGTGCATCATGCTGTATATTGCCCTATATGTTTGTTTCTTGTACAAAGTCAGTTAGTCTCTGAAGAAGATCTTGTTAAGATCAAAATATTAGACCCTCTTAAAGGGTGAGGTCAGTGTGGGTTGGATCAAAGACAAGGTAGGAACACAAACAGAAGGGGTAAAACCACAAGAAAGGGGGTCCAGGGTGGAGATTAAAGGGAAGAACTAACAAAGAACTAACTAACAAAAATTTCAAAACATTCGCGGATTAGTATTTTTTAAACTTAATGTAAAGCGTAGAGATGTGAGACTCGACAATTTGTTTTCAAAATGTTTTGGTATAATAGGTTCCCTTTAATAATATCGTATTGTTTGTTTCCTAAAGGGGCTCTACATACAACACGAACTGAACACGGGACAAATCACAACCGGTGTACGTCATGTTTCTATCCACCAATCATAGTTGGTCACCCAACAAGTCAGTGGTTCGAGTGGTCTTTCATTGGGGAAGTCACAATAAAATATTTGTTAAGGCACTTATCTATCTAACCCGGTTTTTTCTTTAGCCTTGCTCTCTGGTTAAGATATTCCACAATAAAACTGGTAAACGTTAACAGCTGGATTAGAACCAGAGACTTTTCGATCCATAGCCCATCTCTCTACCAACTATGCTATTTGCGAGTTAGTTAACGACAGGGGTTCTTTAGAGGTGTTTTTAATAATAAATCAGTGGCCATTGTTATTTTCATAATTATACGTTTACGCATTAACCAGCCGCCGAAGAAAAAACAATTGCGAACCGCTACACGTACACGTGGTCTAAGTTCATTTATTGCCTTTTCGCCATGCAAACCTTTAAATCTCATCTGTCTTCCTTTCATTGATTAGTTGTGAGTGTCAATCACGAAGCACGTGTTTGAACGTGTCATCAACGTCTATAACACGTCAACTAATAAGATGTGTTCATTTCACAGTGTCGGTGACTGCAAGTTACATAAACATAACTTCCGTCTCATGAATATTAAACAAGTCAGTGGTTTGTGATTGACAGCGCACGAGGGGCCACGCTTTTGAACGTGTCACCGACATCTATAAATCGTCAACCAATAACATGTGTTCATTTCACAGTGTCGGTGACTGAAAGTTGCATTAACATGTTGCAAACTCCCGTCATGAAACGAGTCAGTGGTGTGTGATTGACAGTGCGCTAGGAGCCAATCACAAACCGGGCAAAAGTTCCTCAGTCACTGCTTAGGAAATCGATGACAAGTTTTTAAGGCAGGAGCGCGCGATTCATTCCTCACAACGATCGCAACTCATCTTCGCTTTCGGCCTGAGGACAACCAAAAAGATACCTGAACGCAAGAAGAAGAATACAAGGTAAGAATCTGTGACAGGCGGCTCTTTAAGTCTTGAGATGGAATTCATGTTTTTTTTTCCTTCTTGATCAGTGGTTCTTATACGAAAGTATTTTTTTAAACGAAACTCGTGAATAGAGTATGTTTTGTCAGATAATAGTTTGACTCTCTGCTCCGCTGTCCACGTAAATGGTTGTAAGGGGCTGTTCACTACCTAGGGTCCCATATACATGTACCGGTATACCGTTGGTACTGTGCTTGATGTTCAAGCTGTTTCACCATCCTTCTGACATGCTTCAATGAGCACACACAGCCTACCTAAGCATCATACCAAGCATCTTTTAGCACCCTGTCAAAATCTTCTTCCACCTCTTGTCCACTGAACTCAGCACTCCATGCAAACCCTTAGGCCTAAGTCTTATAAAGGGTTGGAGCAAACGTCAAATGTATTGTATTCCTTCTTTGCATCCACAGACTCGCCTTGTTATCTCGCCTTGTTATCCCCCTATTTTGCCATCCTCTTTGTTACTTTATTTTTAGGGATAGCTGCTCGCTTTGATAAAACATAATAATATCACAACATCAACAAACAAACAAACACATTTCTTAATTATAGCCCTTACGCTGACAACAGACTCGAAGCGCTGTAAGTCATCGGCACACAAACATTGAAAGTACAATAACAGTAAAACATAACAAATAGACATTAAAAAATACATTAAAATAAACAAATAAAGAGACTTGTGAGGAAAGGTGTTTGTTTTCTTTGTATTATTTTCAGGTGACATTCAACTTCAATCACTAAGATTTCTACTCGGTGGCTGAGCTCTGATTAAGAACACCACAAGGTAGGCCTTACTGTATTAAAAACAAAAAACAAATAACGTTATATTTGTTTAACATCGCCACAAAACCATTGACGTATCTTGTGGAGAGCTATAGCTGAACAATCAGCGAGACAAATTCTTAACTATTACCGTATTTACAGAGTTTTTCATTCAGGATATTATATCTTTCCCAGTTATTTTAACACTTGTATCACACATTATTATAACGACACTTTACTTTCGTCTCCAAACATCGCCTAGACTCAATTCTCAATTCCAAAAATAGTTAGCAATGAATTCCATTCGAGATCAAGTATTATTGCAACTTGTATACCTTTCTGATTCCTTGGGTGTTTTTTTGTCGTTTGTTTTAACACTCTTGGTCATTTAAATTCAAAAATTAACCATAACGTTTGATATTAAACAGAACAAAATGCAATGACAACAGCGTCTAAATCTATTAAAATAAAAACAAAACAAAATACCCAAAACCACACATTAATTTATGACGAATGACAATGCTCTTATTAAAATTATACCGCAACTTTAATAAAATCCCTTTGTAATTTTAGAAATTGAGAATCAAGAATTGAGCTCGACGATGTTTGCGGACGAAATTAAAGCGCAGTTACAATGAATTTCTGGAGAAGAGGAGAGGTGGAGTTGGCCCTACTTTATAGCTTGATTAAAAAACCCGTACGACACTCTCCCTCAAAACAGTTGTTCTGTCAAATTTGTTTTGCCGCTTTGAAAACAAACGACTAAAACGAGCATTTGAATTAGTTATTTTGTATGCGCTCTATACTACCCGAGAACCCTTTATTCCCCCTTTTTTTTTTTAGCTGTTTCGGCCTTTCAGCCGAAACAGCTTTTGTTTTCGTTAAAGTTTTTTTTTTAGCTGTTTCGGCCTTTCAGCCGAAACAGCTTTTGTTTTCGTTAAAGTTTTTTTTTTTCTTTTTTTTTTTGGGTTTTTCGCTTAAAAGCGAAAAACCCTTTCTTTTCGTTCTGTTTGTTTTATTGGCTTTTTCGCAATTTTGCGAAAAAGCCTTTGTTTTTGTTCTGATTTTTTTTTTTCTTCTTCTTCTTTTTTTTGGCTTTTTCGCTTAAAAGCGAAAAAGCCTTTGTTTTTGTTCTGATTTTTTTTTTTCTTTTTTCTTTTTTCTTTTCTTTTAGTAACCTAAACCCCATAGACTTTGTACACGTTTTTTCTGCCCGTCACTTTTAATAGAAAACAAACTCGTATTTCCATAAAACTTAACCCAGGTGAAGGCCCTATAGTGAACTCGTGTCTCGCAGACAGACGTCATGATGACGTCATCAGGGGTCACGTGACGTCATCTTAAAGGTGCAATTGATTTAATCTTTGAAAATCAATAACAAATCAACCGCAAGAGACCGAAACTTGATTTTTGTGGCAACAGATAGAATAATCCAGGATCTTCATTTTATCTCGTGTGCGTAAAATCACGTGACCCTTCCTTCCGGTCTAAACCGGAAGTGCCTTATAATTTAAAAGTGATAAATGATATGAACTTACTTTCAACGATGTTAGTGTCTGGCTAGATTGTATTTTTCAAAAAAATACCGGCGACGTCATAACATGTTATAGCGCCCTCTAGCGGCAGGTTGAAAAATGGTTAAAATGAATATTCGGTTAATGTGTGTGGCGAAGTTTGCTGAAATAACTTTATAACCAGTGTATATAATCAGCTTCATGCTAAGACCATATTGGGAAGGGGAAATATTTATGACGTCACCAAACCGGAAGTTACAATAAAAAATCCTTTAAACCTTAAAAAATCGCTTAAAAATCAACCGGGATAGATATAATCCAGATTTTTGCTTCAAATAGCAAAGTTAAGACAGCTCTCGAGCTTTCTGTTAATTACGTCACGATGACGTCATCAAGTGTCAAATTACAATCAACCAAATATTTATAGATATAATCTTTGAAAATCAATATAAAATCAACTGCAAGAGATCTGATTTAGATTTCTAAGGGAATTGATAGACTAATCCATGGTCTTCATAATTTGTATTACATGCAAAAAGACCCGACCCTTCCTTCCGGTCCAAACCGGAAGTGCCTTATAATTTAAAAATGGAAAACGATGTGAACTTACTTTCAACGATGTTAGGCGCTGGCTAGGTTGTAAGTAACAAGAAAGTTAACGGTGACTTCATAAAATGTTATAGCGCCCTCTAGCGGCATGTTGACAAATGTTACATCATATTACGATTATATTTAAATTATTACGTTTTAAGACCTTTAAGCCATATCTCAGCAACGGAACGTGCTAACATAACACATCTGTTTGTATTGTTAGGTGATGGATAGTTGCACAAAAAGTTCACAAACGTGTGACGTCATCGTTTTAATCAGTTTGAATTCATTTTAATCTGTTTAAATTAACTTAAATTCGTTTTCAATGATTTTAAATTGTTTTGATGGTATAAAAGTTCAATTTTTGAAAAATTTAATCAAAAAAATTGCGAATACGAAAAAGCCCTATGTTCTGTTCCTCGAACAGACGTAGTTCTAGTTTTCTTTTCTTTTAGTAACCTAAACCCCATAGACTTTGTACACGTTTTTTCTGCCCGTCACTTTTAATAGAAAACAAAGTCGTATTTACATAAAACTTAACCCAGGTGAAGACCCTATAGTGAACTCGTGTCTCGCAGAAATACGTCACGGTGAGGTCATCAGGGGTCACGTGACGTCATATTAAAGGTGTAATAATTGATTTAATCTTTGAAATTCAATAACAAATCAACCGCAAAAGACCGAAACTTGATTTTTGTGGCAATAGATAGAATAATCCAGGATCTTGATTTTATCTCACGTGTGTGAAATCACGTGACCCTTCCTTCCGGTCTAAACCGGAAGTGCCTCATAATTTGAAAGTGAAATATGATATGAACTTACTTTCAACGATGTTAGTGTCTGGCTACAATGTATTTTTCAAAAAAAATATTGGTGACGTCATAACATGTTATAACGCCCTCTAGCGGCAGTTTGAAAAATGGTTAAAATGAATAATCTGTTGATGTGTGTGGCGAAGTTTGCGGAAATCACTTTATAACCGGTGTATTTAATCCGCTTCATGCTAGGAACAAGTAGACGAGAAGAAAAAATTATGACGTCACCAGACCGGAAGTTACAATGAAAAGACTTCTTTTCCTTTGAAAATTCCTAAAAAATTAAACCTGACAGATATAATCTTGATTTTTGCTCTAAAGGTTAGTGTAAAAGTAGTTCTCGAACTTTCCTGTGTTTTTTGGCAAAAAACGAACTTGGACATACTCTGCGGCACCCTTGAAATTTAATCGTTTTGGCCTAGGCGCATAAAGCATTGACCCCTTATATGTGCATGGCACACGTATAATAGGGGTGTACATGCTTGTATATGTACGTACGTATACACTGATAGTGTACTATGCATTGAGCGAATGTACCACTACTGACATCGTACGTGCATGCAAATGTACGCTCACCCAAGAGGACACTAGCCTCCAACAAGCGAAACAGGATGACGTCATCAAATTGCCTATGGGGAAGGGCGCCGTGTGCGACAGGTAGGTAAACAGGCTCTCGGCTACGCAGAATCCAATCCCATAGACTTTGTAAACGTTGTTTGCACAATTCCAAGCACTTTTAACGAAAAACAAAGTCGTATTTCCATAAAACTTAACCCAGATGAAGACCCTATAGTAAACTCGTGTCTCGCAGACATACGTCATGGTTACGTCGTCAGGGGTCACGTGACGTCATCTTAAAGGTGTAATTGATTTAATCTTTGAAAATCAATAACAAATCAACCGCAAAAGACCGAAACTTGGATTTTGTGGCAATTGATAGAATAATCCAGGATCTTCAATTTATCTCGTGTGCATAAAATCACGTGACCCTTCCTTCCGGTCCAAACCGGAAGTGCCTTATAATTTAAAAGTGGAAAACGATGTAAACTTACTTTAAACGATGTTAGGCGCTGGCTAGGTTGTAAGTAACAAACAAGTTAACGATGACTTTATAAAAAGTTATAGCGCCCTCTAGCGGCATGTTGACAAATGTTACGTCATATTACAATTACATTTGAATTATTACGTTTTTAGACCTTTAAGCCACATCTTAGCAACGGAACGTGATAACACAACACATCTTGTTGTATTGTTAGGTGATAGATAGTTGCACACAAAGTTCACAAACGTGTGACGTCATCGTTTTAATTAGTTTGAAATAATTGTAATCTGTTTAAATTAACTTAAATTCGTTTTCAATGATTTTAAATTGTTTTGATGTTATAAAAGTTCAATTTAAAAAAAAATTTAATCTAAAAAATTGGGAATGCGAAAAAGCCCTATGTTCTGTTCCTCGAACAGACGTAGTTCTAGTTTTTTCTTCTTCTTCTTCTTGTTCTTGTGCCATAAATCGCATAGACTTTGTACACGTTTCATTCTGGCGGTCACTTTTGTCATTAAACAGACTTCAATGTCATTGAAACTTTGCACATACTCGGAACTCATACTGAGCTAGTGCCTAAAACTCGGATGTCATCATGACGTCACCACGTGACATGTGACGTCATCTTAAAGTTTTAATAATTTAATCTTTGAAAATCTATACAAAATCAACCGCAAAAGACCGAAACTAGATGTTTGTGGGAATCGATAGAATAATTAAGGGTCTTCATTTTATCTCGTGTGCGTAAAATCACGTGACCCTTCCTTCCGGTCCAAACCGGAAGTGGCTTATAATTTAAAAGTGGAAAACGATGTAAACTTACTTTAAACGATGTTAGGCGCTGGCTAGGTTGTAAGTAACAAACAAGTTAACGATGACTTTATAAAAAGTTATAGCGCCCTCTAGCGGCATGTTGACAAATGTTACGTCATATTACAATTACATTTGAATTATTACGTTTTTAGACCTTTAAGCCACATCTTAGCAACGGAACGTGATAACACAACACATCTTGTTGTATTGTTAGGTGATAGATAGTTGCACACAAAGTTCACAAACGTGTGACGTCATCGTTTTAATTAGTTTGAAATAATTGTAATCTGTTTAAATTAACTTAAATTCGTTTTCAATGATTTTAAATTGTTTTGATGTTATAAAAGTTCAATTTAAAAAAAAATTTAATCTAAAAAATTGGGAATGCGAAAAAGCCCTATGTTCTGTTCCTCGAACAGACGTAGTTCTAGTTTTTTCTTCTTCTTCTTCTTGTTCTTGTGCCATAAATCGCATAGACTTTGTACACGTTTCATTCTGGCGGTCACTTTTGTCATTAAACAGACTTCAATGTCATTGAAACTTTGCACATACTCGGAACTCATACTGAGCTAGTGCCTAAAACTCGGATGTCATCATGACGTCACCACGTGACATGTGACGTCATCTTAAAGTTTTAATAATTTAATCTTTGAAAATCTATACAAAATCAACCGCAAAAGACCGAAACTAGATGTTTGTGGGAATCGATAGAATAATTAAGGGTCTTCATTTTATCTCGTGTGCGTAAAATCACGTGACCCTTCCTTCCGGTCCAAACCGGAAGTGGCTTATAATTTAAAAGTGGAAAATGATTTGAACTTACTTTCAACGATGTTAGTCTCTAGCTAGGCTGCGCTCTACAAAAAAGTGATCGGTGACATCATAAATTGTTTTAGCGCCCTCTAGCGGCAGGTTGAAAAATGTTTGAAATGAACAATCTGTTGATGTGTGTGGCGAAGTTTGTTCAAATCACTTTATAACTGATGTATATAATCAGCTTCATGATAGGAACAGGTTGACGGAAAGAAAAAAATATGACGTCACCAGACCGGAAGTTATAATGAAATTACCTCTTTTCCTTAAAAAATTCCTAAAAAATTAACCCAGACAGATATAATCTTGTTTTTTGCTCTAAAGGTTAATGTAAAAGTACTTCTCAGACTTCCCTGTGTTTTGTAGCAAAAGGCGAACTTGGACATACCCTGAGACACCCTTGAAATTTCATGTTTTTTGTCCTTGATTGCAAGGCCCCAGTATACGTGTACATTGTATTAAGCGTACTTGCACGTACGATGTCAGTACGCTCCATACATTGTACAATAGAGAAGGGAAGGCGGGACACTGGTATCCATTTGTACGGTGACATGTGAAACACGAGAGTCATCAACATAGGCCACGAGGAAGGGCGCCGCTTATGGCAGGTAGGTAAACGTGCCTTCGGCAACGCAGAACTACGCGTGAATTATACACGTACCACAGTCAGTCCGCAGCGCACGCGTTAATAAGGTCATATCTCGAACTTTATTTGCAGGGCCGGCGTCGCAAATCGGCCACGAGATTTACGCGAGTAATTGCAGGAGTTCGACCGCTTTGTTTTCACGAGCTACACGTTGCAAACGAAGCAGTGATTTTCCAAGATGGCGTGGTAAGTGGAAAGCGAACGATTTTCTGAATCGAATGATATAAAATATGACGAGATTCAGTGTGTTTTTGGCAGAATTTTGTTCACTCGAAGTTAGAGTATAATTTCAAGAAATGTTTTTGTCGTGTGTTTAGTTTCTGCGCCCTGACTGGACTAACAAATATTACCAAAACTGATCACTACACATTGATAAAAGAAGCAATGATATTTCGTTTGATATACAATTTAGCCTGTGGCGACATTTTTTTCATGTATTTTGCGACGATTTTCGTGCGCGCGATTTCAACTTTTTCGGCCATGTCTTTCGGCTTTACATACACAGAACGTGTATTTCATTATGCACACAAGCACATGTGTACATGTGCTGGATATGCACTAGATGCGATGGTGATTGCACAGTAGCCTTATTTATATGATAAAGTTAGGTTTCTTTCATGTATAAAAAGGCCTTTGTTTTTGTTCAAAATTATAACAAATTGTTTAATAATAATAAATGTAGTTACTACTATTATTGTGCTAAACTTCATAGTTCCTATTTCTGTCTTCCAATATGTTTCTTATACTAGGTAGCACTCGTCCACCACCATGGCCATGCCCACCACCATGCCCACCGCAGCCACCGCAGCCATCGCAGCCATTGCCAGCATGTCGGGAGCCTCTACAGAAGGCCAAAGGCAACTCTTCTCCTTGGATATTCTCTCACAAAGTATCTCAAAGAGAACATCACTACTAAAGTTGGTTGATTTGCAGGTAGTGACTCATCGCGGTACTACATTTTCTGACCTTAGAAAGTATCTGCTTCATCAGCATGACATCTGTTCTTATTCCTCCATGGCCTGACATTGTATTTGTAATGATTCATGTTGGGACAAATGATCTAGAGTTGGGTTTCCAAAGAAGTGTTGAAAATAGTTGAAGATTTAAATGTACTGGTGGATATGCAGCACGTGCTTTGTACATGTATATTTAAAGGTTTTGTATTTTAGTGTTTTAAATAATATACATGACTTTGTGTCAGTGTTGTGCAAACGCAATGCAGCTAAAACAGATCAAAACCGAGTCTGGCCGAGTCGGGTGAGTTTGTCAAAACATCTAGGAATAATGCCCCAAACTATGCCAACAAAGTTTTGAGCTACAATGTAAATTTGACACAAACGGCATATAACTTTATTAATGCAGATTGTATTATTTCTATTATCAGTGATATAATTTATGTGCATTAACACTTATATTAGCAAAATTTATGTCTTATTTAAAATATTTTGTTTTTGCAATGTTAGAAGCGGGCATACATTGTAATTTAATATTTACAATAATTTAATGCCAAAGAAACTATGCCAAAAACATCAAGCAAAGATAAAACAAGCTTTATTTACTTTTATAATAAATCTCAATGGTTTGCACATTGAACATTATGCCAAAGATGAATAAGTTTTAACAATTTCAGGGTTTAATTTAACAATTTTATTCAAGCCATATAACATCAACAGGGTATGTTAATGTAAGCGATAAAATTCAAGTTTCAGATAAAAAGTGCAGTTTCCTTTATAAACCAACCTCACAATACAGAAACTGATATAAATTGTTGTAAACATTTGTATTTCTCAATGTTATTGTTGTCAATACATTTTAAACAACGACTTCATTTGTCGCTTGTTTTTTGTTTATTTGGCTGTATACATTGTATTATGCAGGCAATATTATTATTTTTTAATCAGTCCACTGTTAAAAAGAAAAAAAACCTGAATAGCAGATAAATCCTTTTCGCTCGAGCTTACAATTAAAAAAATACACAAAAAACAACTGCGTATTGAAATGTGCATGAACTACACGTTACCACGAAGCCTTTTTTAATGAAGTCATTTTCGACCAATGAGGGCGCAGGAAGACTATGGACTGTCATGGCGGGGTGTTCCGTTTGTTAATTTATTGAGAACGTTATAATTTTCTGCGCCCTGACTGGACTAAGTTAAAATCAACCCCAAAACTACAGTTTTGTGATAGAATATGAAATTATCTTTAACATCAGTGTGAAATTGGGTTGTGGCCGCTGCCAGAAGATGGACAAAATTCGTCTTTTTTTAAAGGTCAATTTGTTGGTTCGGGAGCTTTTTTTACGTTATAAATTTTACCCTCTAAATGTCATATAAATTCCAATCTGATTTGATAATATAACAAAATGTTTCCTTATCCAAAAGAAAATATACATAATATTGACAGCCAGTGAATAAAACGGATGTTTCGGACCAAATTCCAGGCGTTGTCGCCAGCTCATTAAGTATTCAAAAACGAGGTCACGCACAAAGTGCCATGCATAAATCGCACATAAAAGAAACGGCTTTTCAGTGCGCTGCGGACTGACTGTACCATATAATAGATGTACGCGAACTTTTGCACAAGTACTTTTAACAGAAAACAAATTGGTATTCCCATCAAACTTAACCTCCGTAAATACTCTATAGTGCACTCATGCCTTGCGGACAGGCGTCGTGATGACGTCACCATGGGTCACGTGACGTCGTCTTAAACGTGCAATAGATTTAATGTTTGAAAATTAATATCAAATCAAATGTAACAGATCTGATTTAGATTTTAACGGGAATTGATAGAATAATCCAGGGTCTTCATATTCGTTTTACATGCAAAATGACTTGACCCTTCCTTCCGGTCCAAACCGGAAGTGCCTAAAAATTGAAAGTTGAAAATGATATGAATTTACTTTCAACGATGATAGTCTCTAGGTAGCCTGCACTCTACAAACAAAGTTACCGGTGACGTCATAAATTGTTATAACGCCCTCTAGTGGCAGGTTGAAAAATGTTTAAAATGAATAATCAGTTCATTTTCGTGGCGATCAGTTTGCTCAAATCGCTTTATAATTGGTATTTATAATCAGCATCTTGTTAGGAACAAGTTGGCGGATAAAAACAAAATAATATGACGTCACTAGACCGGAAATTACAATTAAAAGACCTTTAAACATTTCTAAAAATTAACCGCGAGAGATATAATCCAATTAATAATTTAAAATTTGCAGTTTTGAAAAAATTAAATAAAGAAATTTATTAAATGAAATCATAAATGTAATGAACAATACAAAAAAAAAATGCGAAAAAGCCATATGCTCTGTTCCTTGAACAGACATATCTCTAGTTCTTTTTTTTCTTTTTCTTTTTTTTCTTTTTTTTCTTTTTTGTCACGTTTTTTCTGCCAATACACTTTGACACTTTGGTAAATCCGATCGACTTGAGATTTTGCACATACTTAGACCAGCATCTGTAGATGGTCCTAGAAGAAATTCGTCGCGATTACATTTGTCAAGGTCACGTGGCGTCACGTTAAAGGTGCAATTTTTCTCCATAGGTTTTGTACACGTTTTCCTTTAGGCTATTGACTTTGACACTTTGGTCAATCCGATTGACTTTAGACTTGATACAAACCTCAACCACCATCCTCAGGAGGGCCAAGAGGAAAATCGTCATGATTACGTCATCGGGGGTCATGTGACGTCACGTTAAAGGCGCAGTTTTTAGGACCTTCTATCTCTGGGAGTACACGTACGATTGGGGTCAAACTTGGTATTCATGTATTCCAGGATGAGTTATAGACGAACATTAAGATGACATTATGATGACGTCATCAGGTGTCATGTGACGTCACATTAAAGGTGTAGTTTTCCCCATAGGTTTTGTACACGTTTTCTTTCAGACTATTGACTTTGACACTGGTAAATTCACTCGACTCCAGACTTAGCATACACTTAGAACACCACCCACAGATGGTTCTGGAGGAAATTTTGCACGATTGCGTAATTCAAGGTCACGTGACATGACGTTAAAGGTTCAATTTTTCTCCCATAGGTTTTGTACACGTTTTTCTTTAGACTATTGACTTTGACACTTTCGTAAATTTGATCGACTTGAGACCTAGCACACACTTCGACCACCATCCCCAGGAGGACCAAGAGAAAACTCGTGATGATGACGTCATCGTGGTTCATGTGACGTCACGTTAAAGGTTTAGTTTTTTTAATAGCATTTGTACACGTTTTTTCAAGCAATATATTTGGCACTTTGGTAAATCCGATCGATTTCAGACTTGATACACACTAGACCACCACCCATATATTGAAAGCCATTTTAGACATCCGAAACAGCTCTGTGTTTGTCCACAAACACATGTCTAGTTTCTTTTTAGCTGTTTCGGCACTTCAGCCGAAACAGCTATTGTATTCGTGCTGATTTTTTTTTTTTTTCTTTTTTTGGCTTTTTCGCTCAAAAGCGAAAAAGCCTTTCTTTTTCTTCTGTTTGTTTTATTTTTTCTTCTTGGGTTTTTCGCTTAAAAGCGAAAAACCCTTTCTTTTCCTTCTGTTTGTTTTTTTTTTTCTTCTTCTTCTTCTTCTTGTTCTTGTGCCATAAATCGCATAGACTTTGTACACGTTTCATTCTGGCGGTCACTTTTGTCATTAAACTGACTTCAATGTCATTGAAACTTTGCACATACTCGGAACTCATACTGAGCTAGTGCCTAAAACTCGGATGTCATCATGACGTCATCACGTGACACGTGACGTCATCTTAAAGTTTTAATAATTTAATCTTTGAAAATCAATACAAAATCAACCGCGAAAGACCGAAACTAGATGTTTGTGGGAATCGATAGAATAATTAAGGATCTTCATTTTATCTCGTGTGCGTAAAATCACGTGACCCTTCCTTCCGGTCCAAACCGGAAGTGGCTTATAATTTGAAAGTGGAAAATGATTTGAACTTACTTTCAACGATGTTAGTCTCTAGCTAGGCTGCGCTCTCCAAAAAAGTGACCGGTGACGTCATAAATTGTTTTAGCGCCCTCTAGCGGCAGGTTGAAAAATGTTTAAAATGAATAATCAGTTGATGTGTGTGGCGAAGTTTGTTCAAATCACTTTATAACTGATGTATATAATCAGCTTCATGATAGGAACAGGTTGACGGAAAGAAAAAAATATGACGTCACCAGACCGGAAGTTATAATGAAAATACCTCTTTTACTTAAAAAATTCCTAAAAAATTTACCCTGACAGATATAATCTTGTTTTTTGCTCTAAAGGTTAATGTAAAAGTACTTCTCAAACTTCCCTGTGTTTTGTAGCAAAAGGCGAACTTGGACATACCCTGAGACACCCTTGAAATTTCATGTTTTAGGTCCTTGACTGCACGGCGCAAGTATACGTGTACATTGTATTGAGCGTACTTAACTTGTACGTACGATGTCAGTACGCTCCATACATTGTACAATAGAGAAGGGAAGGCGGGACACTGGTATCCATTTGTACGGTGACATGTGAAACACGAGAGTCATCAACATAGGCCATGAGAAAGGGCGCCGCTTACGGCAGGTAGGTAAACGTGCCTTCGGCAACACAGAACTACGCGTAAATTATACCATATAATAGATGTACGCGAACTTTTGCACAAGTATTTTTAACAGAAAACAAATTGGTATTCTCATCAAACTTAACCTCCATCAATACTCTGTATACACTCGTGCCTTGCGGACAGGCGTCGTGATGACGTCATCATGGGTCACGTGACGTCGTCTGAAACGTGCAATAGATTTATTGTTTGAAAATTAATAAAAAATCAACCGCCAAAGATCGGAACTTGAAGTTTGTGGGAATTGATATAATATTATGTGACCCTTTTTCCCGGTCGAAACCGGAAGTGCCTTATAATTTAAAAGTGGAAAATAATGTGAACTTACTTTCAACGATGTTAGTCTCTGGCTAGCCTGCACTCTGCACAAAAGTTAACGGTGACGTCATAAATTGTTATTGTGCCATCTAACGACAGGTGGGAAACTGTTTAAGTTTAATAATCTGTTTATGTGTGTGGGTGCTGGAGTTTGCTGAATTCCCTTTAGTTTGTTATCCAGATACATTGTATTTGCTTCAAATAGTAAATATTAAACAGCTGTCGAGCCTTCTGTTAAAGACGTTATGATGACGTCATGAAATATTATGGGAAAAGTCGAACAGGGTGTGTACTTACTTTCAAGTTTCAACGGTTAATATCTGGGTGGGTTGTTTTTTAACAAACGAAAGGAATGTTAACGCCATTTTATTACCAATGTTTTAAGAACTTAGTTTTGGTATTTTAAAGCAACTCAGAATTTTTTCGGAACATCTTTTTTGTTACATTTTGGCCTGAACAAACTTAACGGTTCACAATTGGAACATAAAACTGCTAATAAATTAAACCATCTTTCTGAAAGAACAGCACCTTTAATCAGTGGTTCTGAAAAGCATGAACAAGTTTAATGTTTAACGAGGTACACTTTCCAATAACAACAAATTAGCATCATGGGAGGCAAAGTGGGCTATACAAAAACTTGTTTGGTAGTTGAGGTTTATCGTTGGAACAATACAACAAAATCGGCAGAGTTCGTAAAGAAGAAAAATACTTGTTTAAAAACTAGAAATGGTATGATTTTTGACAAGGTATAATAATGCATTGCCCCTAAAGGAAGAGTGTAACGTTCGTATATAATTGTTTACTTTTGCGATCGCCCACTTTGCCTCCCAGGGGCTCAAATATGATGTCTAGTAAGATACATGTACATTGTACATACATTTAAGAGAAAAAGGTTGCAAACCAGCTGGACTATTGGATTTTAAATGCACTAAAGATTCCTGTGTGAGCATGTTTTAAATCATTTACATGTAAATTGTCCAACTCATTAGTGGTTAAAATGTTCTAAATAATTTCATTTCAACCAACATCGACATTGTTCCTCCTAAAATCAGCGCTTTCTATCAGTATCAAAACTGTTCGACATAAAATCTATAAGACAATGAAAATTAGTAAAACTCCTAAAAGATACACAATTCCTGTCCAAAGAGTTACAAAATCAACAATGTTACGATTGCATACGATAACAGTATATAGTTGTTAAAAACTCATTCCGAATGTTGAGATAGTATAGTGTGAAACTGGGATCCTGTAATATCTTAGAAATTGAAGTGGTAAAAGTGAATAGTACTACATGTACATGTATACCGACATCTGTATATGATAACGTTTCATTTGCTGTATGTCAGTTGAAAGGTGTCATAAACATACATGTACTAACATTGTCATACAATACTGAAATCTACAGGTATAAATGGTACTCAGTTAAAAAAAACAGTTGTAATGATTCTACTCAAGTCAATACTTTACTTGGGTCTGACTTTAGGCACAATTGTTTGGCAACTAGACTTCGCCCAAGTTCTGACAATGAACATTGCGATAAACCATGTGGTTTTGTATTGCACTTAATAATTTAGAATTGAATTTGAAACCTATTTTTCACTTCAATAATTTTCTATTAAAAATTACAACAAACTTTCCGTTGTGTAATAGTATACACTATTTGCAAACATGCATGTCTACAGCTTTAACTACATATTACAAATTCAATGCTCAAGACCACGAGGCAACAGCACTCCACAGAAAAGCAATGAGTGAGAAAGTGCTTTGCTGAATGACACACGCAACGTAGTCCCAGGCTGGACTTGAACCCACAACCTGCAGCTTTACCTACAGATTACAAATTCAATGCTCAAGACCACGAGACAACAGCACTCCACACAGAAGCATTGAGTGACAAAGCACCTTGCTGAATGACACACACACCTTAGGCCCAGGCTGGACTCGAACCCACAACCTGCAGCTTTACCTACAGGTTACAAATTCAATGCTCCAGACCACGCGGCAACAGCGCTCCACAGAGAAGCAATTAGTGAAAAAATGACTTGCCTAAGGACACACGCACCGTAGTCCCTGACTGGACTTGAACCCACAACCTGCAGCTTTACCTACAGATTACAAATTCAATGTTCAAGACCACGAGACAACAGCACTCCACACAGAAGCAATTAGAAACCAAAGGGCACATGCACCATAGTCCCAGGCCAAAGTCCAACCAACAACCTGCAGCTTTACATACTGACTGAAGGTGAGAGTCCATGACATGGTGTATGCTTGTTGTATCATGAACAAAAGGAAATCAGACGGCAGCTGTGTATATGTACATGTATGGACATGTACAGGAAATAGACTGCCTTCGGCTTACATCATTGCAAATATTTTTTACAAAGTTTTTGCACTTATTTTAGGAACCTCAGTTTATGCACACGCACCGTAGTTCGAGGCTAAACTCGAACCCACACCATAGTCCCAGGCAAAACTCCAAACCCACTTCTGGCAAATTTACATACAGACTGCGAATTCAATGCTCCAGACCACGAGGTCACAACACTTGTGAACAGTAAGGTCTTGAATAGTAACATCTTGAGGGAAGGACATAAACAAACAACTAACAGTGGAGAAGCCGATGCAGTGCCATAACTTGGTTTCACCCACTTCAGTCTACCAGTTCATGATGGTAGAAAAGCGGATACAGTGCCATCACTTGGTTTCACCCACTTCAGAGTCTACCAGTTCATGATGGTGGAGAAGCGGATATAGTGCCATCACTTGGTTTCACCCACTTCAGAATCAACCAGTTCATGGCGGTGAAGAAGCGGATACAGTGCCATCACTTGGTTTCACCCACTTGAGTCTACCAGTTCATGATGGTGGAGAAGCGGATACAGTGCCATCACTTGGTTTCACCCACTTGAGAGTCTACCAGTTCATAATGGTGGAGAAGCGGATACAGTGCCATCACTTGGTTTCACCCATTTGAGAGTCTACCAGTTCATGATGGTGGAGAAGCAGATACAGTGCCATCACTTGGTTTCACTCACTTGAGAGTCTACAAGTTCATGATGGTGGAGAAGCGGATACAGTGCCATCACTTGGTTTCACCCACTTGAGAGTCTACCAGTTCATGATGGTGGAGAAGCGGATACAGTGCCATCACTTGGTTTCACCCATTTGAGAGTCTACCAGTTCATGATGGTGGAGAAGCAGATACAGTGCCATCACTTGGTTTCACTCACTTGAGAGTCTACCAGTTCATGATGGTGGAGAAGCGGATACAGTGCCATCACTTGGTTTCACCCATTTGAGAGTCTACAAGTTCATGATGGTGGAGAAGCAGATACAGTGCCATCACTTGGTTTCACCCACTTCAGAATCAACCAGTTCATGATGGTGGAGAAGCGGATACAGTGCCATCACTTGGTTTCACCCACTTGAGAGTCTACCAGTTCATGATGGTTGAGAAGCGGATACAGTGCCATCACTTGGTTTCACCCACTTGAGAGTCTACCAGTTCATGACGGAGAAGAAGCAGATACAGTGCCATCACTTGGTTTCACCCACTTCAGAGTCCACCAGTTCATGATGGTGGAGAAGCGAATACAGTGCCATCACTTGGTTTCACCCGATCAGATCTGTACGCCAGTTCATGATGGTGGAAAAGCGGATGTACACTGCCATTACCTGGTTTCACCTTGTTCAGATAGAGTTCACCAGTTCATGATTGTGGAGAAGTGGATACAGTGCCATCACTTGGTTTCACCCGATCAGATCTGTCGACCAGTTCATGATGGTGCAGAAGCGGATACAGTGCCATCACTTGGTTTCACCCACTTCAGATAGAGTCCACCAGTTAATGATGGTGGAGAAGTTGATACAGTGCCATCAATTGGTTTCATCCACTTCAGAGTCCACCTGTTCCTGATGTTGAAAAAGTGAATACAGTGTCATCAATGTTTACATTTGGAAATCTTGTTCCACTACAATTGTTGCCCTCTATTTGCTAAGAATGCCAAGGACATAACAATATTTGGTTAGTCTCATTTCATGGGTTACTGCGTGTAATTAATGCCGTAGGTGCAGAATTGAATTGAAGTGTAATTGAATGTACCAAGTAGTTAACGTGAGCTTACACACATACAAGCAAAACTCTTAGTATCATATCTCAAATATCATCCTTAATTAACTTACCTGAACAGCCGAGCTTCATGAACGTACACAGTCAGCTGCACATTGGTTGACGACACTGTTAACGTACAGTGTAGCACCGCAAGCAGGGTGTGAAGTGCAACAATATTGCAGTGGCTGTTGACTTTATCTTTAACTTCATACCTAAGTGACCCAAAAAAATTCCCTTCTCATTTAAAATTTTTAGCTAGATATAATAATTGCAGATGAATTTTGTTAACGTTATAAACAAACACTCTGCGGCAGTTCCAAAAAATCAGAATGACATGTTATCGACAACTTTGTACTGGGTGTCATCGAAAATTTTGGGTTTATTATTAAAGCTATAGACACCAACACAACCATAGAGTTATAGTGGTAATGAAAATGACATTAAAGATGCTGGCATAATTATAGCCTTATGACTTAGTGTGGGTGATTTTTCTAATAAACACAGTGCTTAAAATTTGCAGCAAGTGTAAAACTCGGGATCCTTATTGTATCAGTATATACAACTGCAGATTGTATTTGCCTTCAACAGTGGTGCCAACAATGTATTGCACAATTATGCAATCGTGTATTTACAGTATATTTCAAACACACCCCTAACAAAATGGCCTTGATATAAATGCTACAAACTTTCACTCACCCTACCAATTTGTAATAATGATGTTACATTGTATTCATTTTTATCACGTACCCTTCACAAGATTATTCTAAAGTACTGAACTGTACCAAAGTTTTTCAATGCAAGATGTCAGGTGTCATTGCAATGTCAGGTTCTAAAGTCCGCACCTGCTTACATTGTAGATTTTTAAAATGGAGTCGTCATTTACTTTAGTATATATTCCAAGGTCTGAATTCAGATTTTAATTCATGTGTTAGTTCCTTTTCATTTAGCTGTACGTTTTGGTTGCAATTTTATTTTTATTTTGCAGTTAACCCATTACTAAATTACAATGTAGGATTTGGGACTAAGGTCTTATACAGGTTTTTTGATTACTTTGCTGTGGTCTGCCGTTGCTTTAGACATTCTTTAATATTTGTTTCTGACTGTTTTACGGTTTGCTTTACGCATCACTACATGTATTGTAATAATGCAAAGAAAAATAAATACTTAGATTGTTATACTGTTTCACATTTTGCTTTAGACAGCATTGTAGAGTGTGTTTTGAAATGCATCTGTTTGTTCTGTATTTGATGCTTAAAATGTAAAGAAATACTTAGATTGTTACACAAACTGCTTCATGGTAACTATAATATGTAGGGATTACTGAAGCACACACTGAATTCATATTTCTTACGTATACATGGTCAAGCAATGTATCACCTTCTGTTGTTGAATCAGTAACAATCTGTTTATAGCCATGATCTTGCATTAAATTTTCAATCCTGGAAACCTTTTTCAAAATGTCTTCATTGAAATCACCCATGATAATGCATCTGTTAGATATCTTGTGAAGTTCATCAAGTAATATTTTAAGATTCAAAATGAATGTCTCAATAGTATACGATGGTGGACGATATAAAACTACTACTAAACAGGATTTGTCACAAATGATCTGAAATGCAACAAACTCAATATTGTGGACTGGTAACTTTAGCTTACTGAAAGATAAGTTTCTTCTTCCAAATACACTGACACCTCCATGACTTTGCTGTTTTAAACGTCTTGTCACCTCATTTGAATTATCATATGATAAACGTCTAATTTGATGATAGCATTTAAATTCAGTTAATTCTGTATCTAAATACAATTCATCATCAATCCATGTCTCAGTAAGACAAATGAAATCATGTTTCATCATTTCATTATTACCTATCAAGTCCACATAATGTTCCCGCAATCCTTGAATGTTATGCATCATAATGACAGTCCTGTCTGATTCTTCTTGCACTGTACAAGTATTTGCTTCATCAATAAATGCTGGCATACTTTGTAATGATTCTGACACACTCCTATTACAATATATATATTTTTCATCAAATTCTTTGATCACAAGTCCATTCAAGGATGTCACTCTGCTCAGTGCAACATACGCTTGACCAGCGGAAAATGTATGTTCAAGTGAAACAACTGCTCTATCTGTTGTCATTCCTTGCACCTTGTGTACTGTACATGCCCAGGCTAATTTTAATGGAAACTGTTGTCTAACACACTGTTTAGTCACACTCTCCTCTATTTTTTCTATTGAAACTGTGTCAGCACTATTTAGTAATTTGCATTTCTTTTTAAACTTACGTCCAACATCTTTATTATCAAACTGAACATCAATACATTTTGGCCAAGATTTATCCGGCAGCATTATTATTTCACGTACAATCCCAAACACTCCATTGACAAGCCCATTTGAGACGTCAATGTTCTTAGTTAACATCACTCTAGCACCAACACCTAACCACAATGATTCGGGCAAGTTTGTGTATGTTGATTTCTTAGGAACTTTGAACTTTGCCGTTTGATTACCTTTACTTGATTTTTTCTGAAAATCCTTTGCAGCAATACATATGCACTCACTACACATTGCAAACAATCTCTCCCTATTATATTCACCAACCTCCTTGTTACACGGAAAGATATGTAAAGCATCATACCAATCCTCTCCTGTTTCTCGAGATTTTAAAATTGCCACATCTTCATCCGATAACTTTTCTTTTTTCGGTTTCATACGTAATCTATTCAATATCTCTGCAAACTGAACATCAGCTTTTTGTCGCATAATTTCACAAAGCTCAACTTTCTGAAAATGTTCATTCCACAAATCAACTGCAACTGCTTTCTGATGCAACGCTTTTCCTTTGACAGGAGGCAACTGATAAAAATCACCAACAGCTAAAATACTTATATTTCCAAAAGGATTATGATTATGTGTTTGTTTTATCTGACGCAACCGTCCATGAATATAGCACAACATCTTGTGATCTACCATTGAAATCTCATCAATAATTAAAATGTGGAGATCTTGCAATTCATTCCTCAAAGTATTTATTTTCTCGTCGCCAAGTGGTTGATAAGGTAATCTAGCATTAACTGGGATAGATAAGGCGCTGTGGATTGTTTTACCATTAATATTAAATGCAGCAACTCCTGTAGGTGCAGTTAATAAGACTGAAACATTATCTGGATTCTGAACTGTTCCTGTAAACAATCTTGTAGCTTCATAATGTATTGATTTAATCAAATGGCTTTTTCCAGTTCCTGCTCCACCAGTGACAAACACATTAAATGGTTCAGGACTTTTACCGTTAACTTTTTGCAAGCACCATTGACGAATCTTATTAAACACCTGTCTCTGCTGAACATTCAAGGATCTCAACAAATTCATAGCATCATGCTTTGAAATTGTTACTGAATATGGTTCAATATTACAGATCTGTTCTTTTTTGTCACCCTGCAAATCAGGAATATCAAATTCATTCTCATCTTCCGGTACTGCTTCTTGTTCTGATTGACTTTCAAGTCTGTCTTGCTCAGATTTGGGACAGATTAAAGCCCAAGCATCTTTTTGAGGACCAAATTTTCTCACATACTGTTCTGCCGCTTCAAGAGATTCAGCATTTGCTTCATAAATGGATCGATTACTTTCAACAATGCATCGTACTAATTCCAATTCATCAGTAATACGCACAGCACCATTTGTATAGAATTCTTGATAGGTTTCAAATTGATGCGGTTTGAGTTGGGAATCTACATGGTATGGAAGAAACAGCTGCAGTATACTGTGGTAATATTTCTCAGGTTGTTTATCTTCTGAAAACCGAGGATATCTTATCACAGCAGGTTCAGTTCTAGTACGTTTCTGTATGTGACCCAAACCATCTTTTAATTCATATACTGCTGGATTCTTTTTCTTCTTAGTGTCTACGTTATATATAATTCTGTATTCTGAACAAAATGTTGCCAGGCACATCCAATTAAATATATCTTGTTCTGGTCTTGCTTTATAACGGTCAACTTTATTAATCATGAATATATTACTGTCATCCTCGCATCTACTCTGGATTACACTCAGTGGCAAGCTCATTCTGATTGGATTCTCACCGACAGGTATAAATTCTACTTTTCTTGAACCCTCTTTCAATCTAAGACTGCAAACACGAAACACTGCTTCCTGGGCTGATATTTCACAACCAAGTTGCTTCATGCTTTGCCTAGCATCTAAATTACCCTTCTGTGCTTCTTTATGGGTATTAGACAGTAATTGACCCATTTCACGTTCAGACTTGGACATATATGATACAACATAAGCTGCACAAGCATATGCATCACTAATATATTGGATATCCATGTTAGCATTCCAACATCTTATCAAATCAGGATTGTACAGATTGACCCATACATCTTGTGGTTCTCTCTTTAAGACAATATTAGCTTTGCTGCTCAAGACATTGTTAGCGTTTTCAAAATCCTCCTGTGTAATATTAAGTGTATTAAACAAATCCATAGTTGACAAATACTGGTTTTCCTCAAGCTGCAGTGCATCCCACACTGACTTCAATAATTCCTTTGCATTACTCTCTTTTATTTTTCCACTGCTGTCAACATTACCTTTAGAATTCTCATTAACTTCGTCACTGCTATCACCAACAAAACTATCACAGTAGTCCTCATCATCATCGTCATTATTGTTGTCATTAGCTATTGCATCTGGCTTAGTAATAAATGTTCTATTCGAAGGTGGTCTTGGAAAGTTAAACCGGCAATCAGTTCCTTTCTTTCTACACGACTTTGAATGTTTTCGGCTATGCAGTTGCACATGAGAGATGATGTCATTAAGTTCACTGTCTTGTTTCTCAGATGGCAATTTGCAACTGATGTACGAATCAACAAATTTAATAACGTCTTCATCACTGTCAACTCCCAGCTTTGGTGCATTTTCAATCCAAAATAAACAATGTGTATGTGGAGATCCTCTTTGCTGAAATTCAACTCTATAAAAATAGTCCTTAACTTTCCCAATAGGCTGAACTCTTGACATGATGACATCTTTTAAAAATGTATGAAACCGTTTATCAAATATTCTAGCTACAGTCACAGGATTACTTCGCAACAGTCCACATTTGTCATTCCAGTCCAAATCTTCAATGTCTCTATCATCACCTTGTTGTCTCAATAATGTGTTTATGACCTCAGGCCATCTCATATCAGCTGCTGAAAATGAGCAAAACCATGTTGGTATTCCAAGTTGTCTAATCATAGCCATGACATCTTTCTGAGCAGCTTGCCAGTATGGGGGTGTACCTCTGATTGGCTTCAAGAACTTATAACCACTATCAGACTGTAAAATATCTTTCAATTGATCTCTATCTTTAATCATACTAGCATTCACATTCTCAGCACAATTTTTGCCTGAACTCTGACGCATTGCAATTGACACACTTGACATAACTTGTTGTATTTCTGATAGATATTGAGCATAGAAAACATACTGAATATTTTTAGCAAATCTATTGTCCGCATTCATTAACCTGTTATGAAAATATCTATAAAGACTTAGCTTCCCTTCACGGTGGTCAGTAAATGTAGGCATGCCTGTTGGAAATAATGTTGGAAAACACTTGGCCTCATTCGCTTCTTCCATAAGAACTCTCACTGGGCTATTTGCTTCACAAGGAGCTACACATAATACTTCATCAAAATGCTGGTCTAAGACTTCAGAAGCAACATTCACTGGCTGCATACATGTATCATAAGACATTCCTGTCAAACGTTCCTCGTCTGTTTCCTCATCATCAGTATCTTCATCACTTTTACTTGCATCGTCGAATTCATCTCCTTGTTCATTGTCAGATTCATCTCCTTGTTCATTTTTATCTTGCAATGGATTTTCCCACTCATAGTTTATATCAATATTACTATACCACAAATTGTTCTGCTTCAAAAACAAAAGAGCACTTTCAACATGTTCTCTACTTACACATTGATACTGGTAATATCCTTTAAATGATAATTTCCTCTTCAACTTAACTTTGATTAACTGATTACTGTTTCCACATCTAGGTAATGCTGTTACTGTCTCTGAAACATTAGACGGTACACAAACAATTGGCCCACGAACAGAAGTTTGACCACCTCTGGGTAAAGCTATCATCTTAACAAATGCAATGTTAATTGCAATCAAATGTTTCTCCAGTGTATTCAAGCAATTCAATTCCTCGGGAATATCTTTTAAATCCAAATTGTTTACACATGCTTCTGCTGGCATCTTATTTTGCAGCAATTTCCTGTGACAGGTGTAGCAAATCCACAAACATAATCGACTTGAATCTGAAACTTCACACTTCTTACAACTCGTGCTTGTACATTTATGCAAATACTTATCCGATATGCAACCAATGTTACTGTATTTGTTTTGCTTACATTTAATAACTTGTTTGCGAAACAGAAGTTTATGACAGACTGCACAGATATACTCGGGTCCTGATGACACTTCTTTCCTCCACATTCTTCTGACATTACTCATAACTGTTTGCTTTCTTTTATTTCTGATTGATCTCTGTAAAGCCATGTGCTTCAACTTATGACGATATTTTTCATCACTTTTATATTTCTTTTTCGATTTTTCAATTAAAGATCTTCGATAATGTGAATTACAATAATACTTTTTTAAAATATTTTTGATAAGATTGTTTTTATATGCTGAATTAGTATTGTATTTAATCTTTGCACTATTAATTATTTTTTGCCTGTATGTTATATTTCCATGATACCTAATTTTCACATCTGTGGTTTTTTTTTTCCTGTGCGCTTCATTCCTGTGATATTTTTTGTTTGCACAGCTAATCTTTTCTTGCCTGTGTGCTTCATTCGTGTGATACTTTTTGTTTGCACAGCTAATCTTTTCTTGCCTGTATGCTTCATTTGTGTGATAGATATCTTTTGCCCGTCTAATCTTTTCTTGTCTATAATGTGTATTCTCATGATATTTATGTTTAACACATCTTATTTTATTGTCTTTATATGCAAGATTATTTTTATATTTCTCTCTCAAAACATCCTTCTTTGAAGCATTTTCCCTATATTTCTGTCTCTCATACTCAAGTGCAGCTTTTTTACTTTTCTGACAGCCATGGTACTTTTCTTTCTTGGCACATTTTTTCTTTTCCCTGTATACACTATTTTGTCTGTATTTAGTTTTTGCTGCTGCCTTCTCATCACTTTGATACTGTTTATCGTTAGCATACCTTGTTTTTTTTCGTAATTTTTTGTTTGTTTTATAAACATCAGACGTTTCATTTTGTACAATTTTCAAATCTTTTGTTTTGTTATATCTTTTTTTACCTTTCTCTCTTTTTAATTTCTGTTGCAATTTCACATTAACACGTTTCTTTCTTTTACAATTTGATTTTTTTAGCACTTGTGGTTTTCCTTGTGCAATGAACTTTTTCTTGTTAGAGCTTTGGTTTTCTTCCCCAGCGATGTCTAAAACTTTTGTGACCAAATCATAATGTACACGTCCTCTATGGTACAAGTAAATTCCAGACTGCAAAACGTTTTCACTGGTGTTGCATGTATATGTACTACAAAATTTATACCACTTATTTACAGCATCATATGTGTAAATATTCACATTCAACATGCTTGCCACTGCCATTATTTCGAATTCTGTAGCCCACGAACCACTATTACACATTCCTGTTCTTGATATATAATCTTCAACTGTTGTGTACCCTTCACGTAATAAACACTGAAATGTGGTTCTATTTTTCAACAAGTGATTAATTGTTGCTACCCTGAGCTGCATGTGATTATTCTCAGTTTCAGATATAGCACAAGAAATAGCTCTAAAGAAACAATTTCCATCACCTTGAATTCTTCGAATACAATCAGGTGCTCCCATCGTGTCACGTGAATTTATGTCATGAATATTAAGACATACTTTTGAAACACCCAATTTCTCACACAAATCAATCTTATCTGCATATGTTAAAGGAATAAATTGATGAATAACTGCTTCATGGCTTTCTACAATTTCTATCTCACTTTCATTTGATTGATTTGCCTGTCCATTTATGCTGGTACACACTTTCCTCCCATCGCTACTCTCTGCATGATTACAGATACTCAGATCATCATCTATCCAGACAGTAACACCCGTAATTTCAAATTGTTCATCATCCCTAATATTCATAGAGTTACCAAGTTCAGTACAATAACTGTAAACACCTTGCCATGATGACAGACATGTAAGCAAGCTTCTCCCTTGACAATGTTGATGCCCATTTGCATCTCTCGAGTGTGAATCAAAAACATAATACATTCCATCTTGAGCCATTACTGAAAATGTGTTTCCATGAAAACAGATAAAACATGCAGAATACTGTTCAACTGTCTCTTTAAGTGCACTACTCATTGACATCATATTAAATTCTGTCAGATTTTCTTCTCCAAAAATACCAGAAACAGATTCATGAATCTTAATATTAAAATGTTTACTAAAAACATCTATTTGATCAGGCAATTCATTAACCAACAAATAATCATGCGCTATTGTTGAACTGTGAGACAAAAAAGTATACAATTCATTTCCTGTCTTCAATACAAAATCCATGTCATTAGAAGTCCAGCTGTTCAAATTCTTCACTTCCTGGTACAATATTGCACAGAGTGAGTTTGGCACACATTGTTTACCAGAATTTCTGTGAAACCTAAAATCTCCTTGGTGAAAACTACCTTGTACAATTGTTATACATTCATTCACCTTTTTTATTTCAATAGTACATGTAGCTTCATCACAAATATTTGTCCTATTTTCCTTCTGCGACTTTTGTTCTTGTGAAACAAGGCGTGTCTTTTTGTTACTTGCAGATAAAGAATTTTCACAACAGTTGTCTAAGTTTTCTGCCTTTCTTTTTACTTTTACTTCTACTCTGTTCTTTTCACTTTCCTTTGATACTTTCCTCCTACTGTGAAGATTATAATTCACAGACGTTTCTGTTTTACAAGTCCCTTTATCAGCAAATTTTGAATCATGTCTATTCCCTTGTTCACTACTCTTTTCTCTTTCGTCACTTGACCCCTCTCCAACTTTTCCAACATTTTTGTGTGTGTGTGTGCTGGCAGTTGCTTCGTCTTTAGATTGTTTCTTACGCAAAAAATAACCTCCAGTTTGCTTTACAGTCGACTGTGACTTCACCGATTCTGCCAAATTCTTGTTTTCTTGTCTTGTATTTGTACTTTCTGCAAGTTTATCTTTAAATACATCTGTTACTTCAAAATCAATGTCCTCTGTTTGACTCACAGATTCACTTGTCTTGTGAAATTCCTCATTCTGCTTTTGCTTTCTACTTTTTCGTCTCAAGCAGTTCCTCTTTCTTCGTCTAAATTCCGTCATTTCTATTCCAACTTTGTTATCATTTATAATTGCTCTGATTGTATTACCTTCAATTCTTTGTTGCTTGTCAGGATTCTGTTCAACAGACTGTTCCACCATGTCTTTTTCAACACCATCCATCAATGTTTCCTCATAGATGGTCATATCTACAGGAATGTCAAGATAGTCATGTAAAGATTTACAATAGTTATTTCCTTGACATGTGATGCATACCCATACTACTGGTTTGTTAGCCAAAATGTCCTTTGCAATACTAGATGTAAATCCCATGCAATCAATATGATACCATAATCCACAGTTACACTGTACTTTGGGATCAAATGTCTTAATCACTTCATCACACATCCAACATGCCTTATCAACCGTGACATCACTTCGGATTTCTACAATATGTGCTCTCCCTCTTTCAAAATTTTTGCTTAATTTTGTTTTGCATTCATGTTCTTGTTTCTTCGTCTGATGAGTTTTCAACACCTGATTTTTACAACAAACCTTATGTGCAGCCATCATCATATTCTTTGCTTTTTTGTTTGTCCTGTCGTGCAAGTTCATCATGTTCTTCAAAACCATATTCAAACTTCTCTTTGTATGACAACAGCTATTTTTCTGCCACTGCTCATGCAACCTTCTATCTACTTTGCTCATGCGACTCTCTACTACCTTTCCTCTTTTTCTGATGTTATGAGTCTCCCTGAACACTTGTTTTCTCACTTTTCTTTTGTGCTGTCGTGATGGTCTCTTTCTACCATTTCCTTCCCAAAACTCTTCTACATAATCCAAGAGATGACCTTTACCACAGTGCTTTGTCCAACTATTCTGTTTAAGCCATTGTATACCATGTAAGTTACTAACTCGTGATAATCGCTTCTTTCTGTCCTGTCTCAGAATACTCACTCTTTTCTGTCTTTCCTGTTCCATCTTTCTCTTATGTTGTTCTTGTGCCTTCTTTGCCTGAATCTTCATAGGTTTCACAATCTGTAAATAATACAGATGCATCACCCGAATTTCATCGCAATTCTCTGCTCTGTAACTTCTTGTAACTTGGTCTGTTGCAGGAAGCTGAATAATTTTAGCTTTCAAGGTATGTTCAACATTGTCAGTTAATTGAAATTCAGATTTCAATTCAGATTTCAATTCAGGTTTCAATTCAGGTTTCAATTCAGGATTACATTCAAGTTTCATTTTAGGATTATGATCAAATTTCAATTCCAAATTACATACTCCCGAAGGAGGCATACATTCTCCCGAAAGAGGCATACATTCTCCCGAAGGAGGCATACATTCTCCCGAAGGAGGCATACATTCTCCCGAAGGAGGCATACATTCTCCCGAAGGAGGCATACATTCTCCCGAAGGAGGCATACATTCTCCCGAAGGAGGCATACATTCTCCCGAAGGAGGCATACATTCTCCCGAAGGAGCCATACATTCTCCCGAAGGAAGCATCAATTGTACTCCCAAAACAGGTGAAGGCTGCTGTAAGCAAAACATCTTGTCATCAGTCATCATATCTGTATAAAATAAAGAAATACAAATGTATTTTAAGGATTTGTCTATCAACTCTAATTATCTCCAAACAATTGTACAGGGTACCACATTATTTAGAAATATACAATATAAAAAGACACTAAATATACTCAAGATACGCCTTCAATCATACAATCATAAATTGTATGGCACCCTTTTTTGAAGTGGTTAATGACTGATAAATAATAAAAAAAGGACAAATGTTGCAACCTTACATTGCTTCTTTTCTTATATACATTATCTCAATAAATGTCAATCATCAGTGCAAAAATCGTCAGGAGTAGTACAAATCTTCTAATTTGTATTGACTCTCTATAAACTAAAGTTCCAGAGTTGTAACAAAGGAAAATATTGTGTGCCTCGGTGTTCGGGGAGTGCAGTACACTACCTCAACAACAACGCTCGTCAGATTCCCCAACAAAATGATATATATTGCATGTCTAATAAAAAACATGGAAACCTGCAGCGCAGAAAGCTGGTACGTGTACATACGTACAATATTGGCAGGGATGGCCCTAGTGTATGTCATCACATGATGAAACTCAAGTTTCAAGCTTGTCAGTGCTTCTCTATTCTCTGTTTTATTTCTCGGGAAACATCGACAAATGCTCAAACCAAAATTACAAAGAAAACATAATATAAAAGCTTTAGATGCAATGTACAAAACATAATAACCAAAAAAATAAATGCCATTCAGTTCCCGAAGGATAACCCAAAAGAAACATTGTTCCTGTCAAGGGGTTTTTCAAGCTGAATGGGATACAAGAAACAATTATATAACAAGACTGTAATTATAATTATAAAAAGAGAAGTGAAATTAAATTAAATAATACGTTAAATAAAGTTCAGACCAAGTAAAGGTAAGGTGTGTGTTTTCAGCAAACCTGCGATAGCAATCCGTAAATGCTGACATTTACACTGTCACGTAATAGACATAATATTTAAGGTCCAACAAATTGTCACCACTTTGTCTGACAAAAGTTGCACACTTCGGCATAGTTTCCTAAAACAACATGCTATATGTATACAAGTATATAGTGCATGTTTTGGGTAACATGTAGTCATTTGCAGCGCATGACGATAAGGGTACCTACTTCATTGGCAGAGATGAGCCTACATGTATGTTCCAGAGCTGTAACAAAAGAAGATATTGTGGGCTGCCATGTTGGGGGAGTACACTACCTCCACGTAAACACTCATCAGATTCCGAAACAATATGATACACTGCATGTTTAATGGGCAACTCAGTAATATGCAGAGCAGGATGCTGATGGTAGCAGGGATGACCCTACATGTACGTATATTCCAGAGCACATAACAAAAAGGAAGAAGCGTGTGTCGATGTTGGTGGAGTGCAGTAAACCACCTCAACACCAACACTCATTAGATTATAACAACATGATATACTGCATGTTTAATAACAAACATGCAAACCTGCAGCGCAGAAAGCTGGTACGTGTACATACGTACAATATTGGCAAGGATGGCCCTAGTGTATGTCATCACATGATTAAACTCAAGTTTCAAGCTTGTCAGTGCTTCTCTATTCTCTGTTTTATTTCTCGGGAAACATCGACAAATGCTCAAACCAAAATTACAAAGAAAACATAATATAAAAGCTTTAGATGCAATGTACAAAACATAATAACCAAAAAATAAATGCCATTCAGTTCCGAAGGATTACCCAAAAGAAACATTGTTCCTGTCAAGGGGTTTTTCAAGCTGAATGGGATACAAGAAACAATTATATAACAAGACTGTAATTATAATTATAAAAAGAGAAGTGAAATTAAATTAAATAATACGTTAAATAAAGTTCAGACCAAGTAAAGGTAAGGTGTGTGTTTTCAGCAAACCTGCGATAGCAATCCGTAAATGCTGACATTTACACTGTCACGTAATAGACATATATTTAAGGTCCAACAAATTGTCACCACTTTGTCTGACAAAAGTTGCACACTTCGGCATAGTTTCCTAAAACAACATGCTATATGTATACAAGTATATAGTGCATGTTTTGGGTAACATGTAGTCATTTGCAGCGCATGACGATAAGGGTACCTACTTCATTGGCAGAGATGAGCCTACATGTATGTTCCAGAGCTGTAACAAAAGAAGATATTGTGGGCTGCCATGTTGGGGGAGTGTAGTACACTACCTCCACGTAAACACTCATCAGATTCCGAAACAATATGATACACTGCATGTTTAATGGGCAACTCAGTAATCTGCAGAGCAGGATGCTGATGGTAGCAGGGATGACCCTACATGTACGTATATTCCAGAGCACATAACAAAAAGGAAGAAGCGTGTGTCGATGTTGGTGGAGTGCAGTAAACCACCTCAACACCAACACTCATTAGATTATAACAACATGATATACTGCATGTTTAATAACAAACATGCAAACCTGCAGCACAGAAAGCTGGTACATGTATGTACATGTACATCTACATGCTTGTTGGCAGGGATGGCCTATATGTTCCAGAGTTGAAAAAAAAAAAATTATTGTGTGTCCAGGACATTTCAGGTACATTCAGAGTAGAGAGACATTTGAGAGTACCCCCCATCATATTCAACATCCAAGTAACAAACGGCGCAGGATACTGATGACACAATTATGTATACATTATTGGCAGGGAGGACCCCGCATGTATGTTCGAGAGCACGAAACAAACAAAGATATTGTGTGTCTTGATGTTGGTGGAGTGCGATACACCACCTCAACAGCTTCCCTAACAACAAGATGATATACTGCATGTTTAATGGGAAAACATGCAAACCTGCAGCGCAGAAAGCTGGTACATGTACATGTATCTATGCATGTGTTATTGGCAGGGATGGCCTATGTTCCAGAGAGTTGCAACAAAAAGAAAATAATTATTGTGTCCAGGACATTTCAGGTACATTCAGAGTAGAGAAACATTTTAGAGTACCCCCCATCCATTTTATACAGGCTGTTCAATGGGCTTCATGCATATTCAAAGATACAATCATCGTACATTTTCCATAAAAGGTCATGCCCAATATTTAGCCTATTAAGACTATATAAAGAAGCTCAGTAACAAGACTCATTTAAAAGAACCCAATAAATAAAACGCATAAAGATATATGTCATCACATGATGAAACTCAAGTTTCAAGCTTGTCAGTGCCTCTCCATGCCTAGATAGAGAATCAAAGGTCTGTGTTTTCAGCAAACCGTAAATGCTCACATTTACACTCAAGTAATAGAATTGATTTAAGGTCCAAAAAATTGTCACCATTTTGTCTGACAAAAGTTGCACACTTTGTTTTTGGCATAGTTTCCCAAAACAACATGCTATACTGTACAAGTATATAGTGCATGTTTAATGGACAACATGTACAGTAGTCATCTGCAGCGCATGACAATAATGGTACCTACATCATTGGCAGAGATGAGCCTACATGTATGTTCCAGAGCTGTAACAAAAGAAGATATTGTGTGATTCCATGTTGGGAGAGTGCACGTATACACTACCGCCACGTAAACACTAATCAGATTACATGTACAAGTAAGCCTTACATGTAGTTACTGGCTATACTGCGGAGTGCGGGGTCCGTTACTGCTACTACTAGTCTACATTATTACTGAATTACATGTACAAACAATAATAATAAGCCACGTGTTTTGTGAAAACCGTGCATGCAAGTACTGAGACCATCCTTGCCAGGCTGAGACCTACGTGTACATGTAGAATTAGTTTTGTCCACATTGGTTGTGTTGTCCATGAATTAATTTTAACCACAGTTAACAGTTAATTTTTCCTTTTTGTAATGATGGGAACACGTTTATTGTACTTACGACAATCTCACACAGTTTGTTCTTTTTTGGCTGATGCATGATGGCCTTAGACAAACAGTATGTCCCGGTACGGCGGTAGTGTTGTCCAAAATACAAAGTACAATTTGGAAAAACAAAATAACCACAGTTAGAGGGCGCTGTTTACTTTTCACTGTTCCCAAAGATAGAAAAAAGTTCACAATTCAAGCGCGAACTCATAAATTGTTGGTGATCCTTTCGGACAGTTTTGAATAAGAGGTCTATACGTGGCCTATAAGTGAAACTGATTGTAGAAATATCTGTGGAGATAAACTATTTGTAGTTAAACTTACATGTTTATTATATATTCTCTGATAATTAAATTGATAAGCATGGCTAAATCTCAAAATGTCACTATTTTCACTGACATACCTATTGTTTATTATTCCCTTTTATTAATTTACACGTTTATTAATTTATTCTTTTTTTCAACATTTATTTTTTGGTGTATTGCACCTTTTTTTTCTTCATCAATAAAATTCCACCCGCAATTTAAACCCGATGTCCTATATTAACATGCAGATTCTGCGTCGCCTAAGACGCGTTTTTCCCTACCTGCAGCATAATAGCAGTACTTACCCATAGCCCAATTTGATGGCGTCATCATCTTTTACAGGTCGCCGTACAAAGAGATACCCACTCCCTCTTTGATATCTTTAACTTAAAACCAAACATATAGAGCACCTCGTATTTAATGCGTTCAACCTCTGCAGAAAAATGATCATCAACATCTCATATTTGATTTCTTTTTCATTTTTTGGTAGGTTAAGTCGACCATTCATTTTTTGATATATTGCCGCCCAAACAATTAAAAACACCCCAAAACAAATGATATTTCCCAAACTGGATAAGTAGCTCTTTTTTAAAATTCCCCATAACAACTCCCTCTTTTTTCTACTGCAGCCAACATCCTGAAAATTGCTAGGCCCAAGTCCGGACCAGACCTACGTACAGTGCGATATTTCTTCAATTACCTAATTACATGTCTCTAACTCTCTAATATAATATTTAAAGTACATAATCTTAATTTATTCTTGATGATCTTTGACTTATTTACACGAATGTAACCTTCAATACAACCATTAAAAAAACTTCCGTAATTATTTGCAGTGCGACCGCGCCATACATTGGAACAAATAATTAGCCACACGCGATTAACTATTATTTTACCAATCAGATTGCACGAATTTGTTCAGACATTCTATAAAGTGTCATATCACACTTGACGAGTAGAACAACCAATCAAAATTCAAAAATCAATAACAAACTAAAGAATGTTAATTTGACATAATCATTTGGTTGTCAAATGAACATGTAGTACCGGTAGTTTAATATACCGATACAAGTACACACCGTTGATATAAACAGTTTTTGCTGATTTCAAACAATAAATAACTTAGAATTACACTTTAATTAATAAACAAAAATACTCTTTTGCTATTATAATGATTTTCATCTAAAAATTCACCCCTATGTGCTTATTTCGTTAACACTTCACAAATCTAAATTGTTGTATTTGCTTGTATGCAAATGTGTCAATTAAAAAAAATCATATGACAAGCCCCCAAAATAAACTAAATCTACTCAATTTAACATTATGGACATTTTGTCCATCCCAATTTAAATTAATAAATAAAAAACTCCAGCAAAATCAACTATTTCAAGTAGAAAAGTTGTCTGCGTTTGCTCTTTCGCCCCCACTTTTATAAAATGTATTTGTGTCAGCTGTTCAAATTCAGGGTCTTCATATTTCGTATTACATGCAAAATGACTTGACCCTTCCTTTCGGTCCAAACAAGAAGTGCCTTATAATTTGAAAGTTGAAAATGATATGAATTTACTTTCAAAGGTGATAGTCTCTATCATGTCTCTAGACTGCACTCTACAAAAAAGTTATCGGTGACGTCATAAATTGTTATAGCGCCATCTAGTGGCAGGTTGAAAATGTTTAAAATTAATAATTAGCTGATTTGTGTGGCGAAGTTTGCTCAAATCGCTTTATAACCGGTATTTATAATCAGCATCTTGTTAGGAACAAGTTGAAAGAGAGAAACAAAATAATATGACGTCACTAGACTGGAAATTACAATTAAAAGACCTTTAAACATTTAAACATTGCTGAAAATTAACCGCGAGAGATATGATCCAATTAATTAAAAATTTGCATTTTTGAATAATTAAATGATAAGGAAATTTAACAAATAAAATCATAAATGTAATGAACAATACAAAAAAAATGCGAAAAAGCCATATGCTCTGTTCCTTGAACAGACATATCTCTAGTTCTTCTTGTTCTTGTGCCATAAATCGCATAGACTTTGTACACGTTTCATTCTGGCGGTCACTTTTGTCATTAAACAGACTTCAATGTCATTGAAACTTTGCACATACTCAGAACTCATACTGAGCTAGTGCCTAAAACTCGGATGTCATCATGACGTCATCACGTGACATGTGACGTCATCTTAAAGTTTTAATAATTTAATCTTTGAAAATCAATACAAAATCAACCACGAATGACCGTAACTTGAAGTTTGTGGGAATCGATAAAATAATTAAGGATCTTCATTTTATCTCGTGTGCGTAAAATCACGTGACCCTTCCTTCCGGTCCAAACCGGAAGTGGCTTATAATTTGAAAGTGGAAAATGATTTGAACTTACTTTCAACGATGTTAGTCTCTAGCTAGGCTGCGCTCTCCAAAAAAGTGACCGGTGACGTCATAAATTGTTTTAGCGCCCTCTAGCGGCAGGTTGAAAAATGTTTAAAATGAATAATCAGTTGATGTGTGTGGCGAAGTTTGTTCAAATCACTTTATAACTGATGTATATAATCAGCTTCATGATAGGAACAGGTTGACGGAAAGAAAAAAATATGACGTCACCAGACCGGAAGTTATAATGAAAATACCTCTTTTACTTTAAAAATTCATAAAAAATTAACCCTGACCGATATAATCTTGTTTTTTGCTCTAAAGGTTAATATAAAAGTACTTCTCAAACTTCCCTGTGTTTTGTAGCAAAAGGCGAACTTGGACATACCCTGAGACACCCTTGAAATGTCATGTTTTATGTCCTTGATTGCACGGCGCAAGTATACGTGTACATTGTATTGAGCGTACTTGTACGTACGATGTCAGTACGCTCCATACATTGTACAATAGAGAAGGGAAGGCGGGACACTGGTATCCATTTGTACGGTGACATGTGAAACACGAGAGTCATCAACATAGGCCATGAGGAAGGGCGCCGCTTACGGCAGGTAGGTAAACGTGCCTTCGGCAACGCAGAACTACGCGTGAATTATACGATATAATAGATGTACGGGAACTTTTGCACAAGTACTTTTAACAGAAAACAAATTGGTATTCTCATCAAACTTAACCTCCGTAAATACCCTATAGTGCACTCGTGCCTTGCGAAGAGGCGTCGTGATGACGTCATCATGGGTCACTTGACGTCATCTTAAACGTGCAATAGATTTAATGTTTGAAAATTAATAAAAAATCCACCACGTATGATCGGAACTTAAGGTTTGTGGGAATTGATATAATATTAAATCCAGGATCTTCATTTTGTCTCGTGTGCGTAAAATCCCGTGACCCTTCCTTCCGGTCGAAACCGGAAGTGGCTAATAATTTGAAAGTGGACCATAATGTGAACTTAGTTTCAACGATGTTAGTCTCTGGCTAGATAGTGCTTTTCACACAACATACCGGTGACGTCCTAACATGTTACAGCGCCCTCTGGCGGCAGGTTGAAAACTGTTACAAATGAATAATCAGTTGATGTGTGTGGCGAATTTTCCCAAATCACTTTATATCTGGTGTTTATAATCGTCTTCATGTTAGGAACAAGTTGGCGGAGAGAAATAAATATGACGTCACTAGACCGGAAGTTACAATGAAATGAAAGATCTTTAAACCTTAAATAATTGCTGAAAAATCAACCGTGATAGATATACTTCTTTTTTTTGCTTTAAATAGACAAGTTAAGACAGCTCTCGAGCTTTATGTTAATGACGTCACGATGACGTCATCAAGTATCAGATTACAAGCAACTAATGATTTGTAGATTTAATCTTTGAAAATCAATATAAAATCAACTGTAACAGATCTGATTTAGATTTTAACGGGAATTGATAGAATAATCCAGGGTCTTTATATTTCGTATTACATTCAAAATTACTTGACCCTTTCTTCCGGTCCAAACCGGAAGTGCCTTATAATTTGAAAGTTCAAAATGATATGAACTTACTTTCAACGATGATAGTCTCTGGCTAGGCTGCACTCACACAGAAGTTACCGGTGACGTCATAAATTGTTATAGCGCCCTCTAGTGGCAGGTTGAAAAAATGTTTAACCAGTTCGCGCCGGGATTATTTTAACATCGCCGAGCCGACGGGCGGGATTATTTTTAACGAAACTCGATCCGAAGCGTGTTCAGGCCGATAGTGCTGGGTAGCACACCCACGCATTTCCGGCCTTGCGCGCTGCTGACATACATTTCCGAACTTGAACTTGGCGTGTTTATTCGTCATCCGTTTTGAATTTGGGGAAATTTTTGCGTTTATATACGTCATCCGGCGCGAACTGGTTAAAATCAATAATCAGTTGATGTGTGTGGCAAAGTTTGCTGAAATCGCTTTATAACTGGTATTTATAAACCGCATCTTGTTAGGAATAAGTTGGCAATGAGAAACACATATGACGTCACTAGACCGGAAGTTACAATGAAAAGACCTTTAAACGTTTAAACATTGCCTAAAATAAACCGCGAGATTTAATCCAATTAATGTTTTTCAATTTTCATTTTTGAAAATAGAATGCTAAGGAAATTTAACAAATAAAATCATAAATATAATGAACAATGACAAAAATTGCGAAAAAGCCATATGCTCTGTTCATAGAACAGACATATTTCTAGTTTTTTTTTTTTTTCTTTTCTTTTTCAGACTCTTTTCCATAGGGTTTGTACACGTTTTTTGTTCGGACAATACACTTTGGCACTTTGTTAAGTCCGACCGACTTCAAACTTGGCCTACGCCTAGACCACCACTCACAGATGATCCTAGAAGAAATTCGTCACGATTACGTCATTCGTGGTCACGTGACGTCATGTTAAAGGTGTATTTTTTTCCCATAGGATTTGTACACGTTTTGCTTCAGAATATTGAATTTGACACTTCTGTAAATACAATCGACTTGAGACTTAAGACACACCTCGACCACCATCCCCAGAGGGGCCAGAAGAAAAATCGCCATGATGACGTCATCGTGGGTCATTTGACGTCACATTAAAGGTGCAGTTTATAAGACCCTCTATCTCTGGAAGTAAAGGTCTGATTGGGGTCAAACTTGGTATGCAAGTATTCCAGGATGTGTTATAGACGAAAATTAAGATGACGTCATGACGACGTCATCATGGGCCATGTGACGTCACATTAAAGGTTCAGTTTTCCCTATAGGTTTTGTACACGTTTTTCGTCAGACTATTGAATTTGACACTTTGGTAAATCCAATCGACTCGAGACTTAGTACACACCTCGACCACCATCTCTATGAGGGCCACAAGGATAATCGTCATGATGACGTCATCGTGGGTCAGGTGACGTCACTTTAAAGGTGTAGTTTTTAAGACCCTCTATCTCTGGAAGTAAAGGTCTGATTGGGGTCAAACTTGGTATGCAAGTATTCCAGGATGTGTTATAGACGGAAATTAAGATGACGTCATGACGACGTCATCGTGGGCCATGTGACGTCACGTTAAAGGTGCAGTTTTTCCCATAGGATTTGTACACGTTTTTTGCAACCAAGATATATTTGGCACTTTGGTAAATCCGATCGACTTCAGATTTGGTACACACAATAGACCACCACTCACATATTCAAAGTCATTTTTAGACAAGCGAAACAGCTCTGTGTTTGTCCACAAACACATTTCTAGTTTTTTTTTTTTTTTTTTTTTTTAGCTGTTTCGGTTTTTCACCGAAACAGCTTTTGTTTTCGTTAAAGTTTTGTTTGTTCTTTTTTTTTTTTTTTTTCCTTTTTTTTTTTTTTTCCACTTTCAGTGTTTTTACCCATAGGATTTACACACGTTTGTTCTGCCAATACACTTTGGCACTTTGGTGATTTCAATCTTTTTGAGACTTGGTATACACTTAGACCTTCACCCACAGATGGTCCTAGAAGAAATTTGGCTCGATTGCGTCATTCAAGGTCACGTGACGTCACGTTAAAGGTTTAATTTTCCCCATAGGTTTTGTACACGTTTTTCTTCAGACTATTGACTTTTGCACTTTAGTAAATCCGATCGACTTGAGACTTGGCACACACTTAGACCACCATCCACAGACGGCCCTAGAAGAACTTCGGCACGATTACGTCATTCAAGGTCACGGGGCGTCACGTTAAAGTTTCTATTTTTTTCCCATAGGTTTTGTACACGTTTTTCTTTAGACTATTGCCTTTGACACTTTAGTAAATCTGATCGACTTGAGACTTGGCACACACAAAAGACCACCACACACATATTGAAAGTAATTTTAGACACTCGAAACAGCTCTGTGTTTGTCCACAAACACATGTCTAGTTTTTTTTTTGGGGGGGGCACTTTTTTCCCATAGGATTTGTACACGTTTTTTCTGCCAATACACTTTGACACTTTGGTAAATCCGATCGACCTGAGACTTGACATACATTAAGACAACCACCCAAGGACGGTCCTAGAAGAAATTCGTCGCGATTCCGTCATTCAAGGTCACGTGACGTCATGTTAAAGGTAACATTTTCCCCATAGGTTTTGTACACGTTTTTCTTCAAACTGTTGACTTTGACACTTTAATGAATTCGATCGACTTGAGACCTAGCATACACTTAGAACACCACTCACAGATAGTCCTGGACAAAATTCGGCACGATTGCGTCATTCAAGGTCACGTGACGTGACGTTAAAGGTGTAATTAATTTCCCCATAGGGTTTGTACACGTTTGTCTTCAGACTATTGACTTTGACACTTTCGTACATTTGATCGACTCGAGACTTAGCACACATCTCGACCACCATCCCCAGGAGGGCCAAGGGAAAAATCGTCATAATAACGTCATCGTGGGTCATGTGACGTCACATTAAAGGTGCAGTTTTAAGGACCGTCTATCTTTGGAAATACAGGCCCGATTGGGGTCAAGCTTGGTATGCAAGTATTCCAGGATGTGTTACAGACGAAAATTAAGATGACATCATGATGACATCATCGGGTGTCATGTGACGTCACATTAAAGGTTCAATTTTCCCCATAGGTTTTGTACACGTTTTTCTTCAGACTATTGACTTTGACACTTTGGTAAACCTGATCGACTTGAGACTTGGCATACACTTAGAACACCATCCACAGATGGTCTTGTAAGAAATACGGCACGAATGCGTCATTCAAGGTCACGTGACGTCACGTTAAACGTGCAAATTGTTTCCCCATAGGTTTTGTACACGTTTTTCTTTAGACTAACGACTTTGACACTTTCGCAAATTTGATCGACTTGAGACTTAGCACACACCTCGACCACCATCCCCAGGAGGGCAAAGAGGAAAATCGTCCTGATGAGGTCATCGTGGGTCATGTGACGTCACATTAAAGGTGCAGTTTTCAGGACCCTCTATCTCTGGAAGTACAGGCCCGATTGGGGTTAAACTTGGTATGCAAGCATTCCAGGATGTGTTACAGACGAAAATTAAGATGAGATCATGATGACATCATCGGGTGTCATGTGACATCACATTAAAGGTGCAGTTTTTCCTATAGGATTTGTACATTTTTTTTCAACCAATAATATTTTTGGCACTTCGGTAAATCCGATCGACTTCAGACTTGGCACACACTTAGACCACCACACAAATATTGAAAGTCAATTTTAAAAACCCGAAACAGCTCTGTGTTTGTCCACAAACACATGTCTAGTTTTGCTTCTTTTTCTGTTTAAAAAAAAATAGTTCCTTTTGTTATTTATATTGTCTACTTTTGGTATTTTATACAGAATGAAGATCTTGGTGGCAACCGTTCTTTCAATCGCCCTCCTTCTGGGTAACTCTGTCAAGCTCCGAGCTTCCGTCACTGGGCCGGTTGCCTCGAACGGTGATGTTCCAGCGTCTCAGGCGTGTCCGATGTGCTGCCAGGGACCTGCTGCCGCACATGGTATACCAGGTTTACCTGGTCAGGTCGGACCCTACGGCCAGCCGGGGTCAAAGGGTGACGCAGGTCAGCCAGGTCAAAATGGCGCTATCGGGCCGATCGGTCCAATGGGTGAGCGGGGAGCACTTGGGAACGCTGGGCCTAAAGGTGGCGATGGGATAGGCCAGCTCGGCAAGATAGGTCCGAAAGGTCTGCAGGGTGTAGTCGGAAGTCCTGGTCAGACTGGTGTCAAAGGTCAGAAGGGTGAGCCAGGGGAGACACCAGACGACTCCAACCAGCGGGTAGCATTCACCGCGGTGAGGACGAGCTCCTCTGATACCTCTACGAGTCACGACACCCGTTTGCCCTTCCAGCAGACCGAGACGCTTCTGCCGGGTACCAGCTTTGATCTCGGGACCGGCAAGTTCACGTGTACTGTGCCGGGCACCTACGTGTTTACGTTTTCTGTGAACAAATATTCCGGCCCCCTGTACGTTCATCTCCGGAAGAACGACGATTATGTTGTCTCTGGCGCTAGCACTGATGCAAGTTACTATGAGCAGGTGTCTGGGAGCGCGGTGCTGGTTCTGCAGGGGGGAGACACGGTGGGGCTTACCATGTACGGTAGGGCGCACAGTGATTCCACCCAGCACCGCACCTCATTCAGTGGCTTCCTCCTATACCCCGAATAAATAAATAATTGCTGAAACAGCTAGTCGTATAAAAAAGAATAATATTTAATGTCATAATAATTAATATTTGTTAAGCGTCTTTGTCTTAAATAAAAAGTTTCAAAACACCTTACAAACCGACAACAAAACTACATGAAAAACAATTATTCAGAATTAATATTTGTATAGAACTTGTTTTATAGGTTGCGTATGTTTTTATTCCACACTCGACACAATAGCTGAAATACATTTGGTGTTTAATTCTAAACTTTGTTTCAATACGATTTAATGCAGTTAATTAGTTGTACAATGTACTATCGACGTACTAATAAATATCTTACTTATTTGAAAGAAAACAAATGATTCTAGGCAGTAGGCATCCAGCAAAATGATTACGGTAGATATCGTGTAATTGTTCAGAATTGTTTAAACAAATTCACAATCGCCCGCTGGCGAATGCGACAAAACATAATAACAACTGCCCGACTTTGGTTTAAAAAGAATGCCTTTCTTGCTTTTCTCGGCATTCATGATTGTAAAACGATATTCAGTTAAACGATATTTACTATGAAATACAACCGAACCCACCAAATCCACTCCATTTAAGCAATTAATGGTGTATCCTACCTGTTCATACATGTCCGCCATACTACTGGCATTTAAACATATTGTTACTGAATAAACATATTTACCCATTTTATGTTGTTTCAAATTTTTTTTTTTTAATATACAATTTACTGTTTTTAATATTCATTTTTAATGTTCATATATACTGATACCAGTGCAGCGTAACTGGAGGTCCAAGGTTCAAACCCAGCTAGAGTCAATGGATGAATACAAAATATTTTTAAGCATTTAATAGCATATGTATGAATAAAAAATTAAGGTAGAATATTAGCATTTGCTCCATTTGGTATAAATTAAATGTTCGCTGTGTGTGGCTGTACGTGCACATGATAGACTCTATTGTTATAAACCATTGGGCTGTGCAATTAACTGCAAGTATAAAGCATTTGATACTTTGTCAGAATTCCAGGATTCCTAGGATTTTAAGTATGAGCATCATGACCTCTCAGTTTTCGGTTTCCACTTCTTTCTAAACTTCTCTCTCGGCATGTCATAGTCCCACTCTCCCGTCCGTATCATGTTAGCTGCCATGTGGCCGATCTCATCCGAGGACTTGGCCCCGGACCCCGTTACTGCCAACGAGCACGCCAAGCCCAGGGCCGACCATGTCGCAGTAGAGTAGCCACGTAGGTGTGGTGGTAGTCACGCAAGTATCGGTATGAATGGAAAGCGGCTTCAGATCTGCAATGGTAATAACAAGTGTTGCATCTTTTTCGGTTTAATATCCAGAGGCAATCACGGCAACTTGATGAAAGGGGAACAACAACATTGAACAAACTTTTTTAAATAGATGATTTGTTTCATTTGAATATGCTGCCACTTCACTAGATATACTTGTAAATAATTTGTGATTGACTTTTGTTTTATCACACTGTTTTTGTAAAACCTGCCGATAGTAATTATCAAATAGTTTTGTGGTGACGGCGCTCAATATTACAGGGCACTACGATTCATCGCATCCTTTACAAACAGTTTTGTGCTATAAATTACACCTACGACGTGTTAATGTGTTTTGTGAAATTACTCACAGGACTTGTCGCAGCTGCGACGCATCGTAGGGATACGACGCACGATGCATCATAAAATTGGGTGCTGGTCACATCTAGATTTCCTAAATGGGGTGCTATGGCCTCGTGGTCTGGAGCATTGAATTTGTGGTCTGCGGGTAAATCTGCAGGTTGTGGGTTTGAATCCAGCCTGGGGTTGTTGTCACTCATTGCCTCTCTCCACCCTGGAGTAAAATGGGTACCCGTGATAGCAGAGATGGTTTATGGGATTGATTTATTGCTGCCTTGCGGAGAAATGGCTGCATCGAGGGTGCCAAGATGGTATTTAGAATGTTTCTTTGGCCCAATGAGCAGGGGTAATAATATTGTAGCGAAACAAGCGCCAGTATTGTTGGATACGTGCGCTTTATAAATATTATTATTGTTATCTATAGTTTTTACACAGTAATAAGATCTATGGAGTCCAACGGATCACCTACCAGGAATTATGCCTTGTAGGCACTGCAGGAGTCTATCTGACGTTGGTTGATCACCATGACCAAAGTACTAGGCCTTCATTTGCTCCTTAGTTATCATATCTTTCTCACCCACTTTACTGTGACCTATTTTCAGGTACCACTTACCTACAACACATTTGGGGAAAGAAAACCAAATTTAGCTAAATGTATTTAATAGGAAATGTATGGTGTTTTCACTAGGACTAACAAATGTTCATCTGACTCCAAGCACAAGTTCTCCTCTCGCTTGGTTGCAGCAAGTGAGTTAGAAGAGACTTGGGTTTGAGTCACCAAACATTGAGTCTGAGTCAGAATTAGAGTCCCAATCACCACTGTCGAGTCTTGAGTGCGAGTCCTGAATCAAACAGGTAGAGTCTGAGTCATAAGTCAAATGGTCGGGTCTGAGCAATATTTATTGGTATTTGCCAGAGACTCAGTAGGAATTCAGAATCAAAATTCAGTAAGAATCAAAGCTCATTATTACTAAAATTGCAAATTCATAGCTCCACGCATATTCTAATTTTGCAATCTATAGGTTGGTGGTGCACAAACATTACCGGGTTTCGGACCTATTCACGTCATGCATATAATTTGCATATTTCAGGAGGGATGTCTCCTGGGGTACGTAAGTTTTGCTGCTCGTTACTGGACACCATTGTAAGGTTTAGGAACCAGACTATAGGCTAGACATGGGAGGAGTGTGTTTACTCATCAAGGACTCACCTCATGGCCTAAAATGTGTCAATATTCAGCTAGATTCTCTAATGGCCTGTTCTCCTAATGATTACATTCATTAGTCAAATATACATGGTAATATTTACCGTTTGGGTACTGAATCGGTGGCAAAATGTAGCAGTCTTGTCCCAAGTCCGTTTCTCCCTCATGTACGTGTAAAGAAGGCATACCACGGAGCATGTCCCTGTCATCTTCTATCAACTACAGAAGCACCACGACTTAAGACTTCGCCGTTACATCAAGTTGCAACCCAGCGGGTAGTAGGTCTCCCACAGCAGTTGAGGCCCCAGTACAGAGCAAGACTTTCTTAGCATTGATGGTCCTGTCGGCTTCGGCGGCTAGTGTAAATACGCTGTTGGATAGATCGTGTAATGGATCGTCGACAAGGTCGTCCAGTATTCTGCATCCGTGGCGCTGAGCCAAGGTTTGCTGGGCAAAAAAGACCTTACGCGGGCTCAGATGTCCTTGCGCCGGTCGCTATGCCCACAGTGCCCGCGTCCGTTGCTTGGGTTATTGTTTTATTGGACAGAAAGTTAAACCATTCCCGCAGTTTCGTTTGATCGAGGACTTCGACACTGATCCCTGTCTGGTTGGCACCATCGAGTAGCTTACGGCTGAGGAAACCATCGTGTGCAGTCAGCCACAACACCCCAACGTCACTGTAAAAATGTACCCCTACAGAGAAAATGACAGGTAACCAACTATTTAAGGTGTCGTTCAATGTCAATGGCTCTTAACTGGTTCCCAGCCATTTTCCACTCGATAATAATAGCAGGTACCGGTACTTGTAGAGTGAAACATTCCAAATATCATTTTAGCTTCATGGGGAGTGTACAGCTCGATGCTGCCATTTTGGTGCAAAGCAGCTAAATCAATCACAATGACCATCTCTGCCCTCACAGGTACCCATTTACGCCTGGGTGGGGAGAAGCAATGAGGCACAAGCACAACCCCAGGTTGGACTCGAACCCACAACCTGCAGAATTACCAGCAGACCACAAATTAAATGCTCCGGGCCACGAGGCCACTCCACAGCACTAAATAAGTGGTCTTCTACAATTGAAAACTCTGATATGAAATAGTTTTTCCGATGACTATCATTTTTGAGAAAAATTGACAAAAAAACAACACAGTCCTACCTATTCCTTTGTATTGGTGCAGTTGGGAAAAGGTCCAAATACTAATTTTTAAACTCAAATTTTTTAAACTCAAATTTTGGGCGTGCGCAAGTCTACAATCCGTAACCTCTTCCCGCATCCTGTGGACGTCAATGGTTCACAGGTTCACAGGTTCACAGTACGCGTGAAATATCCGCACACTCATTCATACGTGCGGGCATTTCTCTCTTACCTGTCATTCGTTCGATATCAATGAACCTTTGAGCTGCTCGTCTGCCAAGTTCTTCCCATCTGCTGATTCCACTAAATACTTGTCCCTCATCATGATGGGCACCGATTACCGGCTTTCATAATTCTTTAAAAAAACAGAAAACATAGTTGAAATTATTCATCCAGTGTTGTAGTACTAGAACTCGCACCAAATTATGTAAACATATTAATGACCCTATAAACTCTCTGTGAAATTATTTCTCTGGCATGCTGTCATTTTGAAGAATTTTGAAAAAGTCTAAAGATGTGTCCCAGAGATGCATTTTTTGAAATTTCCATCAAGCAGTTGGTTTAATATCGAAATCTAAGAATATTATTTTCTTGGAATATATAGCATCCACAGAACTAAACCTTCGTCAGGTTAGTTGTCAAGCACTTTTCTTTAGATTTTTGAGAACTTTTGCTGCTTTCAAACAATAAAAATGTACAACTGACAATAAGTAAAACATTTTTGATGTCTTGGATACATTTGGACAATGTGCCCCTCCCAAATATTTTTAAAGGTAGAATACACTATTGGTAATTGCTTGAATTATCACGAATGGGTAACTTTGGGGGGTTGTATTTTTAGTAAACATTGTTTAGCTGACTTATCCGGAGTTTTACAATCATGGATGCTGAAAAAAGCAAAAACACAGCATTTATTTTCAACCGTCATCAGGTAGTATAGTTATATTGTTTCATTTTGTTGTATAATATAAAATTCAATTTTTCAGAACAATTATCTAGTAGCGAGCGAAATCATGCTACTGCGCATCTCAAATTTGCCGTGGACAAATTCTGGGGTTAGTGCAAAGCATGATGGGAAAGCATCGTTGATACATATGCCATATTGGATATCACCGATTGCTGCATCAAACGTAAAAAAAAAAAGAACGAAATCAACCGAGATTTACTCCCAAAACGATGATTTTCAGGTAAGAAAAGTGCAAAAAGGGACATTTGAGGGTAAGGGGGTTGAGGAATAATCAATGAATATGCTTTAAATCGATAGATCGGTACTCAAATAACTTGGTAAAAAAGTCGGGAAATATATTGCGACGCTTTCGAACGCAATGCGTTTTTATTCCACACATGCAGATATGGGCCCACACAACAATGGGTAGGGATTACAATTTGCAAAGCCATTATTGTTATACGCGTGACTAATTACAACGTGTATAGGCTACAGTAGAAGTGTCCAACATCCTGGTTTTGGCTGTTCCAATAATTGAACATTCTGTCTTTATTCAATTTCGGGAAAAATAAAACTTAAACATACTGTAATTCCACTTCTGTTGGCCGATATGTATGATCATGATTGAGGTGTCATTTTGCTCAAAAAATTAGCTACATCCTTATGGAAATCATGTTTTCCCGGATTTGTTTCATAAAAGAAGTTGACCACATGAGCGCTCTGTGAGATCCACAGGATCCAGGCGTGCACAAGGTCACGTGCCCCTATTTGTTACTATGGGGCAGTTCCATTGTGGGAATGGGTAAATAAACAGCAGCTTAAAAGAATACAAATCGCGTAGTGTAGTTCTACTGTGTGTATTTGAACAACTTACTTTCCTGATTATAACATCAATGCCATAGAAAAACAATTTCTACTCGAAACTACATAGTTGAAGCATGGAGGTAGGAAACGTGTCCAACGGCTAGTGTATGAAATTTGGCGCGGCACGGCGAGATAATCCACCCTACAACGTTAATGGTATGATCCAGTTAAAGCCAGAAAAAAATTGTTTTATTTGTAAAAGTTCACTTTAAATTCAACCCAAAACTTAAGAGATAGCTTAAAACATAGTCTTACATGTACTAATAAATAAAATTTATACTAAATATCGTAGAATTGTAGCATTTGACGATGAAAGATTATGAGTGGCAATTGATGGCGTCACAAGCGATGCTAGCTTCGCTTACTAGCGCACCCGGGCCTTTTAGATGAAAGGTCATTTCAGACGCTAGCTATTAATGGTCAATGTTCTTTAAAGCCTTTGTTCCGACGAACTTATTTACCCAATCAAAATAGGTTTTATATCACAAGAAAGCTAACAATCAGCATAAACCGCTAGGCCCGAAGCAGGCTGGTCACGATGAAACAAGTGAGGGCTTGCGAAAGCGGGTCATGTACGAAGAAACTCGCTGTTTTGTCAACTCTCCCACGTAAAAACAAGGACATCTTGCAGACTTACTATGTTTTTTTTCGACGAAACTTAGGAACTGACTGGTATTATTTTTAGGTTTTGGATTTGATGAATAGTTGTTTTAGTGACTCCCGGGCAGCCCAATGCTAGCAATAAAAGCACTTTTTGTATAAAATCATTTTTTCATGACAAAATGCTAATTTGCCCTATGTACGCAGGCCGCACAGAGCAGATGAGACAATGTTTCCATATGCGGCACTGATAACAACATTATTAGCCCAATTTGATTTTTTTTAAATTTCCGTCCCTATATCTAGCACAATCCTTTTACTGGATGCCTGGAATAATTATTTACCTACAAATAAGTAAGGAATTTCCTAATAATTCGGTAGTAAAATGTTGCGAGTTCGCAAATGGTGTTCCCTACCTTTAAATCCCGAGTGGGAAACAAAAATCATACCTCTTCGTGACTGGTTCGCTGGGTCCGATAAGGCAAACTGAGATACCAGGCCACTCTGAGCAATATTTGGCGGCTGCACTGCCCCACAAACCTGCCCCGACGACACAAACGTCAAATACCTCAGTTGCAGTTGCAGACATGACTGACAAACGATGGAGTTATCACGTACAGCTAGTAGTATGACACTAAATTACATGAATAGAAAACACAAACAGAAAAGGTCAGGTAAATACTAAATGTAAACAGAAAAGTCGTAGGTCGTCCTGATAAGGAAAGTATTCAGTTGATACATGTACGTACGGGGTGTTCTGTACATAGGGTCATTTTGGACAATTTTTCTTGTTCCTTTAAACAATTTATTTAACCATCATATATATTTTTTCAGTTGCATGAAAATGCATGAGTATACCCACAGACTCTGTGTCTTGATTGAGCTAGTCACATGGTATTTTCTATGTTTACTATCTTTCTGTGCACGACCAAAAGTACTATATCCGTAGCAACCATGGTACTATACCATTAGCAACTAAAGTAGTACCCATGGCGCGGTATTTGTGTGTAATTGTATGCTGATGTGCGCAATGAGCGTAGAACATTGAGCGTAGCGCGTAATGTTCCAAAGAGCCAGCGCTACGGAGCTGGATTGAAATAAAAGTTCATTTTAACTGTATTTAGATTATAATTATAAAATATTAAAACCAAGCCGAATCTTTGGGTGAGGCATGGAGGTAGGAAACCTGCATGGCATGGGTGAGGTGTTATAAACTTATATATTGTAACAGGCGTGAAAATACTGGTACAACTAAATGACTAAAGAGACTAGAAAGATCGTGCTGTGGCTTCAAAGAATAATAACAATTTTATTATCTGTTCGATGCTTCCAATACTACAAGCACACACTATGCCTAATGTGCATAAACCGAATGTCTATGTGTGTAACAACATAGAGCAAGGAACAGCTCTATGGTAACAATGAGACGGAGCGTCAATGTGGATTGCAATCGAACGTCGATTAAGACGCGCTCCGTGTACTACCGGTCTACTAGACCACAGGGCATGGCCGATTATCTTGCACTTTCTTGACGCATATCGTGAATCTATATAAATCTTACTTTAAACTACTTAGCAAGTTGTTGGGAAACTCACAAATAAAATCCCCAGACGATCTGCGAACCAGTACTCGATAAAATCTTCATTTAAAATTCATGTTTTCCCCGTTTCGATGCACAAAAATGCCCAGTGAACAATTACGTCATTATTTTTCAACGACCAATCAACGAGGCCCTTCTGTCGTGGTGCGGTACGTTTGTGCGAATAGTGGGAAAATGGACCAATAGCGGGCGCTGTAAAATAGAGCGAGCGTAGGCGCTGTTTACAGCAAGATGGCCGACGACACGAGCTGCTCAGATGACAGCGATTCGAACACGAAAAAGTGTATTATGCACGTTTCAGATGCAGATTCCAGGGTTTTGTCGTTCTCTGAAAAAGGTTGGAACAAATTCCACGCTTGTGCCGATAGGTGGAAGAATGTTTCTACTTCTACCAAAGCAGAAATCGCCGAAAAAAGCGGAGATGATCATCGGCATTCCAATCGTACACGCACTGACTGGTTGATGTGTACGGCCGGAATCAGTGTCAAAGGTATGTGATGATGTAGTTGGGTAGATTCCGTTAACAAAAATGAATAGGGCTTTTTCAGAATTAATTTGTCTTAATCCAAGAACCACCTATTCCTTCTATGTCCCCATAGATTGTGTAATTTGCACTAAACAATTTTTAAATGGAGATTAAAAAGAGTTATGACCATTGTTGACAATTTCTGTCGGGTCATAATTCGGAACCCATAATTCTTAGAGGGTTTTTATACCTCGAGCGATCTTCTTCAATTCCACAAGGGCAAAATAAAATAGTTCTGCTTCCAGCTCTAAATAGGCATGCAACCTGGTCACATGGAAATTGAAACTAGGGTAGGAACACAAATATACATGTAACTTGTCACTAGTACTGAAGGCAGTTATTACTTTATATTAGGGGGACAACAATTTAGTCTTATTTGTCAGTATTTTTTATTTCCTTGCCTTTTTTTCCCTGGAAAAAACAAAACAAACAACCTGCCTGCTTGTCTAATTGTATTCCTTTAACCCCTCACTGTCAATATTTATGTTTTGTTTAAATTTCGTTTTTTCCCTCCAATTGTATTTATTTACTTTCCTGTGATTACACAATGTCCAGAATAGTATAATAGTACGAGTTGAAAGAGGAAATGTTACATTCTACGAGGCGAAGCAAGAATGCAACATTTATGAAGTATATTTTGGATGACGGAGCAAGAAAAATATAATAAAAATACATAGAGCAGGGGTCGGCTGGAGATACAATGTAGTCTTCCTCTACACATTTAAGGTTTTAGTCAGGGTTCCATAGTTTTAAAGTTAAATCAATGTGAAAAATACGGCATTCCTGGAACCTGTACTTTGGAAAGAATGTTTTTCTCATAAACAAAATGCATTTCATGTTTGTGTTTATACCTGTGTCTTTAATAAATTGTGGACAGATATGCTCCACTTTATAGAGTGGAGTGAAGCATATCTGTCCAACATTTTTAGATTTTGTTGTATGTATAATTTTACCCATTATTAATTTATCTCCAGATTTCAATTCATCGGGCACTCTATTTATAAATATTCTCATTTCCCTCCCCCCCCCCACTCCAAATATTCTCAGATACAGATACGACGGAAAAAGACACATGCGAATGCATTATGAGCCCCCAAGGAGAAAACTGCGTTCAACCTCTGGCTTCTTTCCAAGAAACAAACAAAAACTTCACAATACTGCCACGTATAATGCATCATCTGCAAAAAGACAGAGGTGGAGGTTTGGACAAGAAGACCCGAACAACTGTCCTTGACAAACTTTCACAATGCCAGACGCTAACTGCAGGAAAGCTTCTGGAAGCAGCGAGGAAAAAAGATCAGTGGCTGCTCTCACAGATCGAGGGAAAGGATCTTGTCACCACAGACACATTGTATCACAACAGTCTGCTTTCCATCCGACTCTCCTTAATAAAAACTCAGCTGGAAATGGGCAAAATGTTTGTTATAACAGAATTGTGTATGTAAATTAGTACGAGTTGTTGTTCACCCACTCAAATGTACATTGTTAAAGACATGGACAAAATTAAGTTTTACCGTTAAGAATAAACATGTATCAAAGACTAAAGCTGGAAAACCCTCTGGTCGTGTATATATTTTTTTCATACAATTTAGATTTCGATTTTTACCCCCCCCCCAACAAAACCAAAAAAAAACACAAAAACAGAAAAAGAAAAAAGAAAATAACACTTTATTCAAAAGTTCAAAATATGGCAATAACAAAATGAAAATTTGTATTGGGACATCAAACCACATCCTAATTCCTCCTAATCGAATTATGTCTCTGTATAGTCCCTTTTTAGCAAGCAACAGCAATGAGCAATCAATTCCCATTGAAAATGTACACAGCTTTCCCATCCTGGTCAATAGAGGGCGCCCTCTATATACAGGTCATTAAAAATGCAATTATTTAATTAACTGGTGAACTTGCGATTGGGGATTTTGGTTTTTCGTGATCCACAAGATCCCAGCTAACAAACTGCAGTGATTCCACTTAGATTTAAGAGGTGCGCCAAGAAAATCAATTTCTGAGCACATTTTGCAGCCATGCCCTGTGGTCTATACCGGGCCAGAACCAGTCACGACCTGAACATCGATCTGAATCTCTGAACCCCGAGCACTGATTTGGCTCGTCTTTTATACATTAAGCGTGGAGCTAGCGCCTCATAACAAAATGTCCTTTACAATACCCTGATTGGTCATAAACCACTCCTCCATGTATTATTCCAAATCACAATAATCCTAGCGTCTTGACCTAGAAAGCTTAGATGAAATAAACTTGTATAAGTCATTTCATTTAACAACAACTCTATTAGGCCCTATTTTTAATACGTGGTCAACTGTATTGACATTAATTGTTTACATAGAAATACAAAATGTAACTTGATACTTATTTCTTATCTTTTGTAAGGCCTATCAATTAGGTTTGGTAGAACGATTTTTTAAAATGACCTGTGACACCGCAGAGCACCACCGCGTATAGTGGTACGGTCGGCATGCACTATTTTTGAAAATCAAAGCGTCTGATGCAGCTTGCGGAATTAACCTTGAAATTTCACTTTTCATTTGAATCTTAAGTAAACCTTAGTACCACAATCTTATTCGTCGATGTGTACTAATTGTATCTCATGGCTTAGCAACTTAATCAAGTACTTTTTTTGTGGCCGTTTTGAGGGTGAAATCGGATGTTTCTTTGGGCAAACATATGGGAAAAGTGACCTTTTGATTAAAATGTAGAAATACCAATGGCGCTCCCTGGGACCCTAGGACCCTACTATCGCAAGGTCATGTCCAGATGTTACAAAAGCGATATTCGGGTCCTACTCTTACTCTTAGCAATTATACTCGGACTAAAATTATACTATATAGACATATATAGTACACACCGTTAAAACCGTGTTTTGCACAAATGTTACTTTGACCTAAAAGCCTACATACATCATTTTTACATGTACATAAAAAATACACGTCTTTTATAAAAACGAACTTTCTCCATACTGAACAGGCACCTTTTTACCTTTGACGTTTCCTTTTTAACTTCAAATAAAACAGCGAAAGAAAAAGTTCCTTGCCGCATTTTCATAATCATATAACACAGGCCATGGGCGCCGCCATTACTAAAACTATTCGCGCCTCGACTTTTGAGGGCGCTACACATTATTTTTGTCAAAACATTCGCTTCAGACGCATCGCGTCCAAAAGCGACAATTATATTAGTCTTATCCTTACTGAAACCATAAACTAAAACACTCAGCCATGCCAGCCACTTTATTTTCACCCAACAGGGCTAAATCCTCCAATTACAATATAATCTTATAATTCAATACATTTACATACACCCTAGGGTTAGAGTTAAAATAACCTTTCTTCTTGTGATGAAAATACACACAAAAAGGGCTTTAAACAATGCCCTGATTAAACCCACCTCATCGGAAAACTATGACGTCCAGGAAAAAACAGAGATATTTTGCAACTGCTCTAAAAACCTGTGCCCAGCAACATTCAAAGCTTTCCTTAGTGAGGGTGCTGGACTTCACCCTGTACATGAACATGTGATTTACTTCTGAAATCATAAAATAAAAACGTTTATGTGTGCTCGCATGAGTGTGCTTTCTAGAACTGACATCCTAATCATGTAACCTCATATATACCTCCAGACTTACTCGTTACGCAACAACTGTGCATTCTTCATGCTTACTCGTATAACTATAAGACAAATATTTCCCGCTAATCTGCGTAACGCGGGAAATGAATATTATTATTTGTTTTTCAAGACCCATTTTTACTGTGTTTGTTTTTATACCCTGGTGCGCTGGATAGCCGGGCTAGATAGCCCTTTCGCTGGACTCTAAGCTGAGGGTGGCTGACCCTGGTGCGCTGGATAGCCAGGCTACACAGCCCTTTCGCTGGACTCTGTTGTTCTCTAACACAATGACTGCTAGATGGACCTAGCTGTAGGCCCAACTCGGGTTCGCAGTTTGCTTACTATTGACGAATATTACGACGACGTTTTAATCAGCAGATAGACCTAGCCTTGTATTTTACACCCCAAGCGACGGGGTGTGGTGGTCGACTTCAGATTACTCTTTAGTCGATGGGTCCCTTCCAGACGATTTGAAAGGGCCCGGTGATGCAGGTACACCACCCTGCTACGTCTGGCTGGGGCAATAGAGGGATCTTAACCACTCACTGGTGCTAGGAATAACACTCCCCTCACCAAGAAGTATAAATCCTCCGGAGTTATAAGCTAGAAGAATTAAGTAGAAAACTTACATCACAGGTTACCAGATGTGGCTGTCCAAGAGTGTAGGCCTCGCTTTGCCTGTAAAGGCAGGTTGTACTCGGTGTACCTGACCTCGTATCTTCGGCTCTTCCCATCTTGCTGATCGAAAATACCGGGGATCTGGGTTTGAAAGCACTGAATGGAGGTGTGGGTTTGAAGGGATATTGGGAGATGTCGGCACATCAGCCGTTGACGGTGCCTCCTCTGGTGTGTTCTTTGATGTTTTCATCTTTGTCTTTACACCATCCAGTATCTCAGCCGTCGCCCGTTCGAAGTCATCAACTAGCCGTTTTCTCATAGAGGGGGTGGGGCTTAGTGATTCGTAGGTCGATGGCAGTGGCCTTGGAGTTTCACTGCCTTTTCCTTTCACTGCTTGTCGCTCCACTTTGCATCTCTCTTTATTTGATTGCCGCTCGACATTCTCTCTCTCTTCTCTTGATTTTCGCTGGACCCTGTCGTCTCTTTCTTTATTTAATTTTCGGTCAACCCTGTCTCTCTCTTCTTTCGCTTCTCGTTCGTCTCTACCCTTGCTATTTCTCTTTGGTCCGGCCGTGGCCTCCACCACCGTCCCCCCTTGTTGTAGTTTTTCGTTTTTTGAATAATTTTGTTCCCGCAGGGCAACTATACGTGTTGCCTCATCGATTAAATGTGAAGTGTGACCGCGCGTCTTGTTCGTCACGTCGAATTCGTTTTCCAGACAAAAGTATTCTGCGTCACGCGTCTTTTGCCTAAACGCGCGCGTATTGTGCACTGATTGATTCCACTGCCTTATAGTGTTCAATCAATTAGTGTATTTTGCTTGTTTCTGTATCTCTCTGGTTAACACCTGCTTCTTTGGCTTCTTCGTAGATTAGTTTCTTTATTTTCTGCCGAAGTTTTATCTCGTTGTCCCGTCTTGCATCCCGTTGTATCCTGTACTTTCGTTGAACTTCTTGTGCATGTTCTGCAGGGCCAGTTTTTACTTCTTTTACCTCTCGGCAACATTTCGTGTCTTGTTTACTGCTTATTTCCTTCCAAAGCCATTTGAATTACTTGGTCCAACAATATGGCTTAAGTTGGTTGCTGTGTATAACCTTTAGCTTTGTCTTTGGTCCTTTCTGCACGCGATAGGTTACACCGCTCAGTCTCTTGGTGATGAAAAATGGACATTCCCAACTTTCTTGGTTGGGTTGTATAACCAAACAGGGTCTCCACGTTTATAACCCCCTTTTTCTGCCTTTTGGTCATAGTTCCTGTTCTGTTTGTCTATCGCCATCTTGAGGTGTTTTCTTGCATATTGCTGAACTGCTTCCATCTTCTCAAGTACACAGTGGTTTAAGACCCAGACATTTGGTCCGATTTTTTGTTTTTAGATTTGTTATTTTTTAACTTTTAAGTCTAAACATCCAATTGTTATTAAATTTAATTTCTTAAAATGTGTATTGCGTCATTGGGGGTACCTTTTTTAAAACATGTGTAAAAGGATAAAGTTGAAATATAATAAAGTACACACTTCTTATGTTTTAATAAAATAGTTGCCACACAAATAATAAAAAAGCTATGAACAAAATTAACATTTGACATATTTCCCACAAACCTAAATCATTTTTTTTATTTTTTATTTTATACAGTTACACATTTTCATAATAAGCCACTATAGGCCTGGACCAAATGTCCTTATTTCTTCATAAAATGGTAGATTAAACATGTGGTAACAAAAGTAATTCGGCGGAAATTAGGCGAAGTTCCTTTTTGTTTTGGAAAAAACGATTTTTGTAAACCGTGTTTTAAGCCATTTTCTGTATGCTTCCGAGATTTTAAATAGCACCCTCTGTTGGCTGACTTAGTTCAGTCGAAACGTACAGACAAGTTATAATTTGTACTGCGTCACAGCCAACCTCCTACAGTTTGAGCGGTGTTTTTCCCTACGTGACCGCATACAGTCATAGGTTAGTATCGTGTATTTGTTTTTTGAATATGGTAAGGGTTTGAGGATGATGATTCTATCGTGTTATTGGTATTTAATAATATTTACCACTTTTGTTGCAAAAAACAAAATCTTGTTGGCAATTGTTTTATATTCCCTGGCAAACCTCATAAATATTACTTACATCTTTTTCCGATTAGTGGGAGGGGGGGGGGGGGGGGGGGGGGGCTGGGCTACAGGGTTTGGGAATGACGATTCCGAACGTGTTATTAAAAATGTATAACCAACCACATTTAAATTCCAAAAAGCAAAATCGTTTTGTTTCTCCAGCTAGAAATTGTTTTGTAGTCCCTGGGAATTAACCTGGTCAATCTTTACTGCGGGGAACGTTGCTTTGTTTATTTAAGACACCTGGCTTCGGCTGACCCTGTAATTGTGTCCTTTGCGGCGGGGCAACTCGCAAGTTATTATATCCAGGTTGCAAACTTCTGATATAACCCTTATGTGGATTTTATATATTTATATATTTTTCACAATTGTTCTTTGTTATTCTCATAGCTTTTTGAAATAACAATATACAACAATCTCCAGAAATATATATATAGTATACTGACAAATAGAGGCCTGTGATTCTAAACTCATGCTGGTTTAGATTTTTGTTTAAATACCCTCATTAATTGTTAATTACAGGCAAACAATGGAACCGCCTGATCCACCCTCAAAACGGGAAATTTGGAATAGATATCTCAAAGGGAGATGGGTCGGCCGTAAAAGACCAGGTTATATCGATGTTGCAAGAGACATAATTGAAGATTACAGCCTTCACGGAACCGAATTCAAGAAAAAAACACCCGAAGACTCCGCACTTTAAGAGAAGAATGGATAAAATGGCAAGGCCTTCAACTGTTCAAGTGAACTCCAAAACGAACTATTCAATGTCTTCCTTCAGTGAATCATTAGTTGATGTATGTGTCCATGAATATTTTGTGCTAAGTTGATATTTTCGATAAGCGAATCAGATTTAAAATAAAAGACGTTTAATAAAAATGCTCAAACACGAAACAAAAGCATTGTAATTATCATGATTTACCGTCGAAAGTTTAACATTTTATGGCACTTCAAACATAAGTAAATAAAGGTAATTGTGACATTAATGATGTCCTCGAAACAACATACCTTAATATAATATTTTATTCAGAGAAACCTCGCATTTGGTGTCACTCAGTAAATAAAAAAGGTTATGTATCACGTATAGACACTGACTTAAAACCATAGCCAATTCATTCTTACACAATATAGCGCCCTCTTTTGACAGTGGCTAAGTTCTGACAGATTTTGAGCAATTTTACGTCTTCTGACCCAATAAAACCTTTGCAAAAATATTTGCCAAGTTCACTGAATGTATTTTGTACCCTGTTTTGTACACTGATATTTGACCGTTTTGTAATTATAATCTACTCATGTCTGGGTCACATAGGGTTTTAAACCACTGTGAAGTAGTCTCTCGGCATACTCTGTGTGTCCGTTGTATTCGTCTTCAGGAGGCCGTTTCATCAATAAGTCGGCAGGTAACTTCAAATCACGGCCCATCATCTACTCACTAGGTGTACACCCCGTTGTTTCATGGATTGAAGTTCGGTATGCCATCATAACGTATGGTAAATATTGCTCCCAATCACGTTGATTGTCTGCCGTGAACATGGAGAGCATTAATTGCTTCAAGCGTTCTATTGAAGCGTTCTACCATACCACCAGATTGAGGATGAAGTGCTGTAATTCGAGTCTTGTCGATGCCAAGTAGCTGACAAACCTCACAGAACACTTTTGACTCGGAGATTCCACCCTAATCTGAGTGTAGTTGTAACGGGACACCATATCTGCAGATGAATTCTTCTGTCAGAACATTGGCGACTGTGGTTGCTTCTTGATTTGGAATGGCGTATGCCTCTGTCCATTTCGTGAAGTAATCTGCAACGACCAGTATGTACTTATTTTCTCGGTCTGAAACTGGCAGAGGACCCATCACACCAATGGCTATTCTTTCCATTGGTATGCCGACATTGTACTCTTTCATAGGGCTGCGACAGTGCTTCTGCGGTTGTTTACGAGTTGCGCAGATATCGCAACTGTTGCACCATTTGCTTACATCACCTTGCACCTCGTACCAGTGAAACCTTTTCTGAACTCTGTCAGACGTCTTTCCGTCCCAAGTGTCCGGACATCGGTTCACAGTGAAGAAGTTTCATCAATTCTTTTGCCACGTTATCTTATTACCTACAGCTGATTCCCATCGTCTATACATTACTCCGTCACGTACTTCTAGGCGCTCCCATTGCGTCCAATATGATTGAACTACTCTGCCCTCGGAAGAGACTTCTGCCCAGTTTGATAGCTCTTCTCTTTACTCTTTCCATCAGAGTACCGTCCCGATGTCTTGGTCATTCAGTTGCGACTCTCTCAAGTCGTTGGCTGTCCACCCGAGGTCTCCTGACCTCCAGCCCTCTTCAGACTTTTCCTCTGAGGTTTCTTCTCCGTCCTCGGTAGTTCCAATTACGGAACAGTACAATCGTGGTGAATCCTGCGCCTCGGTATTTGCGTTGGGGTTAGTGCTTACATCTTGTATGTCTTCATTTTTGTTAACTTCATCTTTGTCAACTTCATCTGTGCACACGGGTTGGGCTGTGTAACCATGCACCTCATCACCATCGTCATTACATGACGACTTTTCTTTGTTGATACACTTGGGTGTGTTACCCATCAATTCTTCATTCTCTTTGCAATTAAGCAAGACATTTTTCGGCTCCGAGTTATTGGCGGCTGTGGGCTCTGGTGTGATGACATAATCATGCATTTCATGGTCACTGTTGACATTCGTCACATGGCCGACGAGATAAGCCTGCATTACTATGTTGCCTGCTATGTCTGTGTTGCATGTCAAAATGTATAAGCACCATCACTTCTAGCCATCTTGCCGTCTGACCTTCTGGGCTCTTGAAATTCATTAAACATCTCAATGCCTCATGGCTGTGCGTATCAGGAATTTTCTGCCACACAGGTAGTGATAAAAATGCCTTGTAGCACTGATTATAAGCCAGAAGCTCTTTTCTCGTCACACAGTACTTGCGCTCAGCTTTGGCCAATGCAACGACTCTTTCTGTGCCGTTTTGCACCCGCGATAACACTGCACCAATTCCATAGTTGCTTGCATCAGTATCTAGTATGAATTCACCTTCTTCATTAGGATACGCCAAAATTGAAGTGGAAGGGAGGACCGCCTTAATCTGCTGAAATGTTCTCTCACTCTCGTCTGTCCAGATGAACTGCTGTTGTTTTTCTGTCAGCCGGTGCAATGGTTTTGCAATGCCTAAAAAGCCTTTCACAAATCTTCGGTAGTACGAGCATAGGCCCAGGAAACTTCTCAATTCAGTGATATTCTTTGGTGTCGGCCAGTTTTTTACTGTAGCCGTCTTGGCGTCGTCTGTAGCTTTGCCCTTCTCACTGATGATGTGGCCCAAAAAGGAAACGCTGCGTTGAAATATATGGCATTTCTTTGGGTTTAGAGTCGAACTAATACTTCTTCAAGTCGCCCAGGTGCTTGTTAAAAATTGCAGCCACAGGATACGACGTCATCGGTGTATATACGGCACGTTTGCCATTGCAACCCGTTCAACACTTTTCCATCAGTCGTTCAAACGTGGCGGGTGCATTGCAGAGTCCGAACGACATAACGTTAACCGGTAGAACCCTGTGCCTGTTGCAAATGCCGTCTTTTTCTTATCTTCATCAGACATCTCAACTTGCCAGTAGCCGCTCTGCAGGTCCTAAGTTGAAAACCAAGTTGAACCGGCCAGGAGAGTGTCAAGGGAGCTAGTCGTCTATTCTACGCAACGGGTAGGAGTCTTTTATTGTCACGGCGTTGAGTTTACGATAGTCCACACAAAATCTGATGCTGCCGTCCTTCTTCTTTACCAGTACTGTTGGTGATGCCCATGGGCTAGTAGACGGTTCGATAATTCCCCTCTTTAACATCTTGTTTACTTCTTCAGATGATTCCACTCTTTAGTGGATTGGTAGTCTGCGAGCTCGCTGACGGATTGGGGGTACATCACCGGTGTTTTCTTTATGTTGATACACGGCTGTTTTGCCCAAATCTTCAGATGAATTTGCAAATACATCACAATATTGCCGCAGTAATGTAGCAAGCTGTTGCCGCTGCTCAGTTTCAAGATGAACGCTACATCTCTTATACAGGTCATCCGGATGGGAGGGCATGGAATTGGTGTTATTGTAAGCTGATTCTGTAGTAATTCATCTGTTTGTAAAGTTGCAGCTCTTACATCAATCACAGTGGTCTACATTTGTCACCGCTTATTCTATTAGCTCACAGGTAAAGCAACGTTGGTACCTTCGTATAAAGTGTGGCATGTTTTTTCTGTCAGGTTGAAATGGGAATCTTTCCGCTGTCGGTGTATACCAATGACCGGGGGGTTATCATCTCATGCTTCTCTATCAAATTAGCCGTTGGTTCAACTACAGCCAGTCCCGTAAGCCCCGATTCTATTTCAAGTTAACCCAGTAACAGTAGCACTCCGCCTGGTGGAACGCTCACAGTAGTGTATGCAGTGATGCGTCATGATTTTGCTGGTGTTCGTGTAGTGGCTGTGCACGCTATGGGTACGTCATGTAGTTTCATTTCTGCCTTACCCACATCTAGATGACAGTTGTATTTTATCATAAAATCATAGCCCAGGATACCATCTAGGTATACCATCACCATCACGCCCAATGGAGAATAGGGCCTTGCCATATGCAGTTACCAAAGTAATTTTTGTATTCTCTAGTCGAATACGCGGCCAGTTTCACTCTGGTTGGGTGCGTACATGGCCACGCAAACTCGTCTCGTACCTAGACGTCGCGTATAGCGACTATCGAATATTTGTCCGGGTTCTGCCTCGGTTTACGTCACTCATTTTTAGTGGCCCCGAAATTAAAAAGGGGGGAGGGCAATTTTTTGACGGCGAATTACCACTCTGTATTTACATTTATTACACATAAATCTATTAATTTCAAACACAAATTGCGTAATAAAAATGTTAGACTGCATGTTTCCTTTAAACAGGGAAACATTTCTGGCTACGTGCCCCCTAAACCCCTCTTCCCTAACCCCACTTTTCCGTCCCTCCCCCACCCCTCTGTACCTCCCCAACCCCACCCCTTCGTCCCTCCCCAACCCCACCCCTTCGTCCCTCCCCAACCCCACCCCTTCGTCCCTCCCCAACCCCACCCCTTCGTCCCTCCCCAACCCCACCCCTTCGTCCCTCACCAACACCACCCCCTCGTCCCTCCCCAACTCAACCCCTTCGTTCCCCCCCCCCCCACCCCTTCGCCCCCCCCCCCCACCCCTTTGTCCCCCACTGCACTTCTTTATCCCCCACCCCCTTAGAAGTCTTATTTAAATCAGAGAATTCGGGACCGTTTAGGTTAAAATCTTAAACCTCCATTTTTATTAGATTTTTAAAATCCAGGGTCTAATTTCCTGGAGCTGCTAAGCACACAAATTTGCTTAGCACAAAACAGTCTTGCTCAGTAAAAACAGGTTACCAGCCAAAACTGATTGTGCTTTTTATGCAAAAAGAAGCTGAGTATCAGTCACAAACAATATTGTATTAACCCTGTTTTTTTGCCAGGGAATAATTTAATGCAAAGCAATTTGTTTTGTGCTTAGCAGCGCCAGGAAATTGGCCCTTGGATAAAAGTCTTATCTAGTGGTGTTTAGTCATACGAAATCATGTGAACATAGTCTATCATAAAGATAGAACTTCTACTCAAATGGTTTTTAACCAGTTCGCGCCGGGATTATTTTAACATCACCGAGCCGACGCGCGGGATTATTTTAACGAAACTCGATCCCAGGCGGGTTCAGGCCGATAGCACCGGGAAGCACACCCACGCATTTCCGGCCTTGCTCGCTGCTGACAGACATTTCCGGCTTTGCTCGTGGCGTGTTTATGCGTTATCCGTTTTAAATCTGGGGAACTTTGCGTTTATATACGACATCCGGCGCGAAGTGGTTAAAGCACCCAGGAAAATTTACATTCATTTTTAAAATAACCTTGCGAATGATTAGCGCAGGTAAAAACCAAAACTAGTTTCTGGTCTAGATTGCTTGTTGGCTTATAGGGTCGTGTCATATGATAATAATAAGACTCCACTGCTGCTCTGAAACACTACAAAAAAGAAGAATTAGGATTGGTAGAAAAGTGCCGAAGTGAAGTTTTTGTCATTTTTTATTTATTTAAAAACTGTTGTTGCAGCACAAAATTGATCCACGCGAGGATGAGAAACGATATATTCTTTATTTGGCCTTATAAAAAGCTTACATGGATTAAAGATCGTACTGGTCTCCCCTTGTTTATATCATCTGGTTTGTCGTCTATAAGAAAAAAAAGATAAACCAATGTAGATAATTTTCAACGATCAGTCAAATGACTGATTGTTGAAAATTACCTATATTGTTGTTTTTTCTTATTATGTACGGTTATGATATTGGGTTTTCCTATAATCACGGCATTAGCAACTGTTGCGTTTTTTGAGAGACACCTTGTAGTTAGAGAAGTTACCAGTAAAGATACAAACATTTTTGTTGTTTAAGAGCCAAATGTTGCAAACTGATAAGTCTTGGTTGCAAGATGTCCTAATCGCGGTATGCAGCGCGCGTAGGCCGCCGATGCAAGCACCCTTTAACGTAAAACGTAGACCACACCATGACCTTCGAATAGATTTGAAAATGTGCACAAGCTAGTGACGTTACATGTATATTCGCGTGACGTAACATGGTTAAGTATAAGTTACGTCACGTAATTATGCATGCAACCTCACACGCGCATGCAAATGCGACAAAATTCTGCTTTTTTTGAATTTTCCGAGCGATTGTTGGTTTATAGCCAAGACGTCCTATTCGAAGGTCATGGCGTGGTCTACGCTTAGAGGAAGCCCACATAGGCAGCCTACGATACCGCGATTAGACGTCTTGCAACCAAGACTACAAACTGATGTGTAATTTTCCCAATTTTTTATTTTTTTTTATATAATTGTAGCAATAATCTGTATATAACATTGTACTATGGATAAGCATTCAGCCATTGAGCTGATTTTAGATTTTTGTTTTGTGATTGTTAATTACTGTATACACAAGAAAATTTGAAAATTTTATAACTTTTCATGAAACTGAATTATTGTGTGTATTTTGTATTATTAAGTGTGATTGAGGTTTGCAGTTAAAACTCAATTTTTACGAACCTAATACTACTGGTTGGCACAAGTCCGGTATATTGGAAATAGAGGTAATGTTCAAAATTGTAAGAGTTTAGTGTTGCATTTTTGTTTTTAATTGGCTAACATTAGACTTTTTGGAAAACATTTAAATTTTAAGGGGCTAGCCTTGAATTTTTCTTAAAATTACACAAATAAATCACAAGGGAAACTGACTCTGTAAATATGCACATTCAGTTTCCCCTGTGGTTTATTTGTATATTATAAGATAACAAGTCGTATCCTCATTGAGTGATCCTCACAATGTCGTTTCCAAGATTGTATCATAAAATTGGGTGTGATCCCTGGCTACACGGAATTCTGGTGTTTATGACTTCTGATTAGCGCCCTCAAACATAGATACTGACAATTTGGAAGACCATCAACTTAGGGCAAGAAAGCTCAGTTGGTAGAGCACCGGACCGGAATCGTGAGGTCGCAGGTTCGAGTCCCGCCTTGCCAATTTCTTTGTTCACTTTTAATTTTATTTAAATTGAACAAAAATGTATTTTTTTTGAAAACAAATAATTGTAAGGTGTTATATAGCCTTGCATTTGTATAAAATTGGCCCAAATTTTTTTTTTTTTGAGAAATTAAACATTAATAGGGGTTAGCCTTGCATTTTTTATAAAATTGGCAAACATTAACAATATGGGACATGTTTTAATATTGTAAGGGGTTAGCCTTAACCTTCGCCATGACCTTCGAATAGGTCGTCTTGGCTAACTTGCATAATCGCTCGAAAAATTTCGACCGGAATTGTGTCCATTTGCATGCGCGTGTGATGTTTGCGTGAATAATCGCATGATGTTTATGAATAATCGCTAACTCATTGGTCAAGTTTCTGTTACATCACGTAATTATGCAGCGTCACACGCGCATGCAAATCGACACAAGTCTGCTTAGAATTTTCCGAGAGATTATGTGAGTGAGCGTGGTCACAGCTAGCCTTTAAACAAGGCCACATGTCTGATAGACGCCGAGCGACTAAAAAGAGACTAATCGCGAAAACCTGAGTGAACGCCAGTGCGAATTGCCCAGACAAGTAGCCTTTAGCAATCTGGTTTGGAATTCGCTACCGAAATGGTAGCGTCCAATCAGCGAATGTATCTCCGCGTGACGTCAGCTTATATTTGGTATGCAAATTTGAACGCTCATATGATCGCCGTTCTGATTGGTCAAAGTAGGTGTATTGGCATGCTAATATGTACTATGAATAATTCATGCATGCAGTGAAACCTACATTGCAAAAGGCCTCGTTGCATTCGTCACTCGGTCGCGCGTTCACCCCGGGTATCTAGACTCATCTCAGCCGCTTAGCCAGAGTCACGGGGCCTTGTCAAAAGTATGGTGTACTATTAAGGCCACTTTAGCGGCGCGGTGTGTCGTGGCTAGCGGCGCGGTGTGTCGTGGCTAGCGGCGCGGTGTGTCGTGGCTAGCGGCGCGGTGTGTCGTGGCTAGCGGCGCGGTGTGTCGTGGCTAGCGGCGCGGTGTGTCGTGGCTAGCGGCGCGGTGTGTCGTGGCTAGCGGCGCGGTGTGTCGTGGCTAGCGGCGCGGTGTGTCGTGGCTAGCGGCGCGGTGTGTCGTGGCTAGCGGCGCGGTGTGTCGTGGCTAGCGGCGCGGTGTGTCGTGGCTAGCGGCGCGGTGTGTCGTGGCTAGCGGCGCGATGTGTCTTGGCTAGCGGCGCGGTATGTCTTGTGTAACCGGGGAGAGTGGAAGGGAGATAGAAGATAAATGGACAGCTTGACCACTCTCTGCCCAACCGAGTGGTTACCACAAAAATAAAATACAATTGGGTGTGGAAGCAAAAATACTTTTCTGTCTACGAATATATATATTTATTTACACAATTTAAGGAATATTCACAAATTACTTGATTTATTTATAATAGAGACAATGAAGTATATACTATGTATCTAGATGTGGCTATACGAAAAAAACGACAAATATCGATACGAACGATAAATATCGATGTTGCTATACGAAAAACGACAAATATCGATACGAACGATAAATATCGATGTTGCTATACGAAAAACGACAGTCAAAGGGAATGTTTTGTAGACTGGTATCCAGATATCACTTGGGGTAAGCCCATGCCATCGCCGCCATCCAGGAATAGAAATAATTGTAAGGAAATGTGTGGATGCTTGCAAATGCACTGGCTGCTTGGCTAGAATGATAAATTCTCTTTGGCACTGGTAGAGAAGAGAATTATTATCTCATTGTAAGTGTGAGATCGCGTGGTTATTGGAAAGGGTGCTAGTCTTATGCAAATCAGAGATTAGTGTGCAGTGGTGCACGAAGGGTTATAAGGAATGTTTTAAGGTGTGTCAGTCATTCGCGGTCACCACGTCGCACAGTTCATTTCGTGTTCTCAAAATCCATTACGTTAACCCCTATCCTCAACGCAGTCTTTGCCGTTACCTTACTAACACAAATGGAGCAGGGTTTATTCAATAGCCAGAGCAGTGATTCCCAGGCCATTGCGGGCTTAGATATGAATGCCCTTTCTGCAATTTTGGACACCAAATTCAAAAAATTTAAGCGGGATTTGAGCGATGAATCTTCGCAGCAGTTTACCACTGCCGTGAAACGGGCCAGGTTGACTCCCACTCAATTTAGCAAGAAGGGTTGCAAGAACCAGTATCTTCACAACGAGGACGTCAAGGACAAAATTGAAGAGGCCGTATCAAGCCTAGACAACGGGAAAATTGATAAAGCCAAAGACAGCCTGTCAGAAGGTATAGCTTTAATTAGCAAGCGTCAGAAAATTGTCAAAATAGCCGATACTCATGGGTGGGACACAGTTCAAGCGTATGTGTCTGACGATCTCGCTAGTGATTCTGACGACGACAAGCGTCTATCCAAGGCCGTACGACAGGCTGAATTTAAGCGACGGGATAGATTTCGTAACCGTCGAGGACGTTCTTCCAAGGGTCGAACCAATTTTCGTTCCTCAACCGCCGCAAGTTTCGCATCAAGCTCAGTGCCTTACTCCGCTGTTATCGCAAGACAACCGTCCTACAACCAAGGAGCCGCTAGGGTCAACAGAAATTACCAACCATGCTGGGCCTGTGGCCAAGTCGGTCACTTTCAATACCAATGTCCCCAGAGAGCAGGAGGCCAGCAGACAGGAGGAAAAGTTTGAAAAGCTAAGTATGAATGATTATTGTGGCTTTGATAGCTTAGAAAAGAATTTTGAATTTGAGTCATCCATAAATTCAGAAAGCGTCGGTGTGGTAGGCCGATTGCGCCGCTGTAAACAATATTGGTTTGACATACTTGATCCTCCGTTGTTTGTCAAAGGTATTCTTAACCATGGTTATGTCATTCCTTTTAAAAGCTTTCCGCCGCAAGCTCATTTAAGTAATAACAGATCAAGTTTAAATCATACAGATTTTGTAACTGAGGCAATTTCTAAGTTATTGGTGACAGGTAGTATAAAGGAACATGTCTCACCTCCACATGTTGTTAATCCATTAACCGTTTCAGAAGGCAAAAAACTCAGGCTAGTTTTGGATCTCCGGCACGTTAACCAGTTTACTTTTGTGTCAAAATTTAAATACGAAGGTCTCGATACCCTAGCACAGATGTTTTCCACAGATTTTTATTTCTTTACCTTTGACTTAGAATCTGGTTACCACCATATCGATATTTTTGAGCCTCATCAAAAGTATTTAGGCTTCAGTTGGAAATTTGCCAACAAAGTGCGCTTTTTTACATTTGCTGTACTTCCTTTTGGTTTGAATACTGCTAGTCACTGTTTCACAAAAATGTTGAGACCCCTAGTCGCAAGATGGCGCTCTATGGGGCATTGTTCGATTGTTTACATTGATGACGGCATTTCAGGTCATTCCGACAAGATTTCTGCATTTGCAGCAAGCCGTATTGTTCAGAAGGATCTCACTGGTTTAGGTCTGAAAGTCAATATTTCCAAAAGCGATTTCGTACCGAAACAATCGGGTATCTGGCTAGGCATGTTAATTGACACAATTTCTATGGAATTTCGTTTACCTAATAACAAATTGGTTAAGACACAGAATGCCGTTAGTGCGTGTTTAGATAAGCGCATGCAACATGTCCCAGTTCGAGACATCGCCCGCATTGCGGGTTTTATTATTTCTGCTTCAGCGGCAATAGGACATTTGTCAAGATTGTTCACTAGACATATGTACAAAACTATAGAGTCCCGTGAATCTTGGTCAAGTAAGGTTTTGTTATCAGCGGGTTCCTTAGCTGAATTAGAATTTTGGCACAGAAACTTGCATTGTGTAAATGGTCACCCTATCAAGCCAGTGTCTTTTGTAACTTCTGCCATATATTCGGACGCAAGTGATACAGGTTTTGGTGGTCATTTTTCAGTTCAGTTTAACGACTTAATATGTTCCGGCTTATGGTCCGAATCAGAAAGCAACGAAAGTTCCACAAGTCGAGAACTTAGAGCGATTGTGTATGTCCTACGTTCATTAGGCCCCAAATTGTCGGGTAAGAAATTGAAATGGTACACAGATAGTCAAAATGCATGTCGCATTATATCAGTTGGTAGCACAAAGCCCGATTTGCAAGACTTAAGTATCAAACTGTACAATTGTTGTTTGGAATTTCATGTCAGTATTGAGCCAGAGTGGCTTCCGCGCGAATTGAATACACGCGCAGATGAATTAAGCAGGATCATTGATCCGGATGACTGGTCTTTGAACCCTAATGTGTTTCTAATGTTGAACAGACGCTTTGGTCCCCACACAGTTGATCGATTTGCGTCATTTTACAACACCCAGTTACCCTGTTTTAATTCAAGGTATTGGAACCCTGGGTGTACAGCTGCCGATTGTTTTACTCAGAATTGGGCATCCGAAAACAATTGGGTTTGCCCTCCTGTCAGTATGGTTTTGAATGCCGTAAAACACATGATGAAATGCCAAGCTAGGGGTACAGTGATTGTACCAGAATGGCCATCTGCAGCCTTCTGGCCCATTTTGTCACCCAAAACGGGTGTTTTCAAGAAATTCTTGATAGCTCAAGTGATATTGCCAAACATTCCGGATCTGTGTATTCCAGGAAGAGGACAGTGTATGTCTTACAAACCAGGAAAACGTTTATTCCAGGGATCTTTGCCATTTAAGTTAATTGCCATGAGATATGACTTCAAGCTGTCATGATTTAATTGATCATTTTGAAATTGGTATTATGGTCTGATTTATTTGTTATAACGTTGTTTTTATTTCGAACCATCAGCAGACAATAGGGATCATGACGATCTGGCCTCAAATGTTGCGAGTTTGGCCCATGAGTGGCAATATTTTTCATTATTGTATAATGACCCGTTTGGCCCATGAGTGGCGATATCTTTTACAATTGGAAAGTGACACCTTTGACCCATGAGTGGCGATATCTTTCATTTTGGAAAGTGACACGTTCGATACATGTGTGTCGATATCTTTCATTATTGTAATGTGATGCGTATGATTCATGAGTGGTAACTTAAAACCTTTTACTCGTCAGGAGCGAATAATTGATCATGAAGATCTGAACTCACAAAATGACTTGTTCGGTTCCATGAGTGACCACTTGGTTATAAATGCTGTAATGATTTAGTTCATTTATGAAAATAATGCGTGTCGAATCACAATTATATTTCAGAAGTATTCGACTACGGAATTTGGAGCGACTTTGCATCCGATATCAACATTGGTGGTAGCGAATATCTCTCTGGATTGGTTTCATCTGTACAGGATACTGTGTTAGCCTCAAAAGCTTGCTCCACTACTGGCAAATACCTTGAAGGATGGAAGCGCTGGAAATCTTTCGCCGGTCAGTATAAATTCCAGGTTTTTCCCGTCAAGCGTACGGAGTTCGTCTTATACATCGAACATTTATCGAGATCTGCCGCTTCCATTTCTCCAATTGACACCGCAATTTACAGCATTAGATGGGCACATAATTTAGCGGCTATGTCCTCACCTACTGAGGACAGTTTCGTGAAGTCATTAGCGGAAGGTTGTCGCCGAAAGCTAGCCAGGCCAAAATCGTCCAAGGAGCCGATTTCGCCTGAAGTACTCGCAAAATTAGTTGCAGACAAGGGAAAACAGGACGCATCTATATCAGACATACGTTTACTTTTCGTGTGTCTCGTGTCTTTTGCCGGCATGCTGAGGTGCGAGGAGGCCATTTTCTTGCGTGTTCGCGACATCGCATTTTTCGATGACCACATGACAGTTCACGCGCCTAAAAGGAAAAATGACCAGTACAGGCAAGGGCATACAGTTTACATTGCAAAGACAGGAAATCCTACATGTCCCGTCACCATGACCGATTGTTATATCGCCATGTTGGGAGTTTCCAATGTACCGTCTCACTCCCTAGTCTGTAGATTGAGGCATTCCAAGCGAGAAGGTCTAAAACCTTCTAACAAGGCGATTTCTTACACTACCGCCAGAGAGTTGATTGTCAGAGGTTTGTCTTCTTACATCAGTAACATCGCCGCTATCGGTACGCATAGCTTAAGATCAGGATGTGCTTCTCAAGCTGCTTCTGCAGATGCGGTCAACGAAAGATGTATCATGCGTCAGGGAGGATGGAAGTCAGCATCTTCCAAGGACATGTACATTGAGGACTCAATTTCAAACAAGTTGTCTGTGTCTCGAGCTATGAAGCTTTGAAGTTATTCAAGATTATTTAATTCTTAATTAAATAAGTTACTATTTTTGTTTGTGGATAAGAATGTTATCCTTTCGCCATTACCTAATTTCGAACTTTTTGCTCGCTATTTTTTGTAGCGGTGAATCCGGGCGTGCGTGACCGTAAACCACCAAGAATAAAACATGGCAAATATAATATGCAAATATTTGTTGGTTGTTGCAAGTCTGTCGCAAGTGCATGTGAGGTTTGTTATCGTGGCTGAAATGAGATTGATAAATTCTCTTTGGCACTGGTAGAGAAGAGAATTATTATCTCATTGTAAGTGTGAGATCGCGTGGTTATTGGAAAGGGTGCTAGTCTTATGCAAATCAGAGATTAGTGTGCAGTGGTGCACGAAGGGTTATAAGGAATGTTTTAAGGTGTGTCAGTCATTCGCGGTCACCACGTCGCACAGTTCATTTATTTGTTGTTTTGTTTTTTGGAATGGGTTTCTTGATAAATATTTATTATTCAATGTATCCCATTTTAATGTTTTGTTTGTTTACGTATATATATTTAAATACTAGGAATCGGAAGTATTTTGTTTTTGATCATTTATTATTTGATCTTGGAGCTTGTCCGCTTCTTCAAGCGCTCGATCGCCTTCGGGGGTCGGACAGGAATTTTCAGAGCATCTTTTTCCTGAACACAAATAAATCCCAGGTTTTGATCTCTGTTTTTCGCCTGTCTCAAGGTCGGTGAAATAAAATGCTTTCATACATGATTTTCTCGTTTTCAAATTCAAAGCGATAGAAATTAATCATTGATAATAATTTAATATTGATAAAGCCCAAAATTGTTTTCAATCATGTAAAATGGTCATGAAATTTATTCAGGTATAGCAGTAAATCCTGTAAAAAGTAAATGATATTTGTTGGAATGATTACCAATAACGCGTCGTTTGACAAATTTCGAAGTGTTCACCGTAATGGAAGACGGTCAATAGGGATTGTCCATGTATATATGTTAAATGTCCTAATTTAGGAGTTAAAGAACGAATTGTCCAGTTCATTTACAGTTTATTTCTATTTTTACAGTGATCGAGAAAAAATGCTTAATTATTAAATATTTAAGATTATAGTAGCTTATTATGATAGTTAGTTTGGTGAGTACGCTTTCGATTTCAATCGGTAGTAAAGCTTAAATATTGAAGTAGGCTATACATCACCATATAATGCATATTGTAATGTATAAATAACAGAATCGTTCCTACTCAAAGAAATTATTTAAGTTTCTAGGACGAATTTATTTGAATCAAATATCAAAACGTATAATATTCAAACATTGTATAGGTTATAAACATATAGACAAACAAAGTATATTGTATCGTGTATAGCTATTTTTTGTAGCGGTGAATCCGGGCGTGCGTGACCGTAAACCACCAAGAATAAAACATGGCAAATATAATATGCAAATATTTGTTGGTTGTTGCAAGTCTGTCGCAAGTGCATGTGAGGTTTGTTATCGTGGCTGAAATGAGATTGATGGTCCTCACGGCAAAGTGAGTTTTTCAAAAACGACTGACATTTGTAATTCACTGAAGAGGAAAACTCACCGAACTATGAAGGGGATTATTCAAATTACATTGTGCACAAATCACACTGTGCGGTACAAACAAGTTCGTTAAACTTTCGTTTAAATCTGGTGATTCAGCATTAATGTAGCGCGCGTAAAATAAAAAGTCATCCTACAGTACTAACAAGTTTGATTGGCCACGAGAGGGCGCTATCAGGTACACGGCTAGACGCTCCGCGTGTGCGAGCGCGCCAGGTGGCTGGGCGTCAGTACAAACGACACACGGACACGACACGACTTTAACAAATCACACAGGATAAAAACGGTATTGTATTTACAAAACTATAAATTATATTGTTTAAAGGACCTGTTGGGTTTGGTGTAAAAACTGAACTGGTCACACTTGGCTAGCGGCGCGGTGTGTCGTGGCTAGCGGCGCGATGTGTCTTGGCTAGCGGCGCGGTGTGTCGGGGCTAGCGGCGCGGTGTGTCTTGTCTAGCGGCGCGTTGTTTAGCGGCGCGAGTGGATGATGGAGGGAAACTTTTTGTATCGAGGGGCTTGCCCTTAAAATTGTGACGTAATGTCGACCTCGAGAATAAATATGTAGTGTGTTGGCCGTAGGAATATTTAAAGTGAGGGGGCCTTTCTTTAACTATACCCGTACCCCCAAAAGGCTGTTGTTTAATACATTGCCCTTTGTATGTCTTTCCTCTGCTCTACTGTGTTACCCAGTACCCCTCTGATCCAGTGGTAGGATCCAACGCGTACGTTGCAGTAAACTTTGAAACCTGCCTACCGAAAAATGTCTGTACGTGCAAACACTAGTGATAAAAATATGGAAGAGTAGTCAAAATTAGTGCGGTTGTTGAGAAATGTATAAATGTATAGCCTAGGCTAGGGCCTAGCCCTATACGTATACCACATTATTGCGTTAATACATTACATATTATGTATACATTTTCTTTGTTCTGTGGTGTTTCCACATTTTCTCGTGTAATTAATATTAGAACATGCATGTGCATTGAACATGCATGTTTTAATGTCCTTTTCTTCATGAAATAACGGTGGTAAAATAAAAGAATGAATGAATGAAAACAATCCACACATCATGCCTTCAAGTTCAATGACGACTTCAGGAATCCTGTTCATGCTTCTATTGGTTGTACTTGAAAACTTATTTATGTAGGGCGTACGTCATGTAGGCCAAGTCTAACATTTCTTTTATATTTAAAATGTTTGTGGTATACTTTGCATCCATCTCTGATTTGATGAGCAGGTATTTTCTTAAGAAAATTTCTTAAGAAAATTATAAATTGATGTTTTATTGGTTCACTTCCACCATGGATTTATGCATAAAATTCATGGCATGTTTGTCATCCAATCCAATGATGCATTGAGAATGTCGATAAGGTTTATTCTGGTGAATCTGTCCAGGTAACGCTAGGTATAAGGCCTGTTCCCTAAATCTGTTTGGGAAATTTGAACGCTGACTTTGAGAAGTCGACCATCTAGTTCCTCGACCTGGCAGTAGGCCTATCCAATATCAGGATTTGTGGTTCAGTCTTGCAACTAATTCAACCCAGTGGTTCTTCGTCCCTTCCTTGAAATGATATTTCAATAACATTTGAAACGTAATCGGTATCGTTACCGCAGTCAACAGTGTGGTTGCCTGACTTGAAAATAATCATCAGGATCTTTGGCACGGTGGAGCAAGACTTATATCAACCGATAGTCTGGTTGCACTGAACCAGATGGGAACCACATTGGAACCACATGGTCGACTGCCGTAACAATACCCTCTCTGAAATTCAATACCCAAGGATAAATAAAAGAACTGAAACCTCAAAAAAGCGCGAACATTTTGGAGCCTACCACTGGCTCAGAGAGGTACTGGGTAACACAGTAGAGCAGAGGGAAGGCATACAAAGGGCAATGTATTAAACAACGGGTATAGTTGAATTAAAGAAAAGTCTCTTCACTTTGAATATTCCTACGGCCAAAACACTACATATTTATTCTCGAGTTCGACATGACGTCACAATTGTAAGGGCAAGCCCCTCGATACCAAAAGTTTCCCCTCCATCATCCACTCGTGCCGCTACACACCGCGCCGCTAGCCAACATCACGCCGCTAGCCACGACACACCGCGCCGCTAGCCAAGACACATCGCGCCGCTAGCCACGACACACCGCGCCGCCAGCCAAGACACATCACGCCGCTAGCCAAGACACATCACGCCGCTAGCCACGACACACCGCGCCGCTAGCCACGACACACCGCGCCGTTTTAGTGACCTTAATAGTACACCATACAAAAGGCTAGGTCACAGCGTGGTCTGCGGCGTACATTAGAGGGCGCCCGCATTGGCGGCCTGCGCGCGCTGTATACAGAGCTAACTATTTCAAAGCCTGTTTTCTCAGTTGTGTATTTTGAACTCCAAGGTAATCAATATGCAAACATGTCATATCTCCAGAACCGAAGGGGGTATGGAGCTCCATTATATACCAATTAAAAGCTGACGCTGTGGGTTTTGCGTCTATGTATATAACAATTGCGACATAATTTTGTGTTTTTTAATTGACTAAATTCGACTTTTTTAATTTGTATTAAAATTGGAACTATTATAATTTTTGTATTTATTTTACCAAAATGGTCATAAATTACAAATAAAACAATTGACTGCATGTGATATCTAAAATCAATGAGAAATTTATTATTATCAGAAAAACACAAGATGTAACCAATAAGGTCACCCCCCTCCCCCCCCCCCCCCCCCCCTCAAAAAAAAAATGTTTAGATCAATGTTTTTAGATCAATGTTCACTTGTGGCGTCAGTGGTGACAGCAAAAGTAATTTGAATTGTTTTTTATGATGTACAAATAAAGTCCAACCTGAAGTCTGGTGTCGAGACAACTGTGGGTAATACGGACTCCTCTCTCCTGGCACCAGACTACTTCAGATTGAAAATCTGCAAAAATAGACTTCTACAATATTTGTTATTCACCTTTTTGTAAATTTGAATGCTTTAGATTTAACCGATGCCTCTTCTTCTTTCGTATGATGAGCAGCTTAACGTGTTACTGCATACATCGGCTGTTACCACAAAAAAACGCTCCTTCAATTTTGTTTGTTACCCAGTTTCCCATTATTCTTCAAAAGCAATAAAAACATATCAACATGAATGTTCACAATGATACAATAAAAAACAATTAATGAAATTGTTACTCAAATTGCATGTTAATAAAAGGTACTTAATACTGTGACAAATATACTGATAGATAGATGCGATGGTGCATATCGATACTCATGATGTTATGATCAATCGTGACAACATCATGATAACCAATTTCCTGCAGAAGTATCTATCCCACCCTCACCCCCAGTCCATAGCAGCTGGGATGCCATTATACCACATTTGTTATGGGCTCATTGGTGAGGGGTTCTGGCAAAATAAGACGGAACTGGGCAGAGGTTGAAAGGAGAATTGTCGGGTATCAGAAAAGAGAATAAAATGCTCCTTACAATACTGTATGTTGTGCTTCAATCGGACATTCCGTGAACAAGTTATGAATGTTTAAAGTTCACATTTATCAATATGTCGCAAAAGTGAAATTTTGAGAAAAGGGACTTTGAAATTTTGAGTTTTGAACATGATATGAAAAATTGTCAATTGTTTTCCCTGTAAAAGCACTTTCATTCGACTATTTCCATAATATTTCTTAATCAAATATACTTATTAGGCATAGCAAAGATTACAAATATCAATAAATCTGAAAGAAAAAAAATCGCCCATTATCTAATATTTTGCAGTTGTCTCCACTATGCCCTGTGCCCAGTTCCTCTTCGCACCTTAAAGCATATTGAGTTGCAAGTTTGGTTGTTTTTGTTTTCCCTTAGGGGCAACAACAAAAACACCTCCAAACCACAAATTAATAAAAGAAAAAGTTTCCAACGACCTAACCAGTTCGCGCCGGGATTATTGTAACATTCACCGAGCCGAGGCGCGGGGTTATTTTTTAATAACGAAACTCGACCCGACGCAGGTTCAGGCCGAATATATCGGGAAGCACACCCATGACATTTCCGCTCTTGCTCGCTGCTGACAGACATTTCTGGCCTAGCTCGTGGCGTGTTTATGCGTCATCCGTTTTTAATCTCGGAAGAAAAAAAGGTAATAATTTGTGTTAACAAAAACAAATACAAATTCCAAACTACGATCAACTTCCTGGACATACAACTCTCAAAAATTAGCCCTATTAAGATCGCCAATGTGCTGAACAAGATTGGGGAAAGATAAATTATCTTTGGCACTGATATAAAAGACAATAATTATCTCATCGGAAGTGTGAGATCGTTATTGGAAATGGTGCTTGTCTTATGCAAATCAGGGATTAGTGTGCAGTGGTGCACGAAGGGTGCTGAGGAATGTGTTTTAAGGTGCGTGTTTTAAGGTGTGCTAGTCATTCGCGGTCACCACGCTGCACAGTTCATTTATTTTTGTTGTTTTTCGGAATGGGTTTTTAGATAAACATTCATCGTTCATTGTATCCCATTTAATGTTTTTTTTGTAATTATCTTGAAATACTAAGCATTGGAAATACTTAGTTTGGATCATTTATTATTTGATCTTGGAGCTTGTTCGCCTTTTCAAGCGCTCGGTCGCCTTCGGGAGTCAGACAGGAATGTTCAGAGCATCTTTTTCTTGAACCCAAATCAATCCCAGGTTTTGATCTCTGTTTTTCGCCTGTCTCAAGGTCGGTAAAATAAAAATGCTTTCATACCTGGTTGTTTCGTTTTCAAATTCCAAGGCGATTAAAATTAATCATTGACAATAATTGAATATTGATCAATCCCAAATTGTTCCAATCGTGCAAAATGTTCATAACATTTATTCAGGGATAGCAGCAAACGCTGTAAAAAGTAAAGACATTTGTTGGGATGATTGCCAATGCCGCATCAGTTAATGATTTGAAGTGTTCATCGTAAAGACGGTCAATAGGGCTTACCCCATGTTTATGTTAAATGTCCTGGTTTAGGAGTTAAAGAAGGAATTCTCCAGTTCTTTTTACAGTTTATTTCTATTTTCACAGTGATAGAGGAAAAATGCTAACTAAAAATTTTAAGATTGTAGTATCTTAATATGATGGTTTGTGGTGAATACGCTTCCAATCAAATCGGAAGTAAAAGTTTAAATACTGAAGTGTACATCACCACGTTATGCATATTGTAATGTACAATATGCATAAGAAATTATTTAAGTTTGTAAGGCGAATTGAATTGAATCAAATATCAAAACATATGATAATATTCAAACATAAACATAGTCATAAACATAGACAAGCTAAACGTATAAGAATTGTATTGTATATAGCTATTTTTCAAGCGGTGAATCCGGGCGTGTGTGACCGTAAACCAGCAAGAATAAAAACACGTAAAAATGTAATATGTAAATATATTTTGGTTGTTGCAAGTCTGTTGCAAGTACATGTACATGTGTGGTTGGTTATCGTGGCTGAGATGAGATTGGTCAATACGTATATTTTATAATATTATAGGTGGTGTGTTCTTGGGTCGCGTTTGAGCTCGACAACCGCCGAGTTTCGCGACGAACCAGTTAGAGTCAATATTGGAGTGACCCGGGTGTGCAGGGGCCGCATGCGCAGAGTTCATCAAGTTCATGTTATTTTGTCTGGTACGTGACTTCATTTCCGGTCTGTATTTCCTCCAAAGCTCTAGGGGCCAGTTTCATTGAGCTGCTAAGCACAACTTTGGCTTTGCACAAAAATGCCTTGCTCAGTTAAAAAGGTTACCAGTTTAGAAGCCCGTGTTTTTTTTCCTGGGCGCCTCCCAAACAGTTAAACATTATACCTGAGGCTAAACCATTTATAATTGTATGCATCTCTTGTGCTAAATTAAGTAAGTAACATAATAATAATAATGAAGCCCCCCCCCCCCCCCCCCCTTAAAAACAAAAAAACAACAAACAAACAAACAGAACCGCAGTGAACTACAAATCAGTAGAAACACATTATGATACTTGTTCTAGCGGCTTTGACATTAAACCCCATAAATGCGTTACCATCAACATTAAATTTAACAACATTTCAAAACATTCGCAAAATAGTATTTTTAAAACTTAATGTAGAGCGTAGAGATCATGGAACTCGACAATTTGTTTTCTTAATCTTTTGGTATAATAGGTTCCCTTTAATAATATCGTGGCTAGTGTTTGTTTCATAAAGGGGCTCTACATACAACACGAACTGAACACTGAACAAATCACGACCGGTTTACGTCATGTTTCTATCCACCAATCATAGTTAGTCAGTCAACAAGTCAGTGGTTCGAGTGGTCTTTCATTGGGGAAGTAACAATAAAATATGTGTAAAGGCACTTATCTATCTAACCCGGTTTTTCCTTTAGCCTTGATCTCTGGTTAAGATATTCCACAAGAAAATTGGCGAAGAAAACGATAAACGTTAACAACAGTCGGACTCGAACCACAGACCTTTCGATCCATAGCTCACCTCTCGACCAAATAGGCTATTGGCGAGTTAGTTAAGGACAGGGGTTATTTTGGTGTTTTTTGAATAATAGATTAGTTGCCATTGTTGTTTACTATAAATATTCGTTTACGCATAGCTGACTGCCGAAGAAAAAAATGCAAACCGCTACACGTACTCGTGGTCTAAGTTCGAACCTACATTGCCTTTTCGCCATGCAAACCATCGAATCTCATCTGTCTTCCTTTCATTGGTCAGTTGTGAGTGTCAATCACAAAGCACGCGTTTGAACGCGTCATCAACGTCTATAAAACGTCCACCGATAAGATGTGTTCATTTCACAGTGTCGGTGACTAAAAGTTCATTTACATAACTCCCGTTCGTGAATATTAAACGAGTCAGTGGTGCGTGATTGACAGCGCACAAGGGGCCACGCTTTTGAACGTGTCACCGACATCTATAATACGTGCACCAATAAGATGTGTTCATTTCACAATGTCGGTGACTAAAAGTTGCATTTACATAACTCCCGTTCATACATTTTAAACGAGTCAGTGGTGCGTGATTGACAGCGCACTAGGGGACACGCGTTTGAACATGTCATCGACGTCTATAAAATGTCCACTAATAAGATGTGTTCATTTCACAGTGTCGGTGACTGCAACTACATTAACATAACTCCCGTTCATGAATATTAAACGAGTCAGTGGTGTGTAATTAACAGCGCACTAGGGGCCAATCAGAAACCGGGCAACGTTCCTCAGTCACTGCTTAGGAAATCACTGGCAAGTTTTAAAGCAGGAGCGCGCGCTTCATTCCTCACAACGACCGCAACTTATCTTCGCCTTCGACGGGACAGCCAGAGAGAGACCTGAACGCAAGAACGAGATTTACAAGGTAAGGTTCTATTACAGATGGCTTTTCAAGTCTTGAGGTGAAATTAATGTGTGTATTCCTTCTTGATTAGTGGTTCTTACAAAAGTATGTTTTAAACAAAACTCGTGAATAGAGTAGGTTGTGTCAGAGTATATTAAACTCTCTGCTCCGCCGTCCACGTAAATGGTTGTAAAAGGCTGTTCAGGTACTTAGGGTCCCATATACATGTACATGTATACCCTTGGTACTGTGCTTGATGTTCAAGCTGTTCCACCATCCCTCTGACATATGCTTCAATGAGCACACACAGCCTACCCCAGCATCCTACCAAGCATCGTTTAGCATCCTGTCAGAATCTGCCGCGTATCCTATTCCAGAATCGCCTACCTCAATGGTCCACTGAACTCAGCACCATCCACACCCATGTGGTGTTACCGCAAACCTCCCATCCTATTGATTTTTCCACCATGCAAACTCTTAAGTCTTATTTAAAACGGTATGGGCAAAAGTCGAACGTAGTACATTCCTTCTTTGCATCCACGGACTCGTCTTGTTTCCCCCCATTTTGTCCCATCTGTGTTACAACAAATGACTTAAAGTGTTGTGATCAAAGATATTTGTTTTCTTTGTATTATTTTTAGGTGACATTCAACTTCAGTCACTAAGATTTCTACTTCGGTTGAGCTCTGACTAATGCGGTGGTCACATCTTACGGTCATGAACGTAGTTGAACGTAGTTCATTTGACCGTAGTAGACCGTAGTGCAACTACGGTCAACTAGGGTGAAGTAGGGTGAAGTAGGGTCGAAGTAGGTTCAAAATTGGCAAAAGAGCAAATATAAAGAACGGTTAAGTAGGGTGAAGTACGTGCAACTACTGTCAACTACGTTGAACTACGTTGAACTGCGGTCAAATCGGCTACGGTTAACTAGGGTTGAACTACGTCTTAATACGGTCAACTACGTTGAACTGCGGTCGAGCTACGTGTGAACTGCGTGCAACTATGGTCAACTAGGGTCAACTACGTTGTACTACGATAAAAGCTCGCGACCGTGTCTGCGTAGTGCGGGTCGGCCACGGCGTGGGGACAGCCATTGCGCTTTGAAAAGTCAGAGAGACAAGACTGCTGTTTTTTTATCTGAACTTGTCTCTTTTTGTTTTCTCCTTTTCTATACTACTGACATGCCTGCAACGAGGAAGAAGAGAGCACCACGTAAGAGTGCTGCTGCTGCTGCTGTTACTACTGTCCAGGAGACGGTTGAGGAGCCAGAGAGGGTGCCAGAGAGGGCTCAGGACCCTGAACCCCTGAGGCTTGATGCACCTCAACGGGAGAAGCGGGGTCTTGTCCCTGTTCTACCCAAGAAAAAGACACCTGCTTTGAAGCTGACCATTGAGCAGGAGTCAACTGTGTTTGACTATGTTGAGGCTCACCAGGAGCTTTACAACAAAGGCCACCCTGATTTCCTCAAAACAGGGCAGAAGTTGGCTCTTTGGGAGTCTTTGGCAGAGTCACTGAAGGCCACTGAGTATGATGGTGAGTAGCAAATGTGGTTAATTTATATTGCTATTAGCAAGATAAAATTACTGAAATTCACAAACATAATACCAAACTGTATTTTCAGGTGCTGCACTCGTTTATATATTGTGAAAACATGTATTAACACATATTTCTTGTTTCATATTTGTTAGGTTCCATTGCTAAGGGGGCCCGTGTGATGACATGGTGGACGAGCCAAAGGTCGGCCTATGGAAAGGTGACCCGTAGCGTCTCTGGCCAGGGGGTCAAGCGGTTGACCGCTCGTGAACAGCGTTTGAAGGAACGCCTGGCGTTCCTGGGCGCCCATGTCTACAGGGTGCCCAGCAGGGGCGGTGTTGATGTAAGTATAATGAGTGAGTGAGTGAGTGAGTGAGTGAGTGAGTGAGTGAGTGAGTGAGTGAGTGAGTGAGTGAGTGAGTGAGTGAGTGAGTGAGTGAGTGAGTGAGTGAGTGAGTGAGTGAGTGAGTGAGTGAGTGAGTGAGTGAGTGAGTGAGTGAGTGAGTGAGTGAGTGAGTGAGTGAGTGAGTGAGTGAGTGAGTGAGTGAGTGAGTGAGTGAGTGAGTGAGTGAGTGAGTGAGTGAGTGAGTGAGTGAGTGAGTGAGTGAGTGAGTGAGTGAGTGAGTGAGTGAGTGAGTGAGTGAGTGAGTGAGTGAGTGAGTGAGTGAGTGAGTGAGTGAGTGAGTGAGTGAGTGAGTGAGTGAGTGAGTGAGTGAGTGAGTGAGTGAGTGAGTGAGTGAGTGAGTGAGTGAGTGAGTGAGTGAGTGAGTGAGTGAGTGAGTGAGTGAGTGAGTGAGTGAGTGAGTGAGTGAGTGAGTGAGTGAGTGAGTGAGTGAGTGAGTGAGTGAGTGAGTGAGTGAGTGAGTGAGTGAGTGAGTGAGTGAGTGAGTGAGTGAGTGAGTGAGTGAGTGAGTGAGTGAGTGAGTGAGTGAGTGAGTGAGTGAGTGAGTGAGTGAGTGAGTGAGTGAGTGAGTGAGTGAGTGAGTGAGTGAGTGAGTGAGTGAGTGAGTGAGTGAGTGAGTGAGTGAGTGAGTGAGTGAGTGAGTGAGTGAGTGAGTGAGTGAGTGAGTGAGTGAGTGAGTGAGTGAGTGAGTGAGTGAGTGAGTGAGTGAGTGAGTGAGTGAGTGAGTGAGTGAGTGAGTGAGTGAGTGAGTGAGTGAGTGAGTGAGTGAGTGAGTGAGTGAGTGAGTGAGTGAGTGAGTGAGTGAGTGAGTGAGTGAGTGAGTGAGTGAGTGAGTGAGTGAGTGAGTGAGTGAGTGAGTGAGTGAGTGAGTGAGTGAGTGAGTGAGTGAGTGAGTGAGTGAGTGAGTGAGTGAGTGAGTGAGTGAGTGAGTGAGTGAGTGAGTGAGTGAGTGAGTGAGTGAGTGAGTGAGTGAGTGAGTGAGTGAGTGAGTGAGTGAGTGAGTGAGTGAGTGAGTGAGTGAGTGAGTGAGTGAGTGAGTGAGTGAGTGAGTGAGTGAGTGAGTGAGTGAGTGAGTGAGTGAGTGAGTGAGTGAGTGAGTGAGTGAGTGAGTGAGTGAGTGAGTGAGTGAGTGAGTGAGTGAGTGAGTGAGTGAGTGAGTGAGTGAGTGAGTGAGTGAGTGAGTGAGTGAGTGAGTGAGTGAGTGAGTGAGTGAGTGAGTGAGTGAGTGAGTGAGTGAGTGAGTGAGTGAGTGAGTGAGTGAGTGAGTGAGTGAGTGAGTGAGTGAGTGAGTGAGTGAGTGAGTGAGTGAGTGAGTGAGTGAGTGAGTGAGTGAGTGAGTGAGTGAGTGAGTGAGTGAGTGAGTGAGTGAGTGAGTGAGTGAGTGAGTGAGTGAGTGAGTGAGTGAGTGAGTGAGTGAGTGAGTGAGTGAGTGAGTGAGTGAGTGAGTGAGTGAGTGAGTGAGTGAGTGAGTGAGTGAGTGAGTGAGTGAGTGAGTGAGTGAGTGAGTGAGTGAGTGAGTGAGTGAGTGAGTGAGTGAGTGAGTGAGTGAGTGAGTGAGTGAGTGAGTGAGTGAGTGAGTGAGTGAGTGAGTGAGTGAGTGAGTGAGTGAGTGAGTGAGTGAGTGAGTGAGTGAGTGAGTGAGTGAGTGAGTGAGTGAGTGAGTGAGTGAGTGAGTGAGTGAGTGAGTGAGTGAGTGAGTGAGTGAGTGAGTGAGTGAGTGAGTGAGTGAGTGAGTGAGTGAGTGAGTGAGTGAGTGAGTGAGTGAGTGAGTGAGTGAGTGAGTGAGTGAGTGAGTGAGTGAGTGAGTGAGTGAGTGAGTGAGTGAGTGAGTGAGTGAGTGAGTGAGTGAGTGAGTGAGTGAGTGAGTGAGTGAGTGAGTGAGTGAGTGAGTGAGTGAGTGAGTGAGTGAGTGAGTGAGTGAGTGAGTGAGTGAGTGAGTGAGTGAGTGAGTGAGTGAGTGAGTGAGTGAGTGAGTGAGTGAGTGAGTGAGTGAGTGAGTGAGTGAGTGAGTGAGTGAGTGAGTGAGTGAGTGAGTGAGTGAGTGAGTGAGTGAGTGAGTGAGTGAGTGAGTGAGTGAGTGAGTGAGTGAGTGAGTGAGTGAGTGAGTGAGTGAGTGAGTGAGTGAGTGAGTGAGTGAGTGAGTGAGTGAGTGAGTGAGTGAGTGAGTGAGTGAGTGAGTGAGTGAGTGAGTGAGTGAGTGAGTGAGTGAGTGAGTGAGTGAGTGAGTGAGTGAGTGAGTGAGTGAGTGAGTGAGTGAGTGAGTGAGTGAGTGAGTGAGTGAGTGAGTGAGTGAGTGAGTGAGTGAGTGAGTGAGTGAGTGAGTGAGTGAGTGAGTGAGTGAGTGAGTGAGTGAGTGAGTGAGTGAGTGAGTGAGTGAGTGAGTGAGTGAGTGAGTGAGTGAGTGAGTGAGTGAGTGAGTGAGTGAGTGAGTGAGTGAGTGAGTGAGTGAGTGAGTGAGTGAGTGAGTGAGTGAGTGAGTGAGTGAGTGAGTGAGTGAGTGAGTGAGTGAGTGAGTGAGTGAGTGAGTGAGTGAGTGAGTGAGTGAGTGAGTGAGTGAGTGAGTGAGTGAGTGAGTGAGTGAGTGAGTGAGTGAGTGAGTGAGTGAGTGAGTGAGTGAGTGAGTGAGTGAGTGAGTGAGTGAGTGAGTGAGTGAGTGAGTGAGTGAGTGAGTGAGTGAGTGAGTGAGTGAGTGAGTGAGTGAGTGAGTGAGTGAGTGAGTGAGTGAGTGAGTGAGTGAGTGAGTGAGTGAGTGAGTGAGTGAGTGAGTGAGTGAGTGAGTGAGTGAGTGAGTGAGTGAGTGAGTGAGTGAGTGAGTGAGTGAGTGAGTGAGTGAGTGAGTGAGTGAGTGAGTGAGTGAGTGAGTGAGTGAGTGAGTGAGTGAGTGAGTGAGTGAGTGAGTGAGTGAGTGAGTGAGTGAGTGAGTGAGTGAGTGAGTGAGTGAGTGAGTGAGTGAGTGAGTGAGTGAGTGAGTGAGTGAGTGAGTGAGTGAGTGAGTGAGTGAGTGAGTGAGTGAGTGAGTGAGTGAGTGAGTGAGTGAGTGAGTGAGTGAGTGAGTGAGTGAGTGAGTGAGTGAGTGAGTGAGTGAGTGAGTGAGTGAGTGAGTGAGTGAGTGAGTGAGTGAGTGAGTGAGTGAGTGAGTGAGTGAGTGAGTGAGTGAGTGAGTGAGTGAGTGAGTGAGTGAGTGAGTGAGTGAGTGAGTGAGTGAGTGAGTGAGTGAGTGAGTGAGTGAGTGAGTGAGTGAGTGAGTGAGTGAGTGAGTGAGTGAGTGAGTGAGTGAGTGAGTGAGTGAGTGAGTGAGTGAGTGAGTGAGTGAGTGAGTGAGTGAGTGAGTGAGTGAGTGAGTGAGTGAGTGAGTGAGTGAGTGAGTGAGTGAGTGAGTGAGTGAGTGAGTGAGTGAGTGAGTGAGTGAGTGAGTGAGTGAGTGAGTGAGTGAGTGAGTGAGTGAGTGAGTGAGTGAGTGAGTGAGTGAGTGAGTGAGTGAGTGAGTGAGTGAGTGAGTGAGTGAGTGAGTGAGTGAGTGAGTGAGTGAGTGAGTGAGTGAGTGAGTGAGTGAGTGAGTGAGTGAGTGAGTGAGTGAGTGAGTGAGTGAGTGAGTGAGTGAGTGAGTGAGTGAGTGAGTGAGTGAGTGAGTGAGTGAGTGAGTGAGTGAGTGAGTGAGTGAGTGAGTGAGTGAGTGAGTGAGTGAGTGAGTGAGTGAGTGAGTGAGTGAGTGAGTGAGTGAGTGAGTGAGTGAGTGAGTGAGTGAGTGAGTGAGTGAGTGAGTGAGTGAGTGAGTGAGTGAGTGAGTGAGTGAGTGAGTGAGTGAGTGAGTGAGTGAGTGAGTGAGTGAGTGAGTGAGTGAGTGAGTGAGTGAGTGAGTGAGTGAGTGAGTGAGTGAGTGAGTGAGTGAGTGAGTGAGTGAGTGAGTGAGTGAGTGAGTGAGTGAGTGAGTGAGTGAGTGAGTGAGTGAGTGAGTGAGTGAGTGAGTGAGTGAGTGAGTGAGTGAGTGAGTGAGTGAGTGAGTGAGTGAGTGAGTGAGTGAGTGAGTGAGTGAGTGAGTGAGTGAGTGAGTGAGTGAGTGAGTGAGTGAGTGAGTGAGTGAGTGAGTGAGTGAGTGAGTGAGTGAGTGAGTGAGTGAGTGAGTGAGTGAGTGAGTGAGTGAGTGAGTGAGTGAGTGAGTGAGTGAGTGAGTGAGTGAGTGAGTGAGTGAGTGAGTGAGTGAGTGAGTGAGTGAGTGAGTGAGTGAGTGAGTGAGTGAGTGAGTGAGTGAGTGAGTGAGTGAGTGAGTGAGTGAGTGAGTGAGTGAGTGAGTGAGTGAGTGAGTGAGTGAGTGAGTGAGTGAGTGAGTGAGTGAGTGAGTGAGTGAGTGAGTGAGTGAGTGAGTGAGTGAGTGAGTGAGTGAGTGAGTGAGTGAGTGAGTGAGTGAGTGAGTGAGTGAGTGAGTGAGTGAGTGAGTGAGTGAGTGAGTGAGTGAGTGAGTGAGTGAGTGAGTGAGTGAGTGAGTGAGTGAGTGAGTGAGTGAGTGAGTGAGTGAGTGAGTGAGTGAGTGAGTGAGTGAGTGAGTGAGTGAGTGAGTGAGTGAGTGAGTGAGTGAGTGAGTGAGTGAGTGAGTGAGTGAGTGAGTGAGTGAGTGAGTGAGTGAGTGAGTGAGTGAGTGAGTGAGTGAGTGAGTGAGTGAGTGAGTGAGTGAGTGAGTGAGTGAGTGAGTGAGTGAGTGAGTGAGTGAGTGAGTGAGTGAGTGAGTGAGTGAGTGAGTGAGTGAGTGAGTGAGTGAGTGAGTGAGTGAGTGAGTGAGTGAGTGAGTGAGTGAGTGAGTGAGTGAGTGAGTGAGTGAGTGAGTGAGTGAGTGAGTGAGTGAGTGAGTGAGTGAGTGAGTGAGTGAGTGAGTGAGTGAGTGAGTGAGTGAGTGAGTGAGTGAGTGAGTGAGTGAGTGAGTGAGTGAGTGAGTGAGTGAGTGAGTGAGTGAGTGAGTGAGTGAGTGAGTGAGTGAGTGAGTGAGTGAGTGAGTGAGTGAGTGAGTGAGTGAGTGAGTGAGTGAGTGAGTGAGTGAGTGAGTGAGTGAGTGAGTGAGTGAGTGAGTGAGTGAGTGAGTGAGTGAGTGAGTGAGTGAGTGAGTGAGTGAGTGAGTGAGTGAGTGAGTGAGTGAGTGAGTGAGTGAGTGAGTGAGTGAGTGAGTGAGTGAGTGAGTGAGTGAGTGAGTGAGTGAGTGAGTGAGTGAGTGAGTGAGTGAGTGAGTGAGTGAGTGAGTGAGTGAGTGAGTGAGTGAGTGAGTGAGTGAGTGAGTGAGTGAGTGAGTGAGTGAGTGAGTGAGTGAGTGAGTGAGTGAGTGAGTGAGTGAGTGAGTGAGTGAGTGAGTGAGTGAGTGAGTGAGTGAGTGAGTGAGTGAGTGAGTGAGTGAGTGAGTGAGTGAGTGAGTGAGTGAGTGAGTGAGTGAGTGAGTGAGTGAGTGAGTGAGTGAGTGAGTGAGTGAGTGAGTGAGTGAGTGAGTGAGTGAGTGAGTGAGTGAGTGAGTGAGTGAGTGAGTGAGTGAGTGAGTGAGTGAGTGAGTGAGTGAGTGAGTGAGTGAGTGAGTGAGTGAGTGAGTGAGTGAGTGAGTGAGTGAGTGAGTGAGTGAGTGAGTGAGTGAGTGAGTGAGTGAGTGAGTGAGTGAGTGAGTGAGTGAGTGAGTGAGTGAGTGAGTGAGTGAGTGAGTGAGTGAGTGAGTGAGTGAGTGAGTGAGTGAGTGAGTGAGTGAGTGAGTGAGTGAGTGAGTGAGTGAGTGAGTGAGTGAGTGAGTGAGTGAGTGAGTGAGTGAGTGAGTGAGTGAGTGAGTGAGTGAGTGAGTGAGTGAGTGAGTGAGTGATGAGTGAGTGAGTGAGTGAGTGAGTGAGTGAGTGAGTGAGTGAGTGAGTGAGTGAGTGAGTGAGTGAGTGAGTGAGTGAGTGAGTGAGTGAGTGAGTGAGTGAGTGAGTGAGTGAGTGAGTGAGTGAGTGAGTGAGTGAGTGAGTGAGTGAGTGAGTGAGTGAGTGAGTGAGTGAGTGAGTGAGTGAGTGATGTGAGTGAGTGAGTGAAGGTGAGTCGAGTGAGTGAGCTGAGCTGAGCTAGCTGAGCTGAGTGATCTGAGTGAGCTGATGTGAGTGAGTGGTGAGCTGAGCTAGTCGAGCTACTAGTGAGTGAGTGAGTGATGTGAGTGAGTGAGACGACGTGAGTGAGTGACGTGAGTGAGTGAGTGAGTGAGTGAAGTGAGTGAGTGAGTGAAGTGAGTGAGTGAGTGAGTGAGTGAGTGAGTGAGTGAGTGAGTGAGTGAGTGAGTGAGTGAGTGAGTGAGTGAGTGAGTGACCGACCGACTTATTTCTGACCGACTGACTGACTGACTGACTGACACACTGAATTAATGATTGACTAAATAACTTAATCACAAAGAAAATTGTTAATGTTGAATGGTAATGTTGAATGTTGAAAATGTATTAATGCATGAATATTTCTGCTCTTTTCTACTTTCAGCTCTTGGGGCAGCTTCGCAGGAAGCATCCTGAGAGATTCGACCTACCTGCAGCTGAGGGCACACCGCCACGGGAGACGGAGTCAGACTCCGACCAGGAGCAGACCACCTCCCCCACGGGCACGCAGATTGAGGAGCCTGCCTCTACTGCCAGCCAGAGGACCACCAGCTCCGCCTATAGGAAGAGGAAGCCTTCTGACATCCTTCTTGAGAAGATAGAGAAGAGGTTGGCGGCCAATCAGCAGCAGACGGCCCAGATTGCCCAACAGGTAAAAAAACTATTTTGATGAAACATAACATGCTTCTCCACTAATTGTATCCAAAAGACTTTTGTGGACAAACATATAATATTTTATTATACAATAGTTTTTGTCACACCAGCCGCAATGCGGTTGCAGATGCAAATGGTGTTTGTCCAAAACTTGTTCCAAATTGTTTTTGTCACACCAGTTGCAATTTCATTTAAATTCAAATTGTTATATATTTTAATATGTTTTTCCTTTATGTGTCATTTAAGGAGGACAGTCCTCGAGCGGCTTTTGGCCGCATGGTAGGCCTCTCGGCAGCCGAGATGGATGAGGAGGCTTTTGAGGGCCTGCAGGTGGAGGTGACCGCTCTACTTGTGAAGTACAAGCGAGAGTCCCGTGCCAGGACTCAGGTCGCAGCAGTCGCCCAGGCCGCACCACGCCCGCCGCCACTGCCGCAGATGCCGCCCGGTGCCACCATCCACCACACCATTGGCGACTTTGGGATTGCATCAGCCGCAGCCACACAACAGCAGCAGCAGTGCCCAGGGGGCTTCATCGCTAACTGGCAGCGCCAGTACCAGTCGCAGCAGCAGCACCAACAGCAGCCAGACCAGCAGCAGGCAGACCAGCAGCGTCCCAGCAGCCAGTACCAGTCGCAGCAGCAGCACCAACAGCAGCCAGACCAGCAGCAGGCAGACCAGCAGCGTCCCAGCAGTGCACCCGCTGGTGGGATTGACTTCTTCGCCACTTTACATGAGTAAGGTGGTGGGGAAGTGGGGAACGGTCCTTTTAAGGATACGACATTCACCCGGCTTTACGCCCGGCCCTAGGCCCACCACATCCTCCCAAAAGAATAAAGCAACTCTATGATGCTATAAATGTGAAATGTTTGTTTGTCCTTTATTTGTCTTAAACATTTAATGTTTAATTTTGAAATAAAACAAATTGTAATGTTTAATAAATTGGCCCAGGGCACCCAAACTCAATCCAAAGAATGAGTTTATTTATTTATTTATTTATTATCTGATCTTTTATCAGGGTAGCTCGTTCACATATAATGTGGTCTTCCACGGGGCCGTGAACATAAAATTATAAATTAATAAAACAAAAACCGAACAATTTAAAGGATTAAAAGTGTGTAAAATTATCAAAACAAATGAGAAATAGATAATAAATAAGATCATAACAAATTATAACTGTTAAATTATAATCATTAAATGAAAGAGACATGAACGGGTTCATAAATGGGTGGGGGTCTCCTGATTTTAAGTAGGGCAGGGGGGGGGGGTTAAAATCATGACATGAGTTTGTGTGCCCCTGGTAATTTGGTGGGTTTGGTGGGGGGGGGTTGGGGGGCTCAACCAACTGATTTTGGGAGACCTGAGTTTGGGTGACCCTGCTCATTATTGGAGACGCTGGTCCTGCCATGGAACCGAGCCAGCTGGTGACGTCAGGTAGTGCTTGAGGTACAGCCTCTGCCTCTTTGCTTCCCTGCTGTCGCGGTTCCCACACTGTGGTTGGGTGAGGTCCAACAGGTTGGCATTGGCCCGCCAGGCACCATCGACGAGGTTGTGCTGAGCATCCTCCTGGTCCACAAGATGCTGGTCTGCAGCAGGGTTCCTCACCCTCAGGTAGTTGTGCAGGACGACACACGATCTCACTACGAGTGCTGCAGTATCCACATGGACCTGGAGGGTGGAGAGGAGACAGCGGAAACGGTTGGCAAGGATGCCAAAGACATTCTCCACCACACGACGGGCTCTGGACAGCCGGTAGTTGAAGACCTGCTGGCCGTGGTCCAAACCGCGCCGAGGGAAGGGTTTCATCAGCCAGGTCCTCATGGCGAACGCGTCATCCCCTATGATGTAGTACGGGGTGTTCAGATCATCCCCTGGTAGCGGGTCTGCATCTGGGACACCAAGGACACCATCCTGCAGAGCTTGGTGGAGGTCGCAATGGTTCCAGATCTGGCCATCCGAGCTGGAACCCACGTCTCCAATCTGTGTCCACATAAAGCGGTATTGGGCATCCACCAAGGCCATCAGTACAATGGAGTCAAACCCCTTGTAGTTGTGGTAGGTAGACCCTGAGTGGGGTGGCTTCTTGATCCGGATGTGCTTCCCATCCAGAGCACCAAGGGTGTGCGGGAACTGCCACTTCTGCTGAAAGGCCCGAGCCACCTGCTGCCACTCTTCAGCTTCTGTGGGAAGTTTGACAAACTCTGGTTCCAGGACCTCAACCAGAGCCTGACACACATCAACAATGAGGCCTGATATGGTGTTGTGGGCCACCCTGAAGCCGAACCTCATGTCTCGGTAGTAGTTCCCAGTGGCCAGGTACCTGAGTGTGAGCGCCAGCTTTAGCCCAGGAGAGACGGGTCGTCTGAAATAGGTGGTCTGTTTGGTGATCCTCCTCTCTATCCTGGACAGGATGTCATGGAAGGTGGCCACATGTACACGCATGAACTGATGGAAGGCATGTGGGTCCTCCAGTTGAAGCTCTGTCATCAGAGCCTCATACTGGCCGTGGAGGGGTCTACGCAGCAGCCAGTCCCTGGTCCACCATCTTCTTTGTCTTATTTCCTCCCTCCTTTCCTGTTCCTCTAGCTCCTCCAACTCCACAAGGTCTCTTGCCAGACCAGCAAGTTCCATGTCGACCTGACCCAAGTACTTGGCCATCCTGACTCTGTCACCCATTGTGTTTGTATGGAGTTGAAGAAGTAGAATTGAAGCATGAGCAGACAAGACGTATGTCCTCCAGAAAAGGTTAGACAGACTGCAGGGACCATGTGGCATGCTGGCCCCCTTTTATATCGTCCAGGAACTCCTAAATTCAACCTTACTTCACCCTACTTCACCCTAGTTAACCCTGCTTGTCGTACTTAACCGTAGTGTGACCGTACTGTGAACGTACTTCAAACGCAGTTCGACCGTAGTTGACCGTACTTCGACCGTAGTGTCGTGGTTACTACGGTCAACTACGGTCAACTACGGTCCACACTACGGTCAAGTAGGGTCAACTAGGGTCAACTAGGGTCAACTAGGGTTAACTACGTATATACTAGGCTCACAGTACGGTATAGGTATTCAAGGTGACCGTATAAATATTTTCAACATGTTGAAAACCTTTGGGCTAACTACGGCCAAATCATGGCTTTCCTCAAGGTCTAAGTACGTTCAGAACTACGGTCCACTACGTTTAACTACGTTTAACTACGTTTAACTACGACTACTAGGGTCTACTACGGTCAACTACGGTCACACCGTACTACGTTCAACTACGTTCATGACCGTAAGATGTGACCGGGGCTTAAGAACACTACTTCAAGGTAGGCCTTACTGTATTAAAAACAAAAAAACAAATGTAACATGTAACGTTATATTTTTGAACATCGCCACAAAACCATTGACGTTAAGCTATAGCTGAACAATCAGGGAGACAAATTCTGAAATATTACCATATTTACATAGTTTTTCATTCAGGATATTATATCTTCTCCAGTTATTTTAACACTTTCCTTACACATTCTTATAACGACACTTTACTCTTGGTCCCCGAACATTTCTCAATTAAAAAAAATAGTTAGCAATGAATTATATTCGAGATCAAGTATTATTGCAATTGTATACCGTTCTGATTCCTCCTAAAATCGTAAAATTCGTTTCACGGGGCGTTCGAAATTGATTTAAAAAAAACCAAATTTGGGTGTTTTTTGTTGTTTGTTTTAACACTCTTGGTTATTTAAATGAAACAATTAACCATAACGTTTGATATTAAACAGAATAAAATGCAATGACAAGAGCGTCTAAATCTATTAAAATAAATAAAATAAAAAATACCCAAAACCACACATTAATTTATGACGAATCGCAATGCTCTAATTAAAATTATACTGCAACTTTAATAAAAATCCCTTTGTAATTTTTGAAATTGAGAATCAAGAATTGAGCTCGACGATGTTTGCGGACGAAATTAAAGCGCAGTTACAATTAATTTCTGGAGAAAATAAGAGGTGGGGTTCGCCCTACTTTATAGCTTGATTCAAAACCCGTACGAAACTCTCCCTCAAAAAAGTTGTTCTGTCAAATTTTGTTTTTCCGCTTCAAAAAAAACCCGACCAAAACGAACATCTGAAGTGATTTTGTATGCGCTCGACCCGAGAACCTTTCAATTCATTATTTATGTTTTTTGCTTCTTTTTTTCGTTGAATAAAATTAGTCCCTTTTGTGATTTATATTGTCTACTTTTGGTATTTAGAATGAAGATCTTGGTGACAACCGTTCTTTCAATCGCCCTCCTTCTGAGTAACTCTGTCAAGCTCCGAGCTTCCGTCACTGGGCCAGTTGCCTCGGACGGTGATGTTCCAGCGTCTCAGGTGTGTCCGATGTGCTGCCATGGACCTTCTGCCACAAATGGTATACCAGGTTTACCTGGTCAGGTCGGACCCTACGGCCAGCCGGGGTCAAAGGGCGACGCAGGTCAGCCGGGTCAAAATGGCGATATCGGGCCGATCGGTCCAATGGGTGAGCGAGGAGCACTTGGGAACGCTGGGCCTAAAGGTGACAGTGGGATAGGCCAGCCCGGCAAGATAGGTCCGAAAGGTCTGCAGGGTGTAGTCGGAAGTCCTGGTCAGACTGGTGGCAAAGGTCAGAAGGGTGAGCCAGGGGAGACACCAGACGACTCCAACCAGCGGGTAGCATTCACCGCGTTGAGGACGAGCAACTCCGATACCTCTACGAGTAGCGACACCCGTTTGCCCTTCCAGCAGACCGAGACGCTTCTGCCGGGTACCAGCTTTGATCTCGGGACCGGCACGTTCACGTGTACTGTGCCGGGCACCTACGCGTTTACGTTTTCTGTGTGCAAATATCCTGGCAGCAGCCACCTGAACGTTCATCTCCGGAAGAACGACGACTATGTTGTCGCTGGCTATAGCAGTGATGCAAGTCACTATGAGCAGGTGTCTGGGAGCGCGGTGCTGGTTCTGCAGCGAGGAGACACGGTGGGGCTTACCATGTACGGTAGGGCGTATAGTCATCCCACCCAGCAATACACCTCATTCAGTGGCTTCCTTCTTTACCCCGAATAAATAATAAACAATTGCTGAAACAGTAGTCGTATTAAAAAGGGATAATATAATGTCATAATAATTAATATTTGTTTAGCATCTTACATTAGGGTTTCAAAACACATTACAAACAGACATAAAAACAATTAATCAAAAGTAATATTTGTATAGAACTTGTTTTAGGTTGCGTGTGTTTTTTATTTCACACTCGATATTTGTTGCAATAGCTGAAGTACATTTGGTGTTTAATTCTAGACTTTGTTTTAATACAATTTAATGCAGTTAATTAGTTGTACAATGTACTGTCGATGTACTAATAAATATCTTACTTGTGAAAGAAAATAATGAATCTAGGCATCCAGTAAAATGATTAGGGTAGATATCGTGTAAAATAACGAAAAAATTAATTTTGTATAAACAAATTCACAATCGCCCGCTGGCGAATGCGAAAAAAACCCAAGAACAACTTAAGAATAACTGCCAGAAGTCGGTTGAAAAAGAATGCAGTTTTTCTTGCTTTTCTCGGCATCCAATCCATGATTGTAAAACATCGAACAGGTCAGTTAAACGATATTTACTATAAAATACAACCCCTCCAAATCCACCCATTCATGATAATTTAAGCAATGTATCCTACCTTTAAATGTTCATACAAGTCCGCCGTACTACTACTGGCATTTAAACATATCGTTACTGAATAAACATATTTACCCATTTTATGTTGTTTCAAACGTATTTTATACTCTTTTCAATATTCATTTTTAATAAAATGTTCATAAACTTTAAAGCTCAGTGCGGCTTAACTCGAGGTCCAAGGTTCAAACCCAGCTAGAGTCAATGAATAAATACAAAATTGAATTTTGTGCTTCAATTGCCAATTTTTAAGCATTTAATAGCATCTGTATGAATAACAAATTAAGGTAGAATATTAGCATTTGCTCCATTTGGTATGAATTAAAAGAAGTAAATGCTTCAGATTTGTAGTGCTTACTCAATTTTTTTTAAGGTTGGGTCGGGGCTACCTTGAAAAAAGCGAAGCAAATACTAGTATGCAAACTACAATTTGTTTATATGTGGTTAAGCAGAAAAAAGTATGAACATAGAAGATGGAGTGTCTAGGATCAGAATACAAGCAGGTGTACCGCGTTTGGGGAAAGAAAGGAGACATAGATGGCTGGTAATTTCTTGCAACATTCTAGGGATGAAAAGGGGCTTCACTGACTGTGAAGCAGCAACTTGAGGTTCTGATTTCATTCAAACACCTCTGTTAGCATACGAGCATGTTTGCTGTGTGTGGATATACATGTACCTGCACATAATAGACTCTATTGTTATAAACCATTCGGCTGTGCAATTAACTGCAAGTATAAAGCATTTGATACTTTGTCAGAATTCTAGGATTTTAAGTATGAGCATCATGACCTCTGTTTTCGGTTTCCACTTCACTCTAAACTTCTCTCTCGGCGTGTCGTAGTCCCACTCTCCCTTCAGTTTCATGTTAGCTGCCATGTGGCCGATCTCATCCGAGGACTTGGCCCCGACCCCGTTACTGCCAACGAGCACGCCAAGCCCAGGGCCGACCATGTCGCAGTAGAGTAGCCGCGTAGGTGTGGTGGTAGTCACGCAAGTATCGGTGTGAATGGAAAGTGGCTTCAGATCTGCAACGGTAATAACAAGTGTTGCATCTTTTTAGGTTTAATATCCAGAGGCAATCCCGGCAACTTGATGAAAGGGAGACAAAAACATAGGACGAACATTTTTGAATGGATGCTTCGTTCCATTTGAATAGGCTGCCACTTCACTGGATATACTTGTAACAAATTTGTGATTGACTTTTGTTTTATCCCATTGTTTTGTAAAACCTGCCGATAGTAATTATCGACTAGTTTTGTGGTGACGGCGCTCAATATAACAGGGCACTACGATTCCTCGCATTCCATACAAACAGTTTTGTGCTATAAATTACACCTACGACGCCTCAATGTGTTTTGTGAAAAAAACTCACAGGACATGTCGGCGTCGCAGCTGCGACGCATCGTAGGGATTCGACGCGCAATGCATCATAAAATCGATTGCTGGTCACATCTAGATTTTCTAAATTGGGTGTTATGGCCTCGTGGTCTGGAGCATTGAATTTGTGGTCTGCGGGTAAATCTGCAGGTTGTGGGTTCGAGTCCAGCCTGGGGTTGTTGTCACTCATTGCTTCTCTCCACCCTGGAGTAAAATGGGTACCCGTGATAGCAGAGATGGTTTCTGGGATTGATTTATTGCTGCCTTGCGGTGAAATGGCTGCATCGAGCTGTATACTCCCCAGGAAGCCGAGTTGGTATTTGGAATGTTTCGTGGGCCCAATGAGCAGGGGTAATAATATTAATAGTGACACAAGCGGCAGTATTGTTGGATACGTGCGCTTTATAAATATTATTATTGTTATCTATACTGTAGTTTTTACACAGTAATAAGATCGATGGAGTCCAACGGATCACCTACCAGGAATTATGCCTTGTAGGCACTGCAGGAGTCTATCTGACGTTGGTTGATCACCATGACCAAAGGACCAGGCCTTAATTTGCTCCTTAGTTGTCAAATCTTTCTCACCCACTTTACCGTGACCTATTTTCAGGTACCACTTACCTACAAAACATAGGGGGAAAGAAACAAAATTGAGCTACATGTATTCAATAGGAATAGTATTGTGTTTTATTGGGACCAATAAATGTTCATCTGACTCCAAGCACAAGTTCTCCTCTTGCTCGGTTGCAGCAAGTGAGTTAGGGGAGACTTGGGATCGAGTCACCAAACATTGAGTCTGAGTCAGAATTAGAGTCCCAGTCACCACTGTCGAGTCTTGAGTGCGAGTCCTGAATCAAACAGAGTCCGAGTCTGAGTCGTAAGTCATATGGTCGAGTCTGAGCAATATTTATTGGTATTTGCCAGAGATTTAGTAAGAATTCAGTAAGAATTGAGAATCCAAATTCAGTAAGAATCGAAGCTCATTATTACTCAAATTGCACATTCATAGCTCCATGCCTATTCCCATTTTGCAATCTATAGGTTGGTTGCGCACAAACATTACCGTTGTGATTTTGAATTTACGAGGCGGGATTCAGACCTATACACGTCATGCATATCTCAGGAGGGATGTCTCCTGAGGTACGCAAGATTCGCTGCGTGTTATTGGACACCATTATGAAGTCTAGGAACCAGACTAGGCTAGACATGGGAGGAGTGCATGTGTTTACTCATAAAGATGTGTCAAAATCCAGCTAGATTATCTAATGGCCTGTTCTCTTAATGATTACATTCATTAGTCACATATACATGGCAATATTTACCGTTTGGGTACTGAATCGGTGGCAAAATGTAGCAGTCTTGTCCTAAGTCCGTTTCTCCCTCATAGACGTGTAAGGAAGGCATGCCACGGAGCCTGTCTCTGTCATCTTCTGTCAACAAGACGCACCACGACTTGAGACTTTGCCGTTACATCAAGTTGCAACTCAGCGGGTAGTATGTCTCCCACAGCATTTTTTCAACGGACAGAAAGTTGAACCATTCCCGCAGTTTCGTTTGATCGAGGACTTTGACACTGATCCCTGTCTGGTTGGCACCATCGAGTAGCTTACGGCTGAGGGAACCATCGTGTGCAGTCAGCCAAAACACCCCAACGTCACTGTAAAAATGTACCCATACAGAGAAAAATGACAGGTAACCAACTATTTAAAGTGTCATGCAATGTCAATGGCTGTTAACTGGTTCCCAGCCATTTGTCACTTGATAATAATAGCGGGTACTTGTACAGTGAAACATTCCAAATATCATTTCAGCTCCCTGGGCAGTGTACAGCTCGATGCTGCCATTTCGGCGCAAAGCAGCTAAATCAATCACAATAACCATCTCTGCCCTCACAGGTACCCATTTACGCCTGGGTGGGGAGAAGCAATGAGGCACACGCACAACCCCAGATTGGACTTGAACCCACAACCTGCAGAATTACCAGCAGACCATGAATTCAATGCTCCTGGCCCCGAGGCCACTCCACAGCCCTAAATAAGTGGTCTTCTACAATTGAAAACTCTGATATGATTTTTCAGATGACCAACATTTTTGAGAAAAAGTGACGACAAAAACAACACAGTCCTACCTATTCCTTTGTATCTGTGTAGTTTGGAAAATGTCGAAATACTCACTTTTCTCATTTCCAGAAACTTGTTTTAAACTCAAATTTTGATTCTGGGCTTCTCAAAGAGTTCCTCTTCATTTAAAAAAAAAGATAATCCTCACCCCATTTTTCCTCTAAAGATCTTGCAAAAATGGCAAAACGAAGTCTACAATCCGTAACCTCTTCCCGCATCCTGTGGACGTCAATGGTTCACAGGTTCATAGTACGCGTGAAATATCCGCAAATGCATTCACACGTGCGTGCATTTCTCTCTTACCTGTCATTCGTTCGATATCACTGAACCTTTCAGCTGCTCGTCCGCCAAGTTCTCCCGATTCAAAACTTCTGCTGATTCCACTAAATACTCATCCCTCATCATAATGGGCACCGATTACCGGCTTTCATAATTCTTAAAAAAAAACATAACATTTAATTGAAATTATTCATCCAGTGTTGTAGTACTGGCACTCGCACCAAATTATGTAAACATATTAATGACTCTATAAACTCCCTGTGAAATTATTTCTCTGGCATGCTGTCATTTCGAAGAATTTTGAAGTAGTCTAAAGATGTGTCCCAGAGATGCATTTTTTGAAATTTCCATCAAGCAGTTGGTTCAATATCAAAATCTAAGAATATTATTTTCTTGGAATAAATATCATTCACAGAACTAAACCTTCGTCAGGTTAGTTGTCAAGCACTTTTCTTTAGATTTTTGAGAACTTTTGCTGCTTTCAAACAATACAAATGTACAACTGACAATAAGTAAAACATTTTTGATGTCTTGGATATATTTGAACAATGTATTGTGCCCTTCAAAAGATTTTAAAGGTAGGATACACCATCAGTAATTGCTTGAATTATCAAGAATGGGTACATTTTGGGGGGTTGTATTTTATAGTAAACATTGTTTAACTGACTTGTCCGGAGTTTTACAATCATGGATGTTAAGAAAAGCAAGAACAACAATACTCGTTTTCAACCGCCGCAAGGCAGTAGTTCTTATATTGTTCCTGTTTTTTTAATATATATAATTCAATTTTTCAGAACAATTAGAGGATATTTAGCACAATCTATTTGCTGGATGCCTACAATCATTATTTACCTACAAATAAGCAAGATATTTCCTAATAATTCGGTAGTAAAATGTTGCGATTTCGCAAATGGTGTATCCTACCTTTAAATCACGAGTGGGAAACAAAAATCATACCTCTTCGTGACTGGTTTGCTGGGTCCGATAAGGCAAACTGAGATACCAGGCCACTCTGAGCAATATTTGGCGGCTGCACTGCCCCACAAACCTGCCCCGACGACACAAACGTCAAATACCTCGGTTGCAGTTGCAGACATGACTGACAAACGATGGGGTTATCACGTACAGCTAGTAGTATCACACTAAATTACATGAAAAGAAAACACAAACAGTAAAGGTCAGGTAAATACAAAATGTAAATGGAAAAGTCTTAGGTCGTCCTGATAAGGAAAGTATTAAGTTGATATGTACGGGTTGTTCTGTACACTACATAGGGTCATTTTTGACAATTTTTCTTGTTCCTGTATACAATTTATTTAACCATCATATATTTTTTTGATTGCATAAAAATGCATGAGTATACCCACAGACTCGGTGTCTTGAATGACCAAGAGCTAGTCACATGGTATTTTCCATTTTTACTATCTTTCTGTGCACGACCAAAAGTACTATATCCGTAGCAACCATGGTGCTATACCATTAGCAACCAAATACCCATGGCGCGGTATTTGTGTGTAAATGTATGCTGATGTGCGGAATGAGCGTAGCGCACTGATCGTAGCGGGTATTGTTCCAAAGAGCCAGCGCTACGGAGCTGGATTGAAATAAAAGTTCATTTAAACTGTATTTAGATTATGATTTTAAAGTATTCAAACCAAGCCGAAACTTTGGGTGAGGCATGGAGGCAGGAAACCTCCATGGCATGGGTCAGGTGTTATAAACTTGGTAGGTTTAGTAGAACGATTTTGTAAAATGACCTGTGACACCGCAGAGCACCCCTGCGTATAGTGGTACGGTCGGCATGCACTATTTTTGAAAATCAAAGCGTCTGATGCAGCTTGCGGAATTAACCTTGAAATTTCACTTTTCATTTGAATCTTACTCTTAGGTAAACCTTAGTACCACAATCTTATTCGTCGATGTGTACTTGTATCTCATGGCTTAGCAACTTAATCAAGTACCGGTACTTTTTTTGTGGCCGTTTTGAGGGTGAAATCGGATGTTTCTTTGGGCAAACATAAGGGAAAAGTGACCTTTTGATTAAAATGTAGAAATACCAATGGCGCTCCCTGGGACCCTAGGACCCTACTATCGCAAGGTCATGTCCAGATGTTAAAAAAGCGATATTTGGGTCCTACTCTTACTCTTAGCAATTATACTCGGACTAAAATTATACATAGACATATAGTACACACCGTTAAAACAATGTTGTTTTGCACAAATGTTTCTTTGTCTGACCTAAAGCCTACACACATGTACATCAAAAATACACGTCTTTTATAAAAACGAACTTTCTTCATACTGAACAGGCACCTTTTTACCTTTGACGTTTTCTTTTTAACTTCAAATAAAACAGCGAAAGAAAAAGTTCCTTGCCGCATTTTAATAATTAATGATTATGCAAGGGTAATTACCTGAAGTATAATCGTGATTATACAAGTCCTCTGGAGGTGAGAATCAATAGGCGTTCTACTCTGACTACCGGCGGAGCACCAGGCTTTAAAACTTATGACCTCCACTTCCTGTCCTGACCTCTGAACTCCGACCTCTTCTCATAAGGCCCTGTTCTTGGGGAGGGTCACTCAACACTCACTAGTGACAACTACAGGGTGGGAAAATTCTTCAAACTCGAAGAGTAAGTTAAATATATACATGTAGAGGTTAAAACCTCAACTACTAAAATTGTTACAAAACTTGTAACTCAAAGTAAACCAACAGGTATAACCAACAGGTATAGCAAGGATAAAACATGCCTAAAAAAGGAAGAACATGCTAACAACATCTCAACATAATTATATACACTGAATATCTTACTGGTATCCACAAACAAACTCAAATGTGAATCATTTGAGGGTGAGAATCAAGGGCTTGGGATACTGACAAGTACAATCACTTGAGTTACTGGGTGGGAATTGATTCTCACCTCCAGAGGACTTGTATAATCACGATTATACTTCAGGTAATTACCCTTGCATAATCATTAATTATACAGCGTCCTCTTACGGCTCGAATCAATAGGCGACTTTGAAGTCACCCCACGTAGCACAGCCTTTGCAACCACTGAGGTTGCTGTAGGCCTATGGTAAAACTGACTGAAAGTTGAATTAGAAGCCCAACCAGCAGTTTCTAAAATATCCCTTAAGGCTACACCCAATTTGTGAGAACACGATGTTGCTGCACCTCTTGTTGAATGTGCCTTAAATCGATCTGTATCTATGCCCGTTACGCTAAGCATTTCAACCATCCACCGACTTATCGTTGAAGAAACCACTTTCTTATGGGGTTTCATGTGGCTGATAAACAATTGAGTCTCAGTACCTCGTAATGCCCTAGTTCGTGCCAAATATTTCGAGATGGCATACACTGGGCAAATCTGTTGCTCTTCATATGATTCTATGATCACACTTTTAATATTATTACCTGGCCGATTCTGCTTATGTAACTTTGTTGGAATGAACCTCAATCCACTTTGAGAAACACACAAATCCCTGATGTCTATGTGCACCAAAGATGACACTCTTCCCAGTGTTACTAGTCCCAAAAGCAACACAGATTTGAGAGAAAGCAACTTCAACGACAGACTGTCATTTGGTGGTAGCTTCTTGGTGTATTGCAACACTTGGTCCACCTCCCAAGTCAAAGCATACCTTGGCCTCGGTGGATTTCGATTAAAAAAACCTTTCATCAATTTGCAAACATCAGCTGACTGCCCTACCGGTCTACCCTCTATAGGTTGGTGATACAGGGAAATAGCCGATCTGTAGACCCCAAGAGATCTGTAACTTAAACCTTTGTCCTTCTCACATGTTACTAAGAACTCCACAATTTCAGTTATAGGTGCTGAAACTGGATCACAAAGTCCCCTTCTATCACACCAGCTACACCAAGCTGTCCATGCTGATTGATACTGTTTGTGAGTTGATGCTCTACAACTGTCGAGCATGACTTGCGAAACTTCCTGCGAAAAACCTTTCGCTGTAAACTGTTTCCGCAAAGCAGCCACGCCGCTAGATGAAGGGAACTGCTCAATGGGTGGGGCTGGCCTGAATGGGGTTGAGTTAGACTGTCCTCCCACTGAGGAAGCAGGATTGGTTGTGTTATGGCTAATTCTAGTAACATGGGGTACCATATCTGTGTTGTCCATGTTGGCGCTACTACAAGAATTGTTGTTTTGTCCATCTCTACCTTTCTCAACACTTGTGCCAAGAGACAAAAGGGCGGAAATGCATATGCTTGTTCGTTCGTCCAACTCATTGAGAAAGCGTCTACCGCTACTGCCCCTGGATCTGGCTTCCACGCCACATACCGAGGAATCTGATGGTTTAGTCTGGAGGCAAAAAGGTCTATTGTTGGATGGTACTGTAGATGTCGGCACAGCTGTGCGAAAATCTGGGGATGTAACATCCACTCCAGCCTGTCTACAAACACTCGTGAATGGTAATCTGCTATGCAATTGTCTATCCCTGGGACATGGTATGCAGTAAGTATGATCTCCCGTTTCATGCACCATTTCCACATTTTGATCGCTAGGTGAGAGAGGCTGGAGGTATGGGTCCCTCCTTTGTGCTTGATGTATGCTATTGCTGTAGAATTGTCTAGACGCATCATTATATGGCAATTCTTCTTGTCCACTGCAAAGGCTTGAAGGGCGAGGAAAGCTGCCAGTAATTCCAGATAATTTATGTGGTGCTTTTTTTCGGTTAGAGACCACCGTCCCCCTGTCTCGATCAACCCACAGTGGGCACCCCACCCCTGGGTTGACGCATCTGATGTTATTGTTATTTCTGGATTTGGTAACCTCATTGGTTTCCCGTTCCACTGATGGAGGCATTGAGCCCACCACTGAAGCTCCTGAAAGCTCGTTTCTGACAAGGTAACCAGACTCTGGTAGGTAGGGTCCTTTTGGACAATCGGAATTAAATCTGTCTGTAACGCCCTGAAAAATACCGGTGCCGGAACTACATCTTCGGCTGTTGCATTCATCTTCCCCAGTATGCTGGCCAACGCCTCTGCAGTTATTTGGGGCTTCTTTAATGTTTGTTTGCACAGAAGTTCTAACCGTTTTACCTTTTCTTCCGGGAGACTCAGTGTCATACTGCATGAGTCTATCATGTGTCCTAGAAAACAAATCTTGTGGCATGGTATCAATTGAGATTTCTCCCAATTCACTAACAGACCCAGTTTCTCGAATGTATTGTTTCTAGGACTGACAATCTTCTTCGGACTGAGCCATCAAGAGAAGGTCGTCTAGATAAATAATCACTTTCATTGATCTCTGTCGTAAATGAGAAATGATTGGCTTCATCATTTTCGTGAATAGTCGAGGAGCCAATTTCAACCCGAATGGGAGTACTTGAAACTCCATTATTTTGTCCTCCCATTGGAACCTCAGAAATTTCTTGTCTTCGGACCCAATTGGGATCATGAAATAGGCATCCTTTAGATCGATGGAGACCATCCAATCGTCTTTCTGAATCAACTGTTTTACCATGCTCATTGATTCCATTTTGAAGTGTTCGGACTTGACGAACCGATTGAGCCGTTTCAAATTGAAAACGGGTCGAAATCCCCCTGATTTCTTGGGTATTACAAAGATCGTGGAGATGAATTGATCGGGTCGATCCTCCACTTGTCTTATTGCTCCTTTTTCCAACATATTTGCTATTTCTTTTTGAGTTAACAGTCGTTGTTTCTCGTTCATGTGAAACTGTTTCGGCGCTTTTATTTGCCATGGTTGGTATACCCACTCGATTCGGTAACCTACTACAGATTGAAGAATAAAAGGATCGTTGGTCATCTTTGCCCATTCGGAAAGATAATTTCTTATCCTGCCTGCATAGTGACGCCCATAGTAGTTTACCGAATCGGGCTCTTGTTGTTGTCTGTTGGTGTCTGGAGGCTGGACATCTATTTTTTTGGGTTTTTTGTCTGGTTGTAGTCCTTTCCTTTTGATTCAGAACGAAAAGAATTATAACTCTGGCCAAATCGCCCATGTCCTCTAGTACTGAAGGACTTATGGTATTGCCCACGGTTGTTCCTGTTCCGACTACTGTATGAGGCGGACTTGTCTTTATTGTAGATGAAAGATTTCCTGAAAGTATTGCCTTTATCTTTCGGAGCCATTTTCTGGTTCGTTGGTGTACTTGACGTACCCTTTACTACTTTTTGTGTCACTTTGTTGAGCTTGTCCTCCTCTTCGACTTTCTGGGCCCATTCATCACCCAGGATACAGCCCATTGAAGGAGTCACATCTCTGAGGTACCCTTCCTTAATGAAGGGGTCGGCATGTCGTTGTCTGAAAATCGACACCCTTTGTATTGCTGACCCTAAAAGACTGTCCGAAGACGTCAAAAGGGTTTTCACTTCTTGAAACCCCTCAGGTGCATCTTGCATCTTTTCAACCGCTTTAATGAGCGGAATAGAGGCACGGAGCATGTCCTCCTGGATCGACCAGACTGAATTATCACTCTTCCAAGCTTCAAACTTGGTCTTCTTCATGGTCCCCCTGATGGGTTTTGGCATATCTGGGGCCTTAAAATAATCGTCAATAGACGGGTCTGGCTTCATCCCTTCCAATAACTCATCCTTCTTGCTTTGCTCAAGGACATGTGTCCTCTGTTGTTTCCACCAGTCAAGCACTTCTGACTCGAACAAGGTGCCTTTAACCTCTTCATGAGGGTTAGCTAGCTTCGAAGTAGGTTTTGGGTGGTCTCGTCCTGGGATTTTTGTCACATCATCTGCAATCCCTTCTCCATCATTCATGTTTTGTGCCCTTATTGATAAGACATCTTCTTGAACTGGACCCCTCTTACTCTTTGGGGAATCGGGGGCTGAAGAAATATCTGAAGGTTGTCTTGCCCCATAACGACTATCACGGGGAGAGTCACTTGAGGATGATGAGGAGTATCTCCTTTTACGCCCTTGTCGTCTATGGGGTCTAGATCTTGAACTAGATCTGGAACGTGACCTCATGTCTCGCAAGGTGTCCTGTAACACACCTTTGAAAAAACACATCTGTTTTTGTTGCATACTTTCCAGACATTAACTGTTGTTCTGAAAAAACAGAGTCATTCGGTCTCTGAAAGGAGCTAGTCGACTTGGCTCGATGACGACGTCCCGAGCGATCTTGATCAGAAGAAAACATATTGTAGCGTTCTCTAAAGTGGACTTATGAACACTTATGACTTGGACTTATGAAATACATGAACACTGATTTTCTTGTATAAATACACTTTTGTAAATATTTAGTTATTTTTCACTTATTTTACCCATGCATTAATAACAGTCCATAATCACAATTCCAGATGTTAAACCTCTGACATTCAGCAAACTATGCATTCATCACTGTCCTTTGCACCAAGGTCCAACCTATTACTTGAGTTGATTCAATTATACTAGACTAGTCCTTTTGTCCTTCCAATTTCAGTTAATGGTTTTTGCTCAACCTTCTTGATGAGGTTACCAGGTCCAGCGGGACTTTGCCCTTGGTGACATGGTTCGACAGTTGTTATTCTTTGTTCATATTTTAACCACTCTGTTTTCAGTCCTCATGCAAGCAACATCTCACATTTACTTTCTCCAGTTATACTTAATTCTTGCCCGATACTGTGAATTCTCGGTTCTTTGCTGAATAAAAATAAAACTACTTTCAACGCATATATCCAAATCTTAGTGTGTCCAGTTTAATTGTCTATACACTAAATTGGTGACCCAGACGTGATCATGGATCCTAAAGATGGTGCAATCGTAGCACCTATCAGCCTGAAATTGCCGCCGTACTGGCCAGCAGCCCCACAAGAACTACAACAACTGCGGGACGAGGTGAAACAGTTGACAGCATTAGTTTCGGCCCTGTCTACCCAGCAACGCGGAAGGAGTCGCAGCCGTAGCCGGCCCAATGACTACCGTCGTCCTGAACGGAGCTCATCTCGTGAAACCACCGGAGAGTGTTGGTACTACTGGAAATTTGGTGCCAACGCACACAAATGCCAACAGCCGTGTTCGTACACCGGAGGTGCCAACCAGGGAAACGACCAAGCCGGCAATTAGATGCGACAAGTTTTGCTGGCCGACCATCAAGTCGCTTATTCTATGTCACAGACCGCACAACAAACCAACAATTTCTAGTCGATACGGGAGCGGAGGTGAGTGTAATTCCTCCTTCTTCTCATGAGCGCACTCATCGGTGTCGTGGTCGGGATCTCCAGGCAGCAAATTCGTCGAGTATTGCTACCTACGGTGAAAGATCCTTGACACTTGACATTGGACTCCGGCGGCCTTGCCGCTGGGTGTTTGTTGTCGCCGATGTGCAGCATTATATCATAGGCGCTGATTTCCTCCGACACTTCAACTTTCTGGTCGACGTTCGCAACCGCAGGCTAATTGATGCCACGACAAATTTAGGCATTAACGGAACAGCCACTAATGCGCCGTCGCTCAGTCCGGTCCTCGCGACACCAACCCAATCGCGTTTTGCGGATATTTTGAAGGACTACCCGGACATTATCCGACCTGTCTATAGTGAAACTACGGTTAAGCATAATGTGACACACCACATTGTCACAACGGGACCGCCCATTGCAGCACGTCCACGTCGTCTCGCACCTGACCGCCTCAAAGTTGCTAAAGACGAATTTCAACATATGATGGACTTGGGCATCGTGCGCCCTTCAAGTAGTAACTACTCCTCCCCACTCCACATGGTCCCCAAAAAGCAACCTGGAGATTGGCGGCCATGTGGGGACTATCGGGCACTGAACCAGTCTACTGTGCCAGACCGGTATCCAGTCCCCCACATCCAAGATTTCACTGCAACTCTTCATGGTGAAACAATATTTTCCAAGATCGACCTTGTTCGTGCGTACCATCAAATTCCAATGGCGCAGGACGACATCGCGAAAACTGCCATCACCACTCCATTTGGCCTCTTTGAATTTGTTCGTATGCCATTTGGACTACGCAACGCCGCTCAGACATTTCAACGTTTTATAGATGAGGTCACACGCGGACTTGACTTTTGTTACGCATACATTGACGACCTTTTAGTGGCGAGTACCGACGCGGACCAACATGCACAGCATCTTCGCCTTCTGTTCGATCGCCTTCACCAGTACGGGGTGATCATCAACCCTGCAAAATGTCAGTTTGGAGTGAACACACTTGAGTTCCTCGGACACCAAGTTGACAGCCACGGGGTACGTCCACTCGCAGAAAAGGTCAGTGCAATCTCGAACTTTCCACAACCCACTACACTGACAAAGCTGAGAGAGTTTCTTGGACTAGTTAATTTCTACCGCCGCTTCATCCCACGGTGCTCTCAGGTCCTCCATCCTCTCACTGCTCTGCTGGCTAACACTGGAAAAAAGTCAGCACCAATCACGTTCAATGATGCCGCTACAGCTTCATTTGAAGAAATCAAAGCTGCTCTCGCCAACGCTACCCTCCTCACACACCCCAAGCCAGATGCTCCGCTGAGCGTCATGACGGATGCTTCGGATGTTGCAGTCGGAGCTGTTCTTCAACAATGGATAGATAATTCATGGAAGCCAATCTCATTCTTCTCCAAAAAACTCCAACCAGCCGAAACACGCTACAGCGCCTTTGGACGAGAACTCTTAGCTGTGTATCTCGCCATTCGCCATTTTCGCCACCAACTCGAGGGCCGTGTGTTCCACGTGCTAACGGACCACAAACCCCTCACCCATGCTCTCTCATTATCAACGGACAGACATTCCCCACGTGAAATTCGACACCTCGATTTCATTTCCCAATTCACTTGTGACATCCGTTTCATAAAGGGGGTGGACAACCCTGCAGCGGATGCCTTGTCTCGCATTGAACTTGACTCGCTACACACGGAGCAGTCTAACGCCATAGATTTCCGCAAAATGGCAGAGTTACAGACCGCCAGTGCGGAACTCACGCGAATGCGCGCATCACCATCCTCGCTCACCTTCAAAGATGTTCCTATCCCAACATGTGACACAACATTAACCTGTGACATTTCTACTGGCAACCCACGCCCATTTGTTCCCGTTGCATTACGCCGGGAAGTGTTTGACTCGCTACATTCGTTGTCGCACCCTGGAATTCGAGCCACCCAACGCCTCATCACGGATCGCTATGTTTGGCCCAGTATTAACCGTGATGTGCGACATTGGGCACAGTCATGCTTACAATGTCAGCGCGCAAAGGTCCATCGTCATACCTTTGCCCCTCTTACTCAGTTTGCTGCCCCAGATGCCAGGTTTTCACATGTTCACATTGACATTGTGGGTCCATTACCACCTTCTAATGGATACACATACATGCTGACCTGCATCGATCGTTTCACGCGTTGGCCAGAAGCCATTCCATTGACTGACATCACCGCAGAGACAGTTGCCCGTGCTTTTGTCACGCGATGGATTGCCATGTTTGGTGTTCCATCGACTATCACCACCGATCGTGGAACTCAGTTTGAATCGGCACTTTTCCGTGCCTTGACCAACCTGCTTGGTACACAACGCGTACGCACAACAGCTTATCACCCTATAGCAAATGGCCTAGTGGAACGTTTCCACAGGCAATTGAAATCGTCACTAAAGGCACAAGTCGATCCAAACAAATGGACAGAGACTTTACCACTCGTCCTCCTTGGAATTCGGACTGCGGTCAAGTTAGATTTTGGACACAGTGTTGCCGAGCGTGTTTACGGCACCACTCTTCGCTTGCCCGGCGAATTTTTCAACACGACCAAGGAAGCAGCTCAGTTAGATCCCACCGCCTACGTCCATCGTTTGCAACGTATGATGCAACGTCTCCAACCGCCTCCAAGCCGTTCTCAGCAACGAACTAACATTAATGTCCCCGACGATCTACAGACATGCACCCATGTTTTTGTTCGTCGTGATGCGGTCCGCAAACCTCTTCAACCCCCCTACGATGGCCCGTTCAAAGTGCTCAGTCGCTCGGCTAAACATTTTGTGGTTGAATTAGCAAATCGCAAGGACACGATTAGCATCGACCGCCTGAAAAGTGCCCATTTGGATATCGCGCGAGGGACAATCTCTGTTCCCGTCATACCCGAACCTCCACCGACAGATGCCGAACAAACTACACCAGCATCAGTCCCAGCCCCTATCCGCCAAACGCGCTCTGGTCGGCGGGTTCATTGGCCTCAACGCTATGTGACTTTCGTTCGCTAAATTGCCACAAACTCACTGGAAGGGGGCTCCTGTAGCGTTCTCTAAAGTGGACTTATGAACACTTATGACTTGGACTTATGAAATACATGAACACTGATTTTCTTGTATAAATACACTTTTGTAAATATTTAGTTATTTTTCACTTATTTTACCCATGCATTAATAACAGTCCATAATCACAATTCCAGATGTTAAACCTCTGACATTCAGCAAACTATGCATTCATCACTGTCCTTTGCACCAAGGTCCAACCTATTACTTGAGTTGATTCAATTATACTAGACTAGTCCTTTTGTCCTTCCAATTTCAGTTAATGGTTTTTGCTCAACCTTCTTGATGAGGTTACCAGGTCCAGCGGGACTTTGCCCTTGGTGACATGGTTCGACAGTTGTTATTCTTTGTTCATATTGTAACCACTCTGTTTTCAGTCCTCATGCAAGCAACATCTCACATTTACTTTCTCCAGTTATACTTAATTCTTGCCCGATACTGTGAATTCTCGGTTCTTTGCTGAATAAAAATAAAACTACTTTCAACGCATATATCCAAATCTTAGTGTGTCCAGTTTAATTGTCTATACACTAAAATATCTTTCTCTTTTGAAAATTGACCACGACCCTTAGAATGGAGGCGTGGAACACTCTCATGATCACTATCACGACTCATAAAATGAAGGCGTGAAGTGTGGCCTTTTCCTTCATCACGACCCAAAGATTGGAGGCGTGAGTAGTATAGGTGGGGCCGTTTCGACCCCGTTTGGAGGTGCAACACCGGTGGAGGGTGTGGCGGAGGTGCCGGAGGTGCCGGAGGTGCGGGAGGTGCTGGAGGTGCCGGTGTTACACCTCCCTCCACCGGTGCATGTGTGGCGTCGCGTACGTGGTGCTTCCGGTGCATGTAGGAGTGGTACCGGAAGTGTCTTTCTTTTGTGTGGGGCGAAGTGGTGTTGTGTGCGTGTGCGCATGCGTGAATACGTAGTGAAATAAAACGTTAATGGGTTAAATTGAAAGAAAGCTTGATTCTGACTCTAGGGTCTATTTTGGGCTTACGGAATGAGACAAAGAGACGGGGTAAATAATAGACGACAAGTGGTGCCTAAAACCAACCGGAACTCACCAGAACATTCCTTAAGTGGTCGACGGGCAATATACAGTTTCAAGTATTTTATTTCAACAACATCACCTTGTACAGATAAATAAAAGGTTTAAAATACACTTAAAAACAACAATGTTTGTTTACGTCTAATCAACAACAAACACGATGAAATTAAAATAGTCGTCACGGAACCTACATGTACGTTATATTAAGTTGTTAATAAAGCTCTTGCAATTTGCTTTCTTATAAATTCTTCGTCGTATACCAACGTGTTTACACGAGGGAAGTGTTTTGTGGCTTTTGGGTAGCTGGTCGCAGGCAAAGACTTCTCTGAAGTAATGTTTGGTGAATCGGTCATTTTTCAAAATGCGCGTGATTTCATAGTTCTATTCGATGTTATGCGATAACACTACTGAACTGGTTCAATACACAGTCGATCTTATAGAATGATATTTACAATATCTACAAAATGCAAACCCAAGATTGTTGTAGAATGAAACCAATGGTCTAAAATGCTTACTGTGTCCGAAATAATAGTTTCTTGTTTAATAATGTTTATCATAATAGTTCAAATGTAAGGAATACGTTGTTAGCATCGGTGTATCTAAGTTGAAGAAATAAATAACATTATTGGTGAAAACAAAATCAGAAATGATTTAGTGTGTTTATTTGTTCTTACTAGTCAAAAGTACCCGTGGGTGTAATATATGACCGGAAGAAGGGAAGTTGGGGATGGGGTGACGTTGTGGGGGGGGGGGGGTGTTTGATGAGCATAAGTGTGTTGGCAGTCTTACATAGTGGAGAATAAGTGGCCTGAATGAAGTTGTTTAGGTGAAAATTTCCTTGTAGACTACGTTGTCTGTGTAGTTGCCTTGCTTCGGTGGGAAATGTCCATTGTGGGTGACGATCTTGATGTTCTGTTTGTTGTGGACTCTGCTGATGGCGACGTATAATTGTCCATGTGAGAAGAAATCTTGGGTTAGGTAAAGTCCGATTCTTGAGAGGGTTTGGCCTTGGGATTTGTTGGCAGACATACCGAAACACATTTTGATGGGGAACTGTCGCCGTTCCATTTGGAAGGGGAATATATTGTCTGAGGGGCGCATGGGTATTCTGGGGATGAACAATCTTTTCCCAGCATGTACTCCTATTGCAATGGTTGCTTCAATGACATGATCATGCAAAGTATTGATGAAGTAGCGAGTGCCATTGCAATGGCCGTTGGCTGGATCCATGTTTCTTAGCAGCATGATGGGACATCTTTTTTTCAATGTCAGATTGTGTGGTGCCATGCCGGAGGGTGTGAGGGTGTTCAGGAACTCTTGTGGGTACTGATGTTTCAGATCGTCATCGAGGATTCGATCTGCACTCTTGTACGTCTTTGGAGTGCCAGGAAATCTTGTCATCATGTGTGCGTTTATATCCTCTGCTTCTTTGTTGGTTGGGCATAGGACAGCTCTTGAGGAGAGCCATTCAGGTGTACATTGAGTTGTGTCCAAACCATCCCAGACAAAATTGCAGAGGGCATCTAATTGGTTTTCTTTGATGAAGTATTCGTTAGGAAGTCGAATCTTGTATTCTCCGAGGTCCTCATGAATTGGGTGAGTGCCTTCCCCTATAGCTAACAATTCCCTGGCGAATGATGTTTGCTCGGAATCGACACGCATGTTCTGTGACAGTTTGATGACGTTCACCTGAGGCCAGAGGCTGCTACTCTTCAAGCATGCATTGACAATATCGGCTCGGCTGCCATGTCGGACTACAGGGAGGATTTGCCTCCAGTCTCCTGAGAAAAGGACTGTTACTCCTCCGAATGTGTTATCGTTGTCACGTATGTCTCGGAAAGTTCTCTCGACTGTTTCGTACACTTTTTTGTTGGCCATTGTGACTTCGTCTATGATCAGGAGGTCGGTCTTGAGCATCAGCTGGCCGGTCTGGTCTCTCTTGGTCACATTACACATCGAATTGTCCTGGAGTTCACTGACGGGAACCTTGCATCTTGAATGAAGAGTACGGCCATTCATCAAGAGAGTTGCTGCTATGCCACTGGTGGCGGTAGCGAGAGCGACGTAGCCTTTGGAACGAACGTAGGCAAGGATGGTGGAGATGAGGTACGTCTTGCCAGTACCTGCAGGTGCATCGAGTGCGATCATTAATCCTTGTGTATTTTCAACAGAATTTTTCACCAAGTCAAATGCTCCCTTTTGTTCGTTATTGAGATTTGGTAGGTGCGTTTCTATCACGGAGTGAAGAAGGTTCATGTCGAAAGATCTTTCTTCCCTCAGAATTCTAGATTCTTGCGGGGCAACGGTTGGGTCTGGTACGGGAAGACTGAAGTTCTGGAGACTTTTCCCCTGGCGTTGAAGATGGTCTTCTAGATCAGTGAGGACTTCATTGATGATCTGTTGATTCGGCACATCCAGACCATCGCGATGTAGCAGGTCTTCAGATAGGAGTTTGAGGTGTCGTTCATAGAATGCCATCGGGTCAGAGGGCGGTGTCCATAGCAGGATCGTGGTGAATGTCTGCCGTAACGTGGTTCCAAACTTGACGGAGGCGGCTTCTTCCATGACTTTGTCGATCTCGTTGTCATCCTGAAGGAGTCCAAGTTTAAGGCAGGCAGTTTGAAAGTCAGGGCATTCAGTACCATCTATTGTGCGAAGGTCAGTGAAACTTGTTGCACCCGGTCGATGATAAAGAAGCATGCGAAGGAAGTAGATTTCTGATTGGTTGGCATTGAGGCTGATGATAGGAATCCTGCCGACTGTGTCTGACATTTGATCTGGGTTGGTGGTAGGTTGTTTTCGGAGATTGCGCTTCCGTTTGGTCCACTTCTTGGTCTGTTGGTTGTATGTATAGAATTGATACATATCTGGATAAAGAACTCGACGTGCATCTTCATCCTCCTGGTTTAGGTGGAAGTAGGCCGTCAGTTTAGTTGTGGGTGCCGATTTCTCTGCGGTTGCTCTGGCTGTGTCCGGCTCGAAAAAGACAACTTGTTCGTTTTCGAGGTGGAGTGGTAACTTCTCGACCGTGGGGTATCTTCGTGAGATAGGGAATTCGTAGAGACGCCAGTATGCTTCGGAAGCACCGATGTATCGTGCATTGACGTACCTTTCAACCTCGTCGTTTGTAATGTCCTTTTCTTGTCCATTAGCCAAGCGCACAATCACTCGATCTGAACCTTTATGTGTGTACTTATATATATATTTCACTGATTCTACACTGGTGACTACTTCGACATTGATGTGTGCATTGAATTTCAATGAAATATATGGACTATAGGGGACGATCCAACTATTGTCAATGATGAAATCGTTTCGACGGATTTTAATTTTGTGTGTGAGTCCTCCAGCCTCTGGTGCTCTGCGTCTGTATCTGGGATACCCATTAGGTGTCACAGTTGTAACGGTTGTGAAATCTTTAGGAAATTGTTTCGTACAGATTTTTGCACCGCCTTTGGTCTCCCTGCAAGGACTGTTGAAATTGACATTTCCACAGGGCCCATGAACCATGTGTTTGGTTATAATGGCATGAAGTTTTGGATTCGTTTGTTGATCTGGTATTTCTGCGGAAACTAATCTGTCGATATCTTTCGGATTTCTTGGTTTGTCATCTGGGGCCATAATGCAGAGGATGTGGGCATGGGGGAGACCACGTTTTTGGTCTTCTTTCATCGATGTGTATGCCAGGACTTGACCAAGGGCTTGTCTATCGACCAATTCATCAAGGAGTTCTTTGTGCTTGATGTTGAAGACTCGGGCAGTGATATCAGGTCGATCTGCGGCAGTTTCTCCTGGTAAGAGAGAATTCTGAATTTCTGGCCATTTTGGATTAGTCGTCATGGTTATGAAAAGGTCTGGTTTACCGAACTTTCTGACCAATGCCATGGCGTCTTGGAAGGCCTCTGCGTACCATCTTGGTGAACCGTAGACCGTTGGTGGGAGAATCACTTTCCTTCCTGCATTGCGTTCATCGTCAGCATCGATGGCATCGAGGAGGCAGCGATATTTGTCGGCACGGATTTCTTTCTGATTGTTTTTAACCCAACGCAATCGTTGAGATTCAACCTTGGCGAACATATCTGTGGCATACTGTTGAGTCAGTCGTCGAGATCGAAGCAGCATATTGTCATCATCGGTTCGAATCTGCAGTTTATACCTATAGAACTGTGATGGAGTTATGCGTTTGTTGGAAGGTAGGCCTATCTCATCTGGTGCGGAAGACGTACTTGGTTGTGGGGCTAGAACAGTTAGTGTGGACTTGTCTTTGCGCAGTGTCATGGTAGTTTGGGGTAAGTTGTCTGTATAGCCATTCTCTCCGAAGGGGAACAATAGAACGTAATGTAGAGGATCATAACTGCGATGCATTTCATGTATAGTTTGCATTTCTCCTCCTTTATATTGTAGAATGACGTCAAGGTGTTCGAGGTGATCCCCAGGCATAATGACGGCGACTTCACTGCCTGTAGGTGCATTGTATTTACGGGCATGTTCACGTTGAGGTTTTTTCTTGGCCTCGATGACAATTTGTGTTTCAGGAATCGTTGTTGAGGAAAGATCTGTAGCATACTTGAGAGACTGAACATATGGATTAACATCTTTCAGGCAGGCCTGAAGAGTATTCAATATGTTGGGGTCAAGATGCTGATTGTACCGGAGTCTATTCTGGGTCTCATGCTCAGTGTCGGTGAAATATATTTGAGCAAACTTTGGGTTTTCTCCTTCTGCAGGTGTTAAGGAGCCAATCCTATGGAAAACCTTTCCCTGGATCTTAAAGGTTGGGTTCCAGTTAGGGAGCATTTGCTCATGACAACCAATGGAAGCTAAAGCCAGTGCGTTGTTGTAACTGCGAATATTTTGCAGGAAGTTTTTGTTTCCGTAGAGCTGCATTAGAGGTGGTGGGAAAGTTGCTGCTTGTTGCAGTTGCACTCTTCCATTTTCACAGCAGAATCCGGGACGTTCTTGTTTCCATCGTAGAGCACGACAGTGTGGACAGATGTTGTGTGCGTCATATAGAGATGGTAGCCTATGCTCGATTAAGGTTTGAGGGTAGTCATTTTCAGAGAAGTAGGAAACATCGTTTATGATTCCTAGGCGTGATTTTTCCTTGACAGATTGTTCAGTCTGACGTTTCCGTAGGTTTGCCTGCCTTTGTACTTGACTTTGCAACCTTAAATTAAATGAAGTATATATTAAGAGTATGTTTAATTATGTAATGTAGTCTGTGTACTCTGTAATTAAATGTCACTTTATAGTTGATGTAGAGTGGACAAAGTGGGTGGAGAGTGGTTTGCGTTTTCAAAAGAAGATTTGCTTGCCTGCCTACCTGTCATGGGTTTTCTGTGGCGTTTCATGGAGGCGACTGTGAGCTGTTGAAAGGCGATCTGAGGTCCTCCTCTCGTCAGTTTTATCTGGCATATCATGGAGGCGTCTGTGAGCTGTTGAAAGGCGATCTGAGGTCCTCCTCTCATCATGGAGGCGTCTGTGAGCTGTTGAAAGGCGATCTGAGGTCCTTCTCTCGTCAGTTTTATCTGGCATATCATGGAGGCGTCTGTGAGCTGTTGAAAGGCGATCTGAGGTTTTCCTCGTTTCTGTTTGTTGCGATGTTTCATTGAGTCGATGATTGGATTGTCTCTGTTGTTGGTCGAGTAATCTGAAGGAGCGCAAACATTAGTCTATTAGAAAGTGAAGGGCATATTAGGAGTGGCCATAATTGGTATGATTTTGTGTTTGAACTTTTGTACTACTGTCATGTCTCATATCTTATGGGTGGCTTATTGCCATGCAAATCAGTGTGGTTTGTGTTATTGGAGTTCTATAAAGTAAGAATTCAAAAGAAAAATTAATTTGTAGGTTGGTGACAAACCTTTGTGACTTTCGCTGTGGACTTTCAGACTGTACGCGTTTCCGAGATGTCAGACTTTGTTTGGAGTCTCTTGAAAGGCTTCTCTTCCTTGCTTTTCGAGGCATTTTTGGGTTGCAGAACTATTATGCCGTGGCGCTGTGTAAGCTTTCAGCGCTCAATACTGATAGCGCCACCTATTGAATTGAAGGGAGACGGGCTTTCAGCGCTCAATACTGATAGCGCCACCTATTGAATTGAAGGGAGACGGGCTTTCAGCGCTCAATACTGATAGCGCCACCTATTGAATTGAAGGGAGACGGGCTTTCAGCGCTCAATACTGATAGCGCCACCATTTGACCTTTGACCCCAGTGACCTTGACCTTTCCAAAAATGAACCCCTCAAGGGCAATTCTGGGGTGAACTTACATCCACCCACCAAGTTTGGGCGAGATCGGACCAAGGACTTGGGAGGAGTAGCGAAACAAACAGACAGACCGACAGACAAACGTTGCTCGAATTATAGTATGATGATGTCCGTTTACATACACTTATTTAATTCGTAGTCTAACGTTAGTCGCTTCAGTATAATTTATTTCACTAAATTATATAAAATAAAGTAATAATAATCAAACAAAACAAACAAACGCGGATTTCCGTAAAATATAAAAGAAGAATGAAATGTTCAAAAAAACAAAACAAAAATAGGGTTAAATCAATGAGGGGTTGTGCGTAAATAATGAACGTATTCACGCATAGCCGCCTATTCAAGTTTATTCACGTCAGTGAAGTGAACTGTTTATCCCAATTTTCTGCGTTAAGACTTAGGTGTTTGCCGTTTCCTCTCGCGTTGACTTGGCTGTTTATCCCAATGTCCGGCGTTCTGACTTGAATGTTTACCATTTCTGCTCTCCATGTTGACTTGGCTACTTAGTCCTAATGTCCTGCTTTAAGACTTAGGTGTTTACCGTTTCCTCTCGTGCTGACTTAGCTGTTTATCCCAACGTCTGGCGTTAAGACTTGGGTGTTTATCATTCCCCCCTCCCCCATGTTGACTTGGCTACTTAGTCCTAATGTCTTGCGTTAAGACTTGGGTGTTTGCCATTTCCTCCCATGTTGACCGTGAGTGTTTTTATTCGACCAGTAAATTTACACGACATATTTTAAGAAACATTCAGCGTTTCAGGGGCATATGTATAACATTATAAAGAGTGGTTTTTTTAAAACTTCTTATAGGCCTATATGTTTATTCTATACAAGCTTTACACAGTTCTCGGGGTTAATCGATGACCTCGGATCATCATTATCAAACTTCTATTTTATATAACCGGATGATATCGACTACAAGCCTTGTGGTTTACCGTTATATGCACATGTATATGTAAACAACAATGAGCAAGAGCCGCTGCAAACAAAGTGATATCTTAATTTGTTATTCTGACGTCACTCGACCACTACGCAAGACCAAAGAAAGAAACTTGTACAAACACTCTGCTTTTGGATTACCTTTGGACAAGAAAGGATGTTACTCCTAAACTTATATTACACTGAGAAGTACGTACAGAGTATAAAGAATACGGTATACGTAACAGGTTGTAAAAATGCACGAAATAATGGTAATGCGTAACGTAACAAATTAAAATTAAACGTAATGTGGAATCTAGAAAATTTTAAGTGTAACAAATAATGCGTAAACTAAACTAAAAGTTCAAAAAGTAAACATACAAAAACTTATAATAGAATATGAAACGATGAAACTCTCAACGACTAATGTAAAATAAAAACATAAAAATAAATATTTGGAGGTTTTACGCTGAATTGGACCCTGAATGTACGGCCTCTCAAATGAAGAGCATAGATCGAGTGGAGACCGAAGCATCCCTGTATAGCGTAGAATGGAGCCCGGATTTCACGGCCAGTCAAACTTTAAAGATAGATGAAATGGAAACCTTGAAATCCAAGAAGTAAGTCCAAACCCCAACCAAAAATAAATAAATAATAACAATTTTCTCCGGTAGAAAGTGGCAACTGTTGTTTTTTCCCGATTTGTTAGAACTGCACCCTTTCTTTCCTGGGGCTGTAATAACAGTAACATAAAACAATAAATTAACATAAATTGAAACATAATAACGGAACAGAGAAACTCAGATTTAATCTAACCGTGTTCGTTTAATCGGTTATCTCTACACTGGAGCGATACAAGACAAATTAGAACTTCCCTTTTGACCCGAGTTACTATGGGTGCGACCTGGTTTTGAGTGCGTAAGTGCGACACGATTATGGTATTAGAACTTGAGTAACAAATTAGTAAAAAATATCAACAAATGACTTAATAGAGCAACAAATGAGTAAATAGAGCAGTAAATGAGTAAACAATGAGTAAAATAGAGCAACAAAAGAGTAAAAAAAGAAACAAATTTGTCAAAAGAGCAGCAAATGAGTCAAATGAGCAGCAAATAAGTAGAAGGGGCACACAAAGTGTAAAAGAAGCACCAACAGCAAGGAATTAGTAAAAATGGGTAGTTATATATTAAACGATTTCCTCCGTTCCTTGCCATTCGGAGATTAACCTTCAAATACTTCCCTATTGCCACCGTGTCAATATAGGCCGGGGATCGCCATATAATTGGTTGTTTGTTTTGCCAATTATCACACAGAATACGTACGACTGATCTTTGCACTCGAGCAAGAGCCACGTGGTGATGTGTCGTTTCCTAACCCTTTTTTGAGTTTACTTTTTAATTGTTATTATACATATTTGTTTTATAATTATTTTGTTTGGCACTTTAGCAAATAATGGTAGCCGACAGCCCCTCTTAAAAGAGCGAGCATCTCCCTTCCTTCTCACTTCGTTTGCTCAAATACGCACCGAAAATGATCATCATGACTAAGTTTGACGTTTTGCCGAGTTGGTGACGTTTAATTGTATTCCCCAATATCATTTGCAACTGATATCGCTGTCCTCAATATAACGTAAAAGTATGAAATAACCGTAATGGATTACTGTAAGAATGACTAACAGAGGTGACTCTTTGTATATTATTTTGTTTTCTACCAAAAGAACAAGATTGTTAATTTTAATACAGTAGTTTATTATGTTTAACACAGTAGATTCTCTGAAACTATTAGTCTTTAATCATCAATGTCTTCCTCGTTATCTTCCTGTTAATCTTGCTGGAACAGTCCGTTAAATTTGGCCGTGTGTTTAAGCATTACTCTGCACAGGGCCTTGTTTATTTCAACGCCTTTGTTTACTTTTTCTTCTACATCTTCCACAATATCTCGATGCGTGTCATTATCTTTCAGATGTAGGAAACTTGACAAAAAATCCTCGTAGTTGTTGAAAAAGATTCGCTTGACTGCCCAGAGGGTCTTCCTGCTGGCTTTTTCCAAGGCTTGATCTTCATCCATACCCCGGTCGACGTACTTTTCGTATTTGTTATTCAACATCTCCGTTGTGGATTCTTTGGCTTCTGCCAACCAGTCTTTATAGGCGGCATTGTCTTCCAACTCAGAACTAGACTCGTCTTCATCAGATGATTCGTCATCGTATTCTACCTCCGTTTCAGATTCCGAACCCTCCTCTTCGGCATCTTCGTTTTCGTCCTGCGAAGATTCAGTTTCACTGTTTTTTATTTCCAAAACTTTAAATCTACGCTTTTTTAAATCGGGCTCGGAATTATCCACGTCAGAATTGTCCGCAAGATCATCGTCAACTTCATTTATTTTAGATGCCTCTTCAGCATGTACATTTTCTGCATGCCTCCGTAGGTTATATCTCCGTCCAAAGCTTATATCACACTGGTGACAAGCATGGGGTTTAACTGCAGTAATTACATTCATGTCGAGTCCTTGAAGGGTAATCTCCGAATGGCAAGAAACGGAAGAATTCGTTTAATATATAACTACTCGTTTGTTGCTGTTTTTACTCTTGTTTACTCATTTGTTGCTCCTTTTACTCTTTTTTTACACTTTATTTACTCATTTGTTGCTCTTTTTACTCTTGTTTACTCATTTGTTGCTCTTTTTACTCTTGTTTACTCATTTGTTGCTCTTTTTACTCTCCCTTTACTCATTTGTTTATAAGTATACAGTACGCAGTATGGTATTAGAACTTGAGTAACAAATGAATAAAAGGAGAGTAGCAAATGAGCAACAAACGAGTAAACAAGAGTAACAATTGAGTAGTAAATGAGTAAAAGGAGAGTAAAAAGAGCAACAAATGAGTAAACAAGAGTAAAAAGAGCAACAAATGAGTAAACAAGAGTAAAAAGAGCAACAAATGAGTAAACAAAGTGTAAAAAAAGAGTAAAAGGAGAGTAAAAAGAGCAACAAATGAGTAAACAAGAGTAAAAAGAGCAACAAATGAGTAAACAAGAGTAAAAAGAGCAACAAATGAGTAAATAAAGTGTAAAAAAAGAGTAAAAGGAGCAACAAATGAGTAAACAAGAGTAAAAACAGCAACAAACGAGTAGTTATATATTAAACGAATTCTTCCGTTTCTTGCCATTCGGAGATTACCCTTCAAGGACTCGACATGAATGTAATTACTGCAGTTAAACCCCATGCTTGTCACCAGTGTGATAGAAGCTTTGGACGGAGATATAACCTACGGAGGCATGCAGAAAATGTACATGCTGAAGAGGCATCTAAAATAAATGAAGTTGACGATGATCTTGCGGACAATTCTGACGTGGATAATTCCGAGCCCGATTTAAAAAAGCGTAGATTTAAAGTTTTGGAAATAAAAAACAGTGAAACTGAATCTTCGCAGGACGAAAACGAAGATGCCGAAGAGGAGGGTTCGGAATCTGAAACGGAGGTAGAATACGATGACGAATCATCTGATGAAGACGAGTCTAGTTCTGAGTTGGAAGACAATGCCGCCTATAAAGACTGGTTGGCAGAAGCCAAAGAATCCACAACGGAGATGTTGAATAACAAATACGAAAAGTACGTCGACCGGGGTATGGATGAAGATCAAGCCTTGGAAAAAGCCAGCAGGAAGACCCTCTGGGCAGTCAAGCGAATCTTTTTCAACAACTACGAGGATTTTTTGTCAAGTTTCCTACATCTGAAAGATAATGACACGCATCGAGATATTGTGGAAGATGTAGAAGAAAAAGTAAACAAAGGCGTTGAAATAAACAAGGCCCTGTGCAGAGTAATGCTTAAACACACGGCCAAATTTAACGGACTGTTCCAGCAAGATTAACAGGAAGATAACGAGGAAGACATTGATGATTAAAGACTAATAGTTTCAGAGAATCTACTGTGTTAAACATAATAAACTACTGTATTAAAATTAACAATCTTGTTCTTTTGGTAGAAAACAAAATAATATACAAAGAGTCACCTCTGTTAGTCATTCTTACAGTAATCCATTACGGTTATTTCATACTTTTACGTTATATTGAGGACAGCGATATCAGTTGCAAATGATATTGGGGAATACAATTAAACGTCACCAACTCGGCAAAACGTCAAACTTAGTCATGATGATCATTTTCGGTGCGTATTTGAGCAAACGAAGTGAGAAGGAAGGGAGATGCTCGCTCTTTTAAGAGGGGCTGTCGGCTACCATTATTTGCTAAAGTGCCAAACAAAATAATTATAAAACAAATATGTATAATAACAATTAAAAAGTAAACTCAAAAAAGGGTTAGGAAACGACACATCACCACGTGGCTCTTGCTCGAGTGCAAAGATCAGTCGTACGTATTCTGTGTGATAATTGGCAAAACAAACAACCAATTATATGGCGATCCCCGGCCTATATTGACACGGTGGCAATAGGGAAGTATTTGAAGGTTAATCTCCGAATGGCAAGGAACGGAGGAAATCGTTTAATATATAACTACCCATTTTTACTAATTCCTTGCTGTTGGTGCTTCTTTTACACTTTGTGTGCCCCTTCTACTTATTTGCTGCTCATTTGACTCATTTGCTGCTCTTTTGACAAATTTGTTTCTTTTTTTACTCTTTTGTTGCTCTATTTTACTCATTGTTTACTCATTTACTGCTCTATTTACTCATTTGTTGCTCTATTAAGTCATTTGTTGATATTTTTTACTAATTTGTTACTCAAGTTCTAATACCATAATCGTGTCGCACTTACGCACTCAAAACCAGGTCGCACCCATAGTAACTCGGGTCAAAAGGGAAGTTCTAATTTGTCTTGTATCGCTCCAGTGTAGAGATAACCGATTAAACGAACACGGTTAGATTAAATCTGAGTTTCTCTGTTCCGTTATTATGTTTCAATTTATGTTAATTTATTGTTTTATGTTACTGTTATTACAGCCCCAGGAAAGAAAGGGTGCAGTTCTAACAAATCGGGAAAAAACAACAGTTGCCACTTTCTACCGGAGAAAATTGTTATTATTTATTTATTTTTGGTTGGGGTTTGGACTTACTTCTTGGATTTCAAGGTTTCCATTTCATCTATCTTTAAAGTTTGACTGGCCGTGAAATCCGGGCTCCATTCTACGCTATACAGGGATGCTTCGGTCTCCACTCGATCTATGCTCTTCATTTGAGAGGCCGTACATTCAGGGTCCAATTCAGCGTAAAACCTCCAAATATTTATTTTTATGTTTTTATTTTACATTAGTCGTTGAGAGTTTCATCGTTTCATATTCTATTATAAGTTTTTGTATGTTTACTTTTTGAACTTTTAGTTTAGTTTACGCATTATTTGTTACACTTACAATTTTCTAGATTCCACATTACGTTTAATTTTAATTTGTTACGTTACGCATTACCATTATTTCGTGCATTTTTACAACCTGTTACGTATACCGTATTCTTTATACTCTGTACGTACTTCTCAGTGTAATATAAGTTTAGGAGTAACATCCTTTCTTGTCCAAAGGTAATCCAAAAGCAGAGTGTTTGTACAAGTTTCTTTCTTTGGTCTTGCGTAGTGGTCGAGTGACGTCAGAATAACAAATTAAGATATCACTTTGTTTGCAGCGGCTCTTGCTCATTGTTGTTTACATATACATGTGCATATAACGGTAAACCACAAGGCTTGTAGTCGATATCATCCGGTTATATAAAATAGAAGTTTGATAATGATGATCCGAGGTCATCGATTAACCCCGAGAACTGTGTAAAGCTTGTATAGAATAAACATATAGGCCTATAAGAAGTTTTAAAAAAACCACTCTTTATAATGTTATACATATGCCCCTGAAACGCTGAATGTTTCTTAAAATATGTCGTGTAAATTTACTGGTCGAATAAAAACACTCACGGTCAACATGGGAGGAAATGGCAAACACCCAAGTCTTAACGCAAGACATTAGGACTAAGTAGCCAAGTCAACATGGGGGAGGGGGGAATGATAAACACCCAAGTCTTAACGCCAGACGTTGGGATAAACAGCTAAGTCAGCACGAGAGGAAACGGTAAACACCTAAGTCTTAAAGCAGGACATTAGGACTAAGTAGCCAAGTCAACATGGAGAGCAGAAATGGTAAACATTCAAGTCAGAACGCCGGACATTGGGATAAACAGCCAAGTCAACGCGAGAGGAAACGGCAAACACCTAAGTCTTAACGCAGAAAATTGGGATAAACAGTTCACTTCACTGACGTGAATAAACTTGAATAGGCGGCTATGCGTGAATACGTTCATTATTTACGCACAACCCCTCATTGATTTAACCCTATTTTTGTTTTGTTTTTTTGAACATTTCATTCTTCTTTTATATTTTACGGAAATCCGCGTTTGTTTGTTTTGTTTGATTATTATTACTTTATTTTATATAATTTAGTGAAATAAATTATACTGAAGCGACTAACGTTAGACTACGAATTAAATAAGTGTATGTAAACGGACATAAGAACAAATAAACACACTAAATCATTTCTGATTTTGTTTTCACCAATAATGTTATTTATTTCTTCAACTTAGATACACCGATGCTAACAACGTATTCCTTACATTTGAACTATTATGATAAACATTATTAAACAAGAAACTATTATTTCGGACACAGTAAGCATTTTAGACCATTGGTTTCATTCTACAACAATCTTGGGTTTGCATTTTGTAGATATTGTAAATATCATTCTATAAGATCGACTGTGTATTGAACCAGTTCAGTAGTGTTATCGCATAACATCGAATAGAACTATGAAATCACGCGCATTTTGAAAAATGACCGATTCACCAAACATTACTTCAGAGAAGTCTTTGCCTGCGACCAGCTACCCAAAAGCCACAAAACACTTCCCTCGTGTAAACACGTTGGTATACGACGAAGAATTTATAAGAAAGCAAATTGCAAGAGCTTTATTAACAACTTAATATAACGTACATGTAGGTTCCGTGACGACTATTTTAATTTTATCGTGTTTGTTGTTGATTAGACGTAAACAAACATTGTTGTTTTTAAGTGTATTTTAAACCTTTTATTTATCTGTACAAGGTGATGTTGTTGAAATAAAATACTTGAAACTGTATATTGCCCGTCGACCACTTAAGGAATGTTCTGGTGAGTTCCGGTTGGTTTTAGGCACCACTTGTCGTCTATTATTTACCCCGTCTCTTTGTCTCATTCCGTAAGCCCAAAATAGACCCTAGAGTCAGAATCAAGCTTTCTTTCAATTTAACCCATTAACGTTTTATTTCACTACGTATTCACGCATGCGCACACGCACACAACACCACTTCGCCCCACACAAAAGAAAGACACTTCCAGTACCACTCCTATACAGGCACCGGAAGCACCACGTACGCGACACCACACATGCACCGGCGGAGGGAGGTGTAACACCGGCACCTCCGGCACCTCCCGCACCTCCGGCACCTCCGGCACCTCCGGCACCTCCGCCACACCCTCCACCGGTGTTGCACCTCCAAACGGGGTCGAAACGGCCCCACCTATACTACTGGCGTGAATCAGACTTGCGACCGTGGCCGTCATGGCCGTGGGGTAGCACTGTTCTATCCACCCCAACATTATCGGTAAAATTATCACATTTCTTACCATCACAAATAATGTCAACGGATTTATCTACATTACAAAATGATCCTGACTTATTACTGAACCTTTCATCTTCTACTGAAGACATGATGTTCTTGTTTTCCGTCAAATAACTGGAAAAATCTTCTCTGCAAAACGCAAACACGTTTTTGGCGCCCGCCGCAGTTATGAGAAGAGGTCGGAGTTCAGAGGTCAGGACAGGAAGTGGAGGTCATAAGTTTTAAAGCCTGGTGCTCCGCCGGTAGTCAGAGTAGAACGCCTATTGATTCGAGCCGTAAGAGGACGCTGTATAATCATATAACACAGGCCATGGGCGCCGCCATTACTAAAACTATTCGCGCCTCGACTTTTGAGGGCGCTACACATTATTTTTGTCAAAACATTCGCTTCAGACGCATCGCGTCCAAATGCGACAATTCTATTAGTCTTATCCTTACTGAAACCATAAACTAAAACACTCAGCCATGCCAGCCACTTTATTTTCACCCAACAGGGCTAAATCCTCCAATTACAATATAATCTTATAATTCAATACATTTACATACACCCTAGGGTTAGAGTTAAAATAACCTTCCTTCTTGTGATGAAAATACACACAAAAAGGGCTTTAAACAATGCCCTGGTTAAACCCACCTCATCGGAAAACTATGACGTCCAGGAAAAAACAGAGATATTTTGCAACTGCGCTAAAAACCTGTGCCCAGCAACATTCAAAGCTTTCCTTAGTGAGGGTGCTGGACTTCACCCTGTACATGAACATGTGATTTACTTCTGAAATCATAAAATAAAAACGATTATGTGTGCTCGCATGAGTGTGCTTTCTAGAACTGACATCCTAATCATTTAACCTCATATATACCTCCAGACTTACTCGTTACGCAACAACTGTGCATTCTTCATGCTTACTCGTATAACTATAAGACAAATATTTCCCGCTAATCTGCGTAACGCGGGAAATGAATATTATTATTTGTTTTTCAAGACCCATTTTTACTGTGTTTGTTTTTGTACCCTGGTGCGCTCGTTAACCGGGCTAGATAGCCCTTTCGCTGGACTCTGTTGTTCTCTAACACAATGACTGCTAGATGGACCTTGCTGTAGGCCCAACTCGGATTCGCAGTTTGCTTACTATTGACGAATATTACGACGATGTTTCAATCAGCAGGTAGACCTAGCCTTGTATTTTACACCCCAAGCGACGAGGTGTGGTGGTTGACTTCAGATTACTCTTTAGTCGATGGGATCCTTCCACACGAATTGAAAGGGCTAGGGCCCGGTGATGCAGGTACACCCCCCCTGCTACACCAGGTTGGTCTGTGGGGCAATACAGCCGCCAAATATTGCTCAGAGTGGCCTGGTATCTTGGTTTGCTTTAACGGACCCAGCGAACCAGTCACGAAGAGGTATGATTTTTGTTTCCCACTCGGGATTTAAAGGTAGGATAAACCATTTGCGAAATCGCAACATTTTACTACCAAATTATTAGGAAATATTTTACTCATTTGAAAGTAAATAATGATTGAAGGCATCCAGCAAAAGGATTGCGCTAGATATCCTGTAATTGTTCTGAACAATTGAATTGTATATAATAACAAAATCAGGAACAATATAAGAACTGCTGCCTGACGCCGGTTATGTTTGAAAACTGGAGTATTAGCTCCAGTATAGAATGACGAAAAAAAAGTTATGTGGTGTTGACCAAGCATTCAGGGGTTCGGACCCATGACTTTACTCATTGAACGTCCCCCATATAGGACTCTTTTGGGTTCTAGGATTCCCGGCCCACTACACATCCTTCCCTGTCCATGTTCATGTAACCAGTAGGCCACGCAACCGTACAGGGAGGACTTGACGGAGCGAGGCCCTAGCTCTTGCCGCCTATGCAAGCAAACGAGCTCCGTCCCTATACTAAGGTGCGCACCTGAACTCCGCGGACAGTACCAGCCTGACGAATTAAGCCGCTGAGCTAACTCCGGTTGGTGATTGAAGACGATCAATTATTTCTTTTATAGATAAGATTGCGAAATCGCGCGCGTTAAAACTGAGGAAAAAAATGACGTCGGGCAGAACGGGGACTCGAACCCAGGCGACGGAGCTCCGCAGACGAGGAGCCTAACCACTCGGCCATTCGACTACCAGTCAACACTGTTTGAAATCGATGTGACTTAATAGGTTTGGAAGCTGGAGTAATAGCTCTATCCTACATCTGCTCAAAGGAAGAAGGAGAAACTGTGTTTTCATGGTTAATGAGCCGCCCACGCATTAATTGTCCGAAAATTGGACTTATTTTATGTCGATAGAGGGCGCGCCACACAAATAGAAGTCACCAGCAAAGCGCGGGCTCAAAGGAAACAACACAAAATCAGACAAACGGCGCTGCCTCGCGACACTCGGGAGTAGGGTGGCAATGTATATATATTCCATTGGAAATTTAGAAATTTAAATAAAATTGTCTTGTTTGGAAAGGGGTAAGAATTTTCAAAAACAAAATCATCGGTCAACCCACCAAAAATTTAAAAGAATATGACATGCTGCACCTGGGGGGGGGGGGGGGGGGGGGGGGGGGAAGTGCGCCACCAACGTTGAAATGTATCTCATTCGTTCTTCCACGCTCGAGAGCTGCACATCTCACACAGTAAATACGTATAGGGGTGCATGCCACTAAATCTCTGGAAATCACTGCGCGCGAGCTCATTAATATTTTGTGATCCCTCCGGTAATTTTGAGTAAGAGGTCCCTGGAGCCTATAAATTGAACTGATTGTAGAAATATCTGTGGAAATCAAGAATTGGTGAACTGTGGCTGCCAACTCGGGGGATTGCGTTCACAAAAAAGACCAATACGTGGGTCTATTTTGCATAGAGGCGGGGGGCTACATTTAGACCTGGGCCCAGAGCTGGGCCACCATTTTAGGGGTGGTTTGTGGAAAGGGGAGTATAAAAAAATATTCATTCGGTCAACCCCTATAAATTTGAAAAGAAAATTATTCTAGGAGTCTTAATCTTTAATTTCCAGCCCAAACAATATTGCCACCCTACTCCTGAGCGTCACCAGGCGGCGCTCTTTCTTTCTATTTTTGCGTTGGTTACAATGAGCCCCGTATTTAGTGAGTGGAACCATAGATCGCTACCGCGAAGCTCACCATTGAAACACGTACAAATTTGCTCCGCGTACCGCTCTCCGAATTCAGTGATTCATACAACGTCCGCAAAGCCAGGTACAAAGGCACGATCTACACGATTTTTTTGGGGGGCGATGTCATTTTCTGCCATTTTCGTTCGAAAACAACACGATAAAACGCAAATGGGGTCACAGGCAGATTTTTTTAAAAATTCAGTATTTCACTACTACATCCTTTTTTAACGTATCCATGGAAAAAAATGAGTGGGGTCGAAGCACGATTTTTCACAATTTATCGATTATTATTGCCCTTTTTAGGGGAGGTATTTGTTAACGTCGTTTGAGTATTTGTGCACAATCTCCACGCGCATCAACGGTACGTCAACGCTTATTTTTTTCGACTGCTGTTTTCATTTTCAATACAATTGTTGTCATTGGATGATAAACATTAAGGTAAATAACAACCTTGTACAACTACAAATGACAAGATGTTAAGATTGGATGCAAAAAACTCTTTATTTTTCGAGTGAGAAAATTGTTCCCCCCTATTTTGAGAATGGACAGTACCACAGCGTTTCGCAATCACAGCCTCGAAGGCCCCCCCCCCCCCCCCCCCCTCCGTCCCCCCCCCCCCCCCCCCCCCCCCCCCCCCCCCCCCCCCCCCCCCCTCCGCCCCTGTGCTGCACGTCATGTTTCTGTAGTCCCTGAACACGTGAGACTTCTAAGTATTTTAATAACATCGTGAAAGTATAGGCGTTTTAGCCCTTAGGTCTATGGGAATTGGTTTGCTCTGTTTCACCCAAAGGGCTCTGTGTTAATAAACCCCCGGTCATAACGGATCGTACGAAATGTTGTCGTGGTAAGGCCTGGTCACAACGAACCCACGACGCATTTGTTCCACGACACGACATCAAATTTGGGCAGATCGTGGGTCATCGGGGGTCGTCGCAAGACAGTCCTACGAAATTTCGAGCATCGTGGCATCGATGTACGTACATGTACGTACGGACGGTTAATGACGCCTTGATCAAGGCTAAAAAAAACTATGCATAGAAAGTTCAAGAAATAAAAAAATCGTATTATTCTCTATTCCACACCTTGTAAAAGTCCAAGGGTGGCATCGAAATTGATTTAGAAATTACAAGTCGATTTGCAAGCGCGAGGGGGGGGGGGGGACTACATTGTACATTTGCACTTTCACAAACATAGCATTTAAATGTACTGTAACGCCGAGCGACACATCAGAGCCAACACACCCCGCTTGCGTACATTGACCGACTCCCACATAGGACTCTTCACCCTGGCGAAATAAGCCGTTGAGCTAACTCCGGTTGGTATTTGAAGACTATAATTTAATTCTTTTAAAGATAAGATTGCGAAATTGCGCGCGTTAAAACTGCGAACAAAAAAGAAAAAAAAAACATCGGCCAGGACGAGGACTCGAACCCAGGCGATGGAACCCCGCAAACGAGGAGCCTAACCACTCGGCCATTGGACTACCAGTCGACATTGTTTCAAATCGATGTGACTTATGTTTGAAAACTGGAGTATTAGCTCCAGTATAGAAGGACGACAAAAAAGTTATGTGGTGTTGACCAAGCATTCAGGGGTTCGGACCCATGACTTTACTCATTGAACGTCCCCCATATAGGACTCTTTTGGGTTCTAGGATTCCCGGCCCACTACACATCCTTCCCTGTCCATGTTCATGTAACCCGTAGGCCACGCAACCGTACAGGGAGGACTTGACGGAGCGAGGCCCTAGCTCTTGCCGCCTATGCAAGCAAACGAGCTCCGTCCCTATACTAAGGTGCGCACCTGAACTCCGCGGACAGTACCAGCCTGACGAATTAAGCCGCTGAGCTAACTCCGGTTGGTGATTGAAGACGATCAATTAATTCTTTTATAGATAAGATTGCGAAATCGCGCGCGTTAAAACTGAGGAAAAAATGACGTCGGGCAGAACGGGGACTCGAACCCAGGCGACGGAACCCCGCAGACGAGGAGCCTAACCACTCGGCTATTCGACTACCAGTCAACACTGTTTGAAATCGATGTGACTTAATAGGTTTGAAAGCTGGAGTAATAGCTCTATCCTACATCTGCTCAAAGGAAGAAGGAGAAACTGTGTTTTCAGGGTTAATGAGCCGCCCACGCATTAATTGTCCGAAAATTGGACTTATTTTATGTCGATAGAGGGCGCGCCACACAAATAGAAGTCACCAGCAAAGCGCGGGCTCAAAGGAAACAACACAAAATCAGACAAACGGCGCTGCCTCGCGACACTCGGGAGTAGGGTGGCGATGTATATATATTCCATTGGAAATTTAGAAATTTAAATAACATTGTCTTGTTTGGAAAGAGGTAAGAATTTTCAAAAAAACCAAATCATCGGTCAACCCACCAAAAATTTAAAAGAATATGACATGCTGCACCAGGGGGGGGGGGGGGCAACAAAGTGCGCCACCAACGTTGAAATGTATCTCATTCGTTCTTCCACGCTCGAGAGCTGCACATCTCACACAGTAAATACGTATAGGAGTGCATGCCACTAAATCTCTGGAAATCACTGCGCGCGAGCTCATTAATATGTTGTGGTCCCTCCGGTAATTTTGAGTAAGAGGTCCCTGGAGCCTATAAATTGAACTGATTGTAGAAATTTCTGTGGAAATCAAGAATTGGTGACCTGTGGCTGCCAACTCGGGGGATTGCGTTCACAAAAAAGACCAATACGTGGGTCTATTTTGCATAGAGGCGGGGGGCTACATTTAGACCTGGGCCCAGAGCTGGGCCACTATTTTAGGGGTGGTTTGTGGAAAGGGGAGTATACAAAAATATTCATTCGGTCAACCCATATAAATTTGAAAAGAAAATTATTCTAGGAGTCTTAATCTTTAATTTCCAGCCCAAAAAATATTGCCACCCTACTCCTGAGCGTCACCAGGCGGCGCTCTTTCTTTCTATTTTTGCGTTGGTTACAATGAGCCCCGTATTTAGTGAGTGGAACCATAGATCGCTACCGCGAAGCTCACCATTGAAACACGTACAAATTTGCTCCGCGTACCGCTCTCCGAATTCAGTGATTCATACAACGTCCGCAAAGCCAGGTACAAAGGCACGATCTACACGATTTTTTTGGGGGGCGATGTCATTTTCTGCCATTTTCGTTCGAAAACAACACGATAAAACGCAAATGGGGTCACAGGCAGATTTTTTTAAAAATTCAGTATTTCACTACTACATCCTTTTTTAACGTATCCATGGAAAAAAATGAGTGGGGTCGAAGCACGATTTTTCACAATTTATCGATTATTATTGCCCTTTTTAGGGGAGGTATTTGTTAACGTCGTTTGAGTATTTGTGCACAATCTCCACGCGCATCAACGGTACGTCAACGCTTATTTTTTTCGACTGCTGTTTTCATTTTCAATACAATTGTTGTCATTGGATGATAAACATTAAGGTAAATAACAACCTTGTACAACTACAAATGACAAGATGTTAAGATTGGATGCAAAAAACTCTTTATTTTTCGAGTGAGAAAATTGTTCCCCCCTATTTTGAGAATGGACAGTACCACAGCGTTTCGCAATCACAGCCTCGAAGGCCCCCCCCCCCCCCCCCCCCTCCGTCCCCCCCCCCCCCCCCCCCCCCCCCCCCCCCCCCCCCCCCCCCTCCGCCCCTGTGCTGCACGTCATGTTTCTGTAGTCCCTGAACACGTGAGACTTCTAAGTATTTTAATAACATCGTGAAAGTATAGGCGTTTTAGCCCTTAGGTCTATGGGAATTGGTTTGCTCTGTTTCACCCAAAGGGCTCTGTGTTAATAAACCCCCGGTCATAACGGATCGTACGAAATGTTGTCGTGGTAAGGCCTGGTCACAACGAACCCACGACGCATTTGTTCCACGACACGACATCAAATTTGGGCAGATCGTGGGTCATCGGGGGTCGTCGCAAGACAGTCCTACGAAATTTCGAGCATCGTGGCATCGATGTACGTACATGTACGTACGGACGGTTAATGACGCCTTGATCAAGGCTAAAAAAAACTATGCATAGAAAGTTCAAGAAATAAAAAAATCGTATTATTCTCTATTCCACACCTTGTAAAAGTCCAAGGGTGGCATCGAAATTGATTTAGAAATTACAAGTCGATTTGCAAGCGCGAGGGGGGGGGGGGACTACATTGTACATTTGCACTTTCACAAACATAGCATTTAAATGTACTGTAACGCCGAGCGACACATCAGAGCCAACACACCCCGCTTGCGTACATTGACCGACTCCCACATAGGACTCTTCACCCTGGCGAAATAAGCCGTTGAGCTAACTCCGGTTGGTATTTGAAGACTATAATTTAATTCTTTTAAAGATAAGATTGCGAAATTGCGCGCGTTAAAACTGCGAACAAAAAAGAAAAAAAAAACATCGGCCAGGACGAGGACTCGAACCCAGGCGATGGAACCCCGCAAACGAGGAGCCTAACCACTCGGCCATTGGACTACCAGTCGACATTGTTTCAAATCGATGTGACTTATGTTTGAAAACTGGAGTATTAGCTCCAGTATAGAAGGACGACAAAAAAGTTATGTGGTGTTGACCAAGCATTCAGGGGTTCGGACCCATGACTTTACTCATTGAACGTCCCCCATATAGGACTCTTTTGGGTTCTAGGATTCCCGGCCCACTACACATCCTTCCCTGTCCATGTTCATGTAACCCGTAGGCCACGCAACCGTACAGGGAGGACTTGACGGAGCGAGGCCCTAGCTCTTGCCGCCTATGCAAGCAAACGAGCTCCGTCCCTATACTAAGGTGCGCACCTGAACTCCGCGGACAGTACCAGCCTGACGAATTAAGCCGCTGAGCTAACTCCGGTTGGTGATTGAAGACGATCAATTAATTCTTTTATAGATAAGATTGCGAAATCGCGCGCGTTAAAACTGAGGAAAAAATGACGTCGGGCAGAACGGGGACTCGAACCCAGGCGACGGAACCCCGCAGACGAGGAGCCTAACCACTCGGCTATTCGACTACCAGTCAACACTGTTTGAAATCGATGTGACTTAATAGGTTTGAAAGCTGGAGTAATAGCTCTATCCTACATCTGCTCAAAGGAAGAAGGAGAAACTGTGTTTTCAGGGTTAATGAGCCGCCCACGCATTAATTGTCCGAAAATTGGACTTATTTTATGTCGATAGAGGGCGCGCCACACAAATAGAAGTCACCAGCAAAGCGCGGGCTCAAAGGAAACAACACAAAATCAGACAAACGGCGCTGCCTCGCGACACTCGGGAGTAGGGTGGCGATGTATATATATTCCATTGGAAATTTAGAAATTTAAATAACATTGTCTTGTTTGGAAAGAGGTAAGAATTTTCAAAAAAACCAAATCATCGGTCAACCCACCAAAAATTTAAAAGAATATGACATGCTGCACCAGGGGGGGGGGGGGGCAACAAAGTGCGCCACCAACGTTGAAATGTATCTCATTCGTTCTTCCACGCTCGAGAGCTGCACATCTCACACAGTAAATACGTATAGGAGTGCATGCCACTAAATCTCTGGAAATCACTGCGCGCGAGCTCATTAATATGTTGTGGTCCCTCCGGTAATTTTGAGTAAGAGGTCCCTGGAGCCTATAAATTGAACTGATTGTAGAAATTTCTGTGGAAATCAAGAATTGGTGACCTGTGGCTGCCAACTCGGGGGATTGCGTTCACAAAAAAGACCAATACGTGGGTCTATTTTGCATAGAGGCGGGGGGCTACATTTAGACCTGGGCCCAGAGCTGGGCCACTATTTTAGGGGTGGTTTGTGGAAAGGGGAGTATACAAAAATATTCATTCGGTCAACCCATATAAATTTGAAAAGAAAATTATTCTAGGAGTCTTAATCTTTAATTTCCAGCCCAAAAAATATTGCCACCCTACTCCTGAGCGTCACCAGGCGGCGCTCTTTCTTTCTATTTTTGCGTTGGTTACAATGAGCCCCGTATTTAGTGAGTGGAACCATAGATCGCTACCGCGAAGCTCACCATTGAAACACGTACAAATTTGCTCCGCGTACCGCTCTCCGAATTCAGTGATTCATACAACGTCCGCAAAGCCAGGTACAAAGGCACGATCTACACGATTTTTTTGGGGGGCGATGTCATTTTCTGCCATTTTCGTTCGAAAACAACACGATAAAACGCAAATGGGGTCACAGGCAGATTTTTTTAAAAATTCAGTATTTCACTACTACATCCTTTTTTAACGTATCCATGGAAAAAAATGAGTGGGGTCGAAGCACGATTTTTCACAATTTATCGATTATTATTGCCCTTTTTAGGGGAGGTATTTGTTAACGTCGTTTGAGTATTTGTGCACAATCTCCACGCGCATCAACGGTACGTCAACGCTTATTTTTTTCGACTGCTGTTTTCATTTTCAATACAATTGTTGTCATTGGATGATAAACATTAAGGTAAATAACAACCTTGTACAACTACAAATGACAAGATGTTAAGATTGGATGCAAAAAACTCTTTATTTTTCGAGTGAGAAAATTGTTCCCCCCTATTTTGAGAATGGACAGTACCACAGCGTTTCGCAATCACAGCCTCGAAGGCCCCCCCCCCCCCCCCCCCTCCGTCCCCCCCCCCCCCCCCCCCCCCCCCTCCGCCCCTGTGCTGCACGTCATGTTTCTGTAGTCCCTGAACACGTGAGACTTCTAAGTATTTTAATAACATCGTGAAAGTATAGGCGTTTTAGCCCTTAGGTCTATGGGAATTGGTTTGCTCTGTTTCACCCAAAGGGCTCTGTGTTAATAAACCCCCGGTCATAACGGATCGTACGAAATGTTGTCGTGGTAAGGCCTGGTCACAACGAACCCACGACGCATTTGTTCCACGACACGACATCAAATTTGGGCAGATCGTGGGTCATCGGGGGTCGTCGCAAGACAGTCCTACGAAATTTCGAGCATCGTGGCATCGATGTACGTACATGTACGTACGGACGGTTAATGACGCCTTGATCAAGGCTAAAAAAAACTATGCATAGAAAGTTCAAGAAATAAAAAAATCGTATTATTCTCTATTCCACACCTTGTAAAAGTCCAAGGGTGGCATCGAAATTGATTTAGAAATTACAAGTCGATTTGCAAGCGCGAGGGGGGGGGGGGGACTACATTGTACATTTGCACTTTCACAAACATAGCATTTAAATGTACTGTAACGCCGAGCGACACATCAGAGCCAACACACCCCGCTTGCGTACATTGACCGACTCCCACATAGGACTCTTCACCCTGGCGAAATAAGCCGTTGAGCTAACTCCGGTTGGTATTTGAAGACTATAATTTAATTCTTTTAAAGATAAGATTGCGAAATTGCGCGCGTTAAAACTGCGAACAAAAAAGAAAAAAAAACATCGGCCAGGACGAGGACTCGAACCCAGGCGATGGAACCCCGCAAACGAGGAGCCTAACCACTCGGCCATTGGACTACCAGTCGACATTGTTTCAAATCGATGTGACTTATGTTTGAAAACTGGAGTATTAGCTCCAGTATAGAAGGACGACAAAAAAAGTTATGTGGTGTTGACCAAGCATTCAGGGGTTCGGACCCATGACTTTACTCATTGAACGTCCCCCATATAGGACTCTTTTGGGTTCTAGGATTCCCGGCCCACTACACATCCTTCCCTGTCCATGTTCATGTAACCCGTAGGCCACGCAACCGTACAGGGAGGACTTGACGGAGCGAGGCCCTAGCTCTTGCCGCCTATGCAAGCAAACGAGCTCCGTCCCTATACTAAGGTGCGCACCTGAACTCCGCGGACAGTACCAGCCTGACGAATTAAGCCGCTGAGCTAACTCCGGTTGGTGATTGAAGACGATCAATTAATTCTTTTATAGATAAGATTGCGAAATCGCGCGCGTTAAAACTGAGGAAAAAATGACGTCGGGCAGAACGGGGACTCGAACCCAGGCGACGGAACCCCGCAGACGAGGAGCCTAACCACTCGGCTATTCGACTACCAGTCAACACTGTTTGAAATCGATGTGACTTAATAGGTTTGAAAGCTGGAGTAATAGCTCTATCCTACATCTGCTCAAAGGAAGAAGGAGAAACTGTGTTTTCAGGGTTAATGAGCCGCCCACGCATTAATTGTCCGAAAATTGGACTTATTTTATGTCGATAGAGGGCGCGCCACACAAATAGAAGTCACCAGCAAAGCGCGGGCTCAAAGGAAACAACACAAAATCAGACAAACGGCGCTGCCTCGCGACACTCGGGAGTAGGGTGGCGATGTATATATATTCCATTGGAAATTTAGAAATTTAAATAACATTGTCTTGTTTGGAAAGAGGTAAGAATTTTCAAAAAACCAAATCATCGGTCAACCCACCAAAAATTTAAAAGAATATGACATGCTGCACCAGGGGGGGGGGGGGCAACAAAGTGCGCCACCAACGTTGAAATGTATCTCATTCGTTCTTCCACGCTCGAGAGCTGCACATCTCACACAGTAAATACGTATAGGAGTGCATGCCACTAAATCTCTGGAAATCACTGCGCGCGAGCTCATTAATATGTTGTGGTCCCTCCGGTAATTTTGAGTAAGAGGTCCCTGGAGCCTATAAATTGAACTGATTGTAGAAATTTCTGTGGAAATCAAGAATTGGTGACCTGTGGCTGCCAACTCGGGGGATTGCGTTCACAAAAAAGACCAATACGTGGGTCTATTTTGCATAGAGGCGGGGGGCTACATTTAGACCTGGGCCCAGAGCTGGGCCACTATTTTAGGGGTGGTTTGTGGAAAGGGGAGTATACAAAAATATTCATTCGGTCAACCCATATAAATTTGAAAAGAAAATTATTCTAGGAGTCTTAATCTTTAATTTCCAGCCCAAAAAATATTGCCACCCTACTCCTGAGCGTCACCAGGCGGCGCTCTTTCTTTCTATTTTTGCGTTGGTTACAATGAGCCCCGTATTTAGTGAGTGGAACCATAGATCGCTACCGCGAAGCTCACCATTGAAACACGTACAAATTTGCTCCGCGTACCGCTCTCCGAATTCAGTGATTCATACAACGTCCGCAAAGCCAGGTACAAAGGCACGATCTACACGATTTTTTTGGGGGGCGATGTCATTTTCTGCCATTTTCGTTCGAAAACAACACGATAAAACGCAAATGGGGTCACAGGCAGATTTTTTTAAAAATTCAGTATTTCACTACTACATCCTTTTTTAACGTATCCATGGAAAAAAATGAGTGGGGTCGAAGCACGATTTTTCACAATTTATCGATTATTATTGCCCTTTTTAGGGGAGGTATTTGTTAACGTCGTTTGAGTATTTGTGCACAATCTCCACGCGCATCAACGGTACGTCAACGCTTTATTTTTTTCGACTGCTGTTTTCATTTTCAATACAATTGTTGTCATTGGATGATAAACATTAAGGTAAATAACAACCTTGTACAACTACAAATGACAAGATGTTAAGATTGGATGCAAAAAACTCTTTATTTTTCGAGTGAGAAAATTGTTCCCCCCTATTTTGAGAATGGACAGTACCACAGCGTTTCGCAATCACAGCCTCGAAGGCCCCCCCCCCCCCCCCCCCTCCGTCCCCCCCCCCCCCCCCCCCCCTCCGCCCCTGTGCTGCACGTCATGTTTCTGTAGTCCCTGAACACGTGAGACTTCTAAGTATTTTAATAACATCGTGAAAGTATAGGCGTTTTAGCCCTTAGGTCTATGGGAATTGGTTTGCTCTGTTTCACCCAAAGGGCTCTGTGTTAATAAACCCCCGGTCATAACGGATCGTACGAAATGTTGTCGTGGTAAGGCCTGGTCACAACGAACCCACGACGCATTTGTTCCACGACACGACATCAAATTTGGGCAGATCGTGGGTCATCGGGGGTCGTCGCAAGACAGTCCTACGAAATTTCGAGCATCGTGGCATCGATGTACGTACATGTACGTACGGACGGGTTAATGACGCCTTGATCAAGGCTAAAAAAAACTATGCATAGAAAGTTCAAGAAATAAAAAAATCGTATTATTCTCTATTCCACACCTTGTAAAAGTCCAAGGGTGGCATCGAAATTGATTTAGAAATTACAAGTCGATTTGCAAGCGCGAGGGGGGGGGGGGGACTACATTGTACATTTGCACTTTCACAAACATAGCATTTAAATGTACTGTAACGCCGAGCGACACATCAAGAGCCAACACACCCCGCTTGCGTACATTGACCGACTCCCACATAGGACTCTTCACCCTGGCGAAATAAGCCGTTGAGCTAACTCCGGTTGGTATTTGAAGACTATAATTTAATTCTTTTAAAGATAAGATTGCGAAATTGCGCGCGTTAAAACTGCGAACAAAAAGAAAAAAAAAACATCGGCCAGGACGAGGACTCGAACCCAGGCGATGGAACCCCGCAAACGAGGAGCCTAACCACTCGGCCATTGGACTACCAGTCGACATTGTTTCAAATCGATGTGACTTATGTTTGAAAACTGGAGTATTAGCTCCAGTATAGAAGGACGACAAAAAAGTTATGTGGTGTTGACCAAGCATTCAGGGGTTCGGACCCATGACTTTACTCATTGAACGTCCCCCATATAGGACTCTTTTGGGTTCTAGGATTCCCGGCCCACTACACATCCTTCCCTGTCCATGTTCATGTAACCCGTAGGCCACGCAACCGTACAGGGAGGACTTGACGGAGCGAGGCCCTAGCTCTTGCCGCCTATGCAAGCAAACGAGCTCCGTCCCTATACTAAGGTGCGCACCTGAACTCCGCGGACAGTACCAGCCTGACGAATTAAGCCGCTGAGCTAACTCCGGTTGGTGATTGAAGACGATCAATTAATTCTTTTATAGATAAGATTGCGAAATCGCGCGCGTTAAAACTGAGGAAAAAATGACGTCGGGCAGAACGGGGACTCGAACCCAGGCGACGGAACCCCGCAGACGAGGAGCCTAACCACTCGGCTATTCGACTACCAGTCAACACTGTTTGAAATCGATGTGACTTAATAGGTTTGAAAGCTGGAGTAATAGCTCTATCCTACATCTGCTCAAAGGAAGAAGGAGAAACTGTGTTTTCAGGGTTAATGAGCCGCCCACGGCATTAATTGTCCGAAAATTGGACTTATTTTATGTCGATAGAGGGCGCGCCACACAAATAGAAGTCACCAGCAAAGCGCGGGCTCAAAGGAAACAACACAAAATCAGACAAACCGGCGCTGCCTATCGCGACACTCGGGAGTAGGGTGGCGATGTATATATATTCCATGGAAATTTAGAAATTTAAATAACATTGTCTTGTTTGGAAAGAGGTAAGAATTTCAAAAAAACCAAATCATCGGTCAACCCACCAAAAATTTAAAGAATATGACATGCTGCACC